>JACVBY030000657.1:2400000-3000000 GCA_017589505.3 Metroxylon sagu
TCCCTCATATATATATCTATGTAAATTTTATTTCATAAGAGCAAAATGGAGGGAGCACATGTTAGACAAGAATTTCATAAAATTATTCATGCATTTCATGAAGGATAGATGAATAAGATTGCAAATAAGCAAAAGAATTGTGAAAAGGTTGTGCTTATAGATTTATTACAGCATAAGGTTTAATTGAAAGCAACATTTTTGCGTAATATGCACATGATGATGATGACCAAATAAATCCAAATAAATGAGTGAAAAGAGATGTCATATTCATATTTCAATTTATAAATTTATTTTTATTAATTTAAAGTAATATTTTCTTTAAATATACTTTTGATCCTCAAACTTTCACTCAAAATTTATTTCAGTTTTCAAATTTCTAAGTGTTATAATTTAGTTTCTCATGTTTTAAGAATGTATATTCCATCATATTATATGAGTCAGTTAAAATTGATGAAATATCTAACATCTTATTCAGAAATAAATACTGGGATTAGTTGAGATGGAGACAAGTTAGCTATTTCATCAATCTTAACCGTTTCCATGCGATAAGGCCTTAGGAATATAATATTCATAAAATATAAGAGAATAAATTAAAACATCTGAAAGTTTGAGGATTAAGATTAATTTTAAGTGATAGTTTGAGAGCTAAAAGTATATTTTTGCTTAATTTTTACCTAAAAATAATTTTGATAAAAATAAAACGTCTCCTCGCGCCCTCATAAAAAGAAATCTTGTATAATACTACTGGGCCCAAACCTGGTACCAAAAGAAATCCTTTCATGACCAAGAGCCCATGTGACAAGAGGAGAATTCGCCCAGCTGAAATCTCAAAGCCGACGTGGCGCTTGCGTAGTGTAATACACCAATCTCATGTGCCACATGGCCAGTTTTTTTTTCCTCGCTTACAGCTAAAGGCAAGCCCATTTCTAACCTTGGCAGCGACGTCAGAATACCCCCAACAAGACAAACCAAAAATATTAATAATAATAATAATATATATATATATATCCTTCTATTGCCTTCCACCATCCTCCCGTTCGGGCTCCATTGATCGGACGGATCACCGATCCCGTGCCCGCAGCGAACTCATGATTACATCCTCTTGATTGCCATCTCTGATACAAAACCAACCGACCAGCTTCATTAACTTAACAATAATATAAACAACGGCAAGGGAAGGAACAAAAGTTAAAAGAAAATAGGGAGAGTCGTTCCTCCCTATGGTCATCCTCTCCTCTGTCGAGCGAGGAGTACGGCACCCCGCGACGCATCGCTCGTCTCTTCGGGCCGTCGGCCGCGTGGTCTCGCCGGATCTGGACAGTCTTCCGTCTCTGCCCGCCGCCGGAGCGCCCTCCGGGGCCGATCTCGCGCCGTGATCTGAGAATTTCGGGGGGAATGGCGGCGGCGCGGCCTCCCAACATGGACCTCTTCGATGCGTACTTCAGGAGAGCGGATTTGGATCGCGATGGGAGGATTAGCGGGGCCGAAGCGGTTGCCTTCTTTCAAGGATCCAATTTGCCCAAGCACATCCTAGCTCAGGTGTCTTTTCTCTTTCTTTTCTTTTTATTTCTTCTTTGCCTCGAATCGTGATTGTTTGGTCGACAATTCTGCTCGTAGCTATTTTGTAAGATTTTGCTTCAATTCTGCTGATTTGTTAGTTCTGTAGATGAATGGATGTTTGATTTGGCTGGAGATCCGCGTGGATTGATTGCTTTGTTGTATCGATTGTTTCTATCTTTTTATTAGCTTTATTTCATGAGAGAGGAGAGAGAGACAAAAGAGTTAAAACATGGTTGGTTGTGGTTCTGTCACAAAAATTCAGATCCCCGCGCGAAACTAAGTTTTTAGCTAGTAATGAGTATGAAATTAAGCCAAAGTAACTAACATTGATGGTGCAATATGAGTTCATTGGTCTGATATCATGTGAAAGAGCATCTCCGGTTTCGGCATTAAATGCATTTTGATAAACTTCCTAAAAGATAGCTTCTCTAGAGATGCTGATATACTTTTATATAGAGATTGATTAAATTGAGCAGGCTCTTGCTGGAGTTTCCTACTAGATCCCATAATTCTTTATCTTTTCACTGGAAACCTCTTTCTTCTCCTAAATTTAGAAAACTCTTGGCCTAGAGAATGTTAGAATAAGCGTTCGCTAAACCATTGAGGCGAGAAAAAGGATGTTGTGGTGGTTTCGTGCTGCAATATCTTACTTTGACCACTGTTGCCTACACTGAGTAGTAGCTGTTGATGGTGATGATGCATTTTATGATTCGAACTCCATTATGCTATCAACACTGCCAAATATCTATGTAGGGGAAGTCTGAACTTCAAAAGTCTGCTGATGGTTTGGTTTTCAGAAAGTTCAGCATACATTCAGTTAAGGATTTCGTTATCGATATGCTGGTTCTTGTCTATTGGAAAGGCTTGATCTGTATGATCGTATACCTGATGCAAAGTTAGTTTTGGTGTCATCAAGGGCAGGGTACTGACTCATCTTTATCATGTTGATGCCTCTTCTATTTTTCCATTGCTACTCTTTTTCCCTCTCTTGATTTTGTCTAACTTCTCTTAATTTCTTTTTCTTAATTGATTCTTACAGTTTTGGGTAGCTGTTTCAATTTTACATCAATGCTTAGAAGTATGTCAAGCCTTGCATGTATTCAAAGTTCTGTTTATTTTCTATGTGTATCACATATTCATAACAGATCATTACTGGAGCATTTGATTGGTTAAAATTTAATATAGTTTTTTGCTTTCTGTATATGTTATTCATGGGATATGCAGATATGGATGCATGCTGACCAGAACCGAACTGGCTTCCTTGGACGCCAAGAATTCTATAATGCATTGAAACTTGTAACTGTTGCACAAAGTGGGCGTGAACTAACACCCGATATGGTAAAAGCTGCATTATACGGTCCAGCTGCGGCTAAAATTCCGGCACCACAGATAAATCTCATGTCAACTCCTGCAGCTCAAATGAATTCGGTCCCTACCCCTATGCCCCAAGTAAGTACCATGCTGCCATCATCCGCTCAAATGGGTGCTGTAGCCCCAACTGCATCTCAAAATCTAGGCCTCAGGGGGCCACAGGTAACTCCAAATGTGGGCATGAATCAACAGTTTCTCTCCTCATCAAATGCCAATTTGATGAGGCCACCTCAAGCAACACCTCCTGTTCCTTCGCTGCAAATGCAGGGAATCAGTCAAGGACTTTCTGCAGGCAGCAATGTCGCTGGTCCACGTATGCCAGGCTCAAATACACCAAACCTGTCAACTGA
Source organism: Metroxylon sagu (assembly GCA_017589505.3). Classification (NCBI taxonomy): domain Eukaryota; kingdom Viridiplantae; phylum Streptophyta; class Magnoliopsida; order Arecales; family Arecaceae; genus Metroxylon; species Metroxylon sagu. Next base: position 2,403,282 of record JACVBY030000657.1, read on the forward strand.
TTGGTTTGGTGGTAGGACAGCTGGAGCTGCAGTTGGGCCAACTTCTCAAGCTTCTGTTAGGGGCATTAGCCCCTCACAGAACCCAGATGGATCTGGATTAACATTATCTGGTGCAACTCCTGGAATGCCTCCTAAACCACAAACACAATCTGCATCAGCATCCTCAGTTCAGCCGAAACCTCTGGATCCGGCCTTACCATCACATCAATCGCAAGGAAGGTCAGATGTTTCAACACCAACTTTTTCTTCAGGCACTTTGGCTAACACCTCAGGCATCATGTCCCCCGCTGTTGGGTCTCAAAATTTAATTAGGCCAGGTCAACCTGATCCTTTACAGCATACTATGGCATTTCCTTCTGGTAGCAGTCAGCTTCAACAGACTCAGTCAATAGTTAAGCAAGATCAGCTAGATAAAATGCAGAGCTCTTTAGCATTGGCTACAACTAATGTTTCGGCTGGAGCTCTCAGTTCAGCTTCCAATCAATCACAAGCTCAATGGCCGAGAATTACTCAATCTGATATCCAGAAGTATACTGCTGTATTTGTAGAAGTAGACAAAGACAGAGATGGAAAGATCACAGGTGAACAGGCACGTAACCTGTTCCTAAGTTGGAGACTTCCTAGAGGTAGGCATCATCCCATTGCTTTACGTCACCTTAAAGTGTAATTATTCCAAAGAGTGAATAAGATTTGATTCTAAATGTTATCAGCACCTTAAAGGTAAACTGAAATCTCTTTGACGTTATTATCTGTAAGCAATTAGGATATTTAGCTCTTGCTCTTCATGTGGAATTCTGTAAGCATAAAAACTCAAAATTATATGCATAGGTATACATACTTGCTCAAATGAGTTTGTCTCTTTATGCTTTTGGTACTAACTTTGGCCATTGCATTGGCATAAATATTGATAGTTTACCAGTTGTAGGGATTACTCTTTGTTGCATGCTTTTTTTTTCCCTCTCTTTTTTCCCCTTATTGTGAGTGTTAACTAATTAAAAGGGTAATTTTCTTAACTTTCAAAATGGTCATGATGGATTTGGAGAGCTAATAGCTCGGCAGTGCTATCCTTTTATGATAAACTGCTAATGCAGTATGTTCTCTTGTGTTTTCAGAGGTACTAAAACAGGTGTGGGACTTATCCGACCAAGATAATGATAGCATGCTTTCTCTGAGAGAATTCTGTATTGCTCTCTATCTGATGGAGCGGTACCGAGAAGGGCATCCTCTTCCAGCTGTGCTTCCAAATACCCTTAGGTATGATGAGACATTGTTACATGCCACAAGTCAGCCTTCATCTTCGTATGGTGGCCCAGCTTGGCAGCCAAATCCTGGTATTTACTCATCTTTGTTTTTGTAGATGTAATTTGGCTTTGAGACTTAAGTAATTTAGAACTTCCTCTGTTTTAACTTTTTTTTTTTGCAGTTTTGTTGATATGTCACTAATCTTCACCCATGTGTTTGGTTGGTTCATGGACTAGGCTTACCTCAGCAAGGGATCCTTGGATCTCGTCCTCTAATGCCAGCTACTGGAGCAAGGCCACCAATGCAAGCATCTGTCCCTCTGCAGCCTGATAATGCAGCACGGTCAGTGCAACAAAAGTCAAGAGTGCCTGGATTGGATAATCACCGGGTGAACCAACTCAGCAAGGATGAGCAGAAAACAGTGAACTCAAGTTTCCAGGAGGCTACAGATTCTGAGAAAAAAGTATTTTTGTTATCTTTTTTTTTTTCAGTTATTAATTTTCAGTATGATGGGTGCTATCAGTAATTCCTGATATCTACAATTTTAGCTTCATTACTGTACCTCTATAGCCTATAACTTCACCTATAAATGTTGATGTTAATGCAGTTTGTTTACATAGCATTCTAATATCATGGATAACAAGAACACTGGTTACTTAATTGTGTTATGATAGCCAAAACCTTTATGATAGTCAAAACCTACTTGTCTATTTGCCTTTAGTACAAGTAACAGTCAACTTGTTTATTAACTGCTCTTAGAATTGTATAAGATCTTAAATCTTTATTTTAACATTTTCCTTAATAATGATCCTTGAGATGTAAGGCTAGAATAGCTGTGGTAATGATGACCTAGTGGACTGAGGCAGCAAAGACCTAATTATGCTGTTAATGATAGCTTGTTCACTCCTTAGGAATTATATAAAATGTTAGAAACTTTTTTTTTCTTAAAAAAAAAATCCTCTTAGTTTCCTTATCTTCCATGCCTTTCTGACAAGCTTAGACTTAAAGTAGATTACATTATTCCTTGCTATCATTTTGTTTTGTATTTTTCCAAAACCAAAATTGTCCTATCTGAGTGATCTTTTTCTTCTTGGACCTACGTTGAACTTTGGTATTCATAAAGGCTAAAAAGTGAAAACTTCTTCATGGGTTTATTGCTTATTGAAATATCACTGGAAGAGCGAAAATATTGCATTCATGAGTTCCTATGCATGCCACAACTTTCTTGGATGCCTCTTTTTTCCCCCTAGCTATATCTTATTTGGACGAAATCTGCATTTTTTGAGTTTCCTGGATGCTCTTTTTTTGGGTAATAAGTTTGTAGGTTTGCAGGCAAGGATTTTCTAGATATACAACTCTTCTAAGTGCATTGCACACATGACTTCATGTCATTTGACAAATGATTGCTTGCTATGTATACAATGTGCACAATATTGCATGTGCAAAAAATTGCATTATTGTTGTATATGGATGTCTGGCAGGTTGGTGAATGTGTGCTAATATGATCATTCCAGAAACTGTCAAGATACACCAATTTTTAGAACCTCCATTATTGCCTTTTCTTTTGAAGTATCCATCTCATAAAGCTTTTAACAATTTAGATATTGTATCTTAATTTTGAAAATTGACATCTTGTCTGTCTTGGTTGCTTTGCATGTTTTGATAAACTGAGTGAACTCTTGTACGGTGTTATGAAATAATCTGCACAATAACATATTCTCTTACTGATTCTTCTTTTTTGTCTTTTTATTTTTTTGGTTTCTACCATCATTTAGTTATTATTGTCTTTTAAAGATAGAATGTACTAATTCTTTTCTTTTATGAAAGGTTAATGATTTGGAGAAGCAGATCCTGGATTCTAAAGAAAAGATTGAATTTTACCGCACCAAGATGCAAGAACTCGTGAGTCTCCTGAATGAAACCGTTTTGCATGAATGAGTTCAAATGACTAACTCGTTGTCCCTTTCTAAACTTATTTCTTGAACTTTTGAAACAGCCTGATTGTGATGGCTATATCTTAGTAGTAGCTGATGTCTCTGTTTCCTTTCACCTTTATGCTTGTTGTATAAGTAAACAGTAACTTGTTGGGTCTGTGTAATTCCTATGTATTTAATTTCCTTTCCCATCAACTCTTGGAGAAGCATCTAAAACATATTTTCCTTCTGTATCATTTGGGATGATTCCATTTTACTAATAAAATGTGGAAAATTTCTGCAATCTATTATATTTACTGAATCCGGAGAGACATGCAAGCCAAAAAAAAAAAAAATCTGGTGCATTTTTTCTGGATTGAGTTCTGAAATAGCTCCCATAGATATGCAGTTTTGTGGAGATTAAATTAGCATCTAAGAGGATTATCAATAGTATTACCATTATATGTTTAGAGGGTGAGTTCTAAATGCGGCTCTAATATAACATCATCTACTAAAGTGATTGTTGTGTTATATTTTATCAAGGTTTTAAGATGATGAATGATATATTTAGAAGGATCTTTCAAAAGAAACACATTCTTAAGGTTGGAGTTGGAGTGTTATATTATCATTTGACAAGTTATACATTTTACTGGAAAGGTATTGGTCATGATGTGATTCTCTGAAATAGATTATAACGTGGAGGAGTTAACATATGTTGGCGTATACATCTATAAGGTAGTCCCTTTTTTTAAAAAAAAAAAAAAAATTAAGGCAATGGGATCTTCGTTGTAGGGGTGTAATCAAGCCAAGCTTGACTGAGCCTGAGCATGGGCTATCCATCATTACCCAGGTCATGGTCCATGCTTTTATTCATGACACTACTTGATGTCTAAAGATGTGTATCCTCAACTGAATTGTCAGCTATGGTGAAAGAATTCTAATGTTTAGAGCTTAGCTAATTTTTGAATTTGAAATGCCTTAATTTGAAAAGGTCAGGTATAACCATGAGATGATAAAAAAGTTAATTTGATAACCATTGTTAGGTGAAATGAATAACAGTTTGAACTCTGTTAAGTGGATAATTTAATATAACACATTTAGTTGTCTTCTTGTTCTACTTCCTTTTTATCTGATAATTGTGCTTCTAATAATGCATTATCCTTTTTTTTTATTAAGGTTCTTTACAAAAGTAGGTGTGACAACAGACTTAATGAGATCACAGAGAGGGCATCTGCTGATAAGCGTGAGGTACTATTCCGTAAAAAGAAAAGATTCTTCATTTCTGCTTGTACTTAAGCAATATTAAATCTGTTGTGGCTCTACATGACTTATGTTGCTGTTATTTTGTAAGCTGATTGTTTTGTAATCTTACTGTTTTCTCTTCTTGTATCTGAAACTTGTGCCATGAGAAGTGTCAGAGCATGAAGATGCTGTCAGCAATCTTGTTCATTATATTTTCTTTTCGTTTGTAGTTTCCATTCCTTTTTTTTCTTTGTTTTATACTGTCTCTGTCATCAGTGTTAGCTTCTAGAAATCCTTGCTCTGGAGTTCTAATATTTGCTGTCCTTTGCTGAGTAATTGAGTTTAATATATCTTAATGCTTTGCACAACTTATGTTGAAGAGCCCAAATCATGCTCGTTTATGCAATGACCATTGTTCATAATGTGCCAATAGTTTTTACTGTAGAATTATGAAGTTTATCAACTTTTTGACTTATATCCCAATATTCTCCTTGAGGTGGTCATATTTTGATTTTCATAGTTTGATTTTGGAACAACTGCTTGCTTCGAGCATGCCACTTTGCATATTTTTTCCATTCAAGCTGCTAGGAAAAGATCTAGAGTGCCTCAGCCACTATTCTGACCAAAGTAATATTAGAAGCATGGTTTCAAATCCCACAGGACATCCCGTGGGATGCTCAAGAGGTTAACGTCTCAAATATCAGGACAAGATGGGACAACGGTGTGTCCCGTTTCATGAAAAAACTTGAACAACCCGATCTCATGGGATTTAAAATCTTGGTTAGAAGCATGGAAGGAAGGTACATGAAAAGAAAAGAATAAGATTTAGTAATGAATCATTTTCATGATCTTCAAGGAAAAAGTCATGAGAGGTTGTCAATATATCAGCCATATTTTTCTCATCCGATCTCTTTTTGGGGTGATTCAAGATACATTTGAAAACTAACTCGATGCCAAATATATTGAAGGTGATCTCATATGAAGATTTTTTTTTTAGTGTGCTTGTGTTGATAAAACTTTCTTTTGGATTGATGCACATGGGTTTGCCTTTTCAGAATTTAAGCTTGTCTTGTAAGGTTCACCATCTTGGTAATGGAACCCATATTGGTACAGTGTCTGTACACTCATACCATGCTTGTAAGTCAAGCTTCACTTTACTTCTGTAAGTTGGTACTAGAGGTTTGGTGGTCATCTGGACTCCAGAATGTGTTTTATTCCACCATTTGATCTAAATTACAAAGTGGTGGATTTCATGCTTGTTCAAATGTAACTCCAGTGCAATTCTTTTGAGCTTTAGAGGCCTTCCATCAAATGTGTTACTTGTATGACATCCCTTTACAGACATTTTTGAGCCCTCTTTGGCTTTAGTTTGACATATGATTGGGCCATGCGGCAACTAGAATATCCATTGTTTGCATTAATAGGTTATATGTCAGCAAAGCTAGATCATTTTGAACTCATCAGTCTTTATATTTGTGTGTACAATATGGTTGCTAACATCCTTGCCGATCATTTTGGTCTATTGTTGCTTAAAATCATTCTGTTTGAGTTCAGAGCCTTTGTCCCTGGTTGCAAGTTGGAAGCATCGAAACAATGTGATGATAGCACAGGAAGCTACCTATTCCTTGTCATAGCCAACTGTGGTTGGAAAATTAACTGTCACCAAGATTAAGGTTAAAGTTCATAATAAGGTGCATTTGGATTTTTGGAGGTTGTCTAAGGAAGGATGTCTTTTGCAGTAAGGGGATTCTTTGGTCTCTTGGTTGGATCAAAATGTTTCATCCTTGGTACTTTGTTAATGAAACTTCCATCAGTTGGTTGCCACCTAGGATGGACCTTTCTCTCTTTTTGTTTATATCATTTCTGTTGACACCCTTGCATGAACCATAAACAAGAGTACAGATGAGGGCGTCTTCTCTTGTGTTTTCATCAGTAGTAAGCATATGTTCTAATTTTCTAACCACTCATGATTCACCAACAATTGATTCTTTTGGGCCAGTTTAAGTGAAAACAGAATCATTAAAGAGATTATTGGTAAGCATTGCAGTGATTTTGGCCACAGAATCAGTTGGATTAGATGGTGCAATCAGCATCGCCTCCATATGTTGCAACCATGGATGGAATCCTGGACCAGGAAGAGTTTAACGGGTCATTGTTTTAATTAAGTTTGAAGTACTTGATTTTGATAGTCGAACATGCTCTAACTCCTTTGTTTTTTGAGACCACGAGTCACTTTCATATATTGAATTTAATATGATCCTCTATTCATATCATGGGCAAATCAAACTTATAGGAGGTTGCTGACCTGATGAGTTACAAGTTTGCAGATTGTCTGCCAGAGTGAATGATTCATGGCTTCACAGATAACTGAACCAGAATGGATCTGTCTTATTTGCTTCCTGATGAGTGTCTCCTGGTTTATAATCCTAAGAAATATATGTGAAACCTGCTTTCTTTTACTTGTTCTTGCACTAGTTTAGCTATTCTATGAGTATTTGTGGAATGAAGTCATGGAGATATTCTGAGTATTTGTGGAATGAGTATAGCTATTCTTTTACTTGTTCTTGCAGTAGTATAGCTATTCTATGAGTATTTGTGGAATGAAGTCATGGAGATTTTTTTTTGCCTTTTCTTCCATGACATTTGGCAGTAGTTTGGAGAACTACTTCGCCAATAAAACTAAAAATTGCATCTGGTATATCAAATCAGGCTAACATGCAACCCTGGATCATGTAAAATGCCAATCATTTAGCTTTCCTGACATTCATACATTTCATAAAAGTGAATGGATCAGTGCTTTCAGCACTTGTAGTCTTAGAACTTGGCCTGATGTTCCTGGTTTTCTCCTTGAAATGAAGCCTTGATGCTAGATTAGATAGTTTTGCATGTTACGTTCCAGTGAGTGCGGCATTACTGAAGTTAGAAGTTTTTAACTTTGTACTTACTATATACTTCATTAAAACTTCATGTTTCTTTTATGGCCATGGTTCTGGTCATCATTTTTGTGACATCTGGCTCATTATCAGTTTTGTCTATCCAATAATCAATCTGTTTGAATGTGTATAAACATTGTCCTTTTCCCTGGGAAATGGGACTGTATAACAAGAATAGTGTTGGATGTCAGGTTGAAGCACTGGCAAAAAAATATGAAGAGAAGTACAAGCAAGTTGGAGAATTAGCTTCAAAACTGGCAGTGGAAGATGCTACTTTTCGTGATATTCAGGTAATTACAGCATAATAACTTAGAAAAGATCCTAAAAAGTTATCCTTTTCATATCTTTGAGCTTCTTTTATGGAATTGCTCCAAGCAGTTTCCTAACTATTTGTTAGACTGAACTTACCTGCTTTATTTGTAGGAGAGAAAACTGGAACTACATAATGCGTTAGTCAAAATGGAACAAGGTGGAAGTGCTGATGGTCTTCTTCAGGTAAACTCTATTTTTGCTGGGTTTAATCTTTCCTTGTTTGAGAAGTTTCACCAAGTTTCAGTACTTTACCTGCAGGTTCGTGCTGATCGAATACAATCTGATCTTGAGGAGCTAGAGAAAGCTTTGAATGAACGTTGCAAGCGACATGGATTGCATGTTAAGCCAACTACATCAATTGAGCTTCCCTTAGGTACTTTTGATTTCCTGATGCATATAATCTATTCTTAGTGAAAATTAACATAATCATTAACGGATCTTGGTTTGTTTCTAAGAGTTGTCAATTTGGTGCTTTATATTGTTTTTCACCTTCAAGTGAATGTCTTCTGCTGACAAAGTTGTCACAGAATTAGCACCTTTATTCTTATGCATTCTTTTAGCAGGATGTTTGCTCCATTTGCAATTATGTATGCGGTTCCTTATTGAACTCCACTATTGTTGAACCATAGCAACAAAATCAAAAGACAAATAAAAAAATATATTGGATTGTTTTACTGCAGGAATATATTTTTGTTTCAAGGAATTTCGTGAGAAACAGGGAATTGTCAGAGATATGATAGACTAGCAGAGAGATCTAAATAAAATACTTCTTGATAAAATAGCCAGATTATGACATATATCTTGTCATAGAAAAATAAAAGAAGAGTACCTTGAAAAAATGAGTTTTGCAAAACTCCTATAACACATTGAATCTGCTATATGGGGTTCAGAATCCAAATTCAAACTGATGCCTGACACATGTAACACAATCATTCAATGTGTTAAACTCTGTAAGGTTTAGTAGGTCCAATATGGATTAGATAGTGTCTGTAAGCATTTCCTGATCTTGATTATATTTGGTGTTATCACTTTATTTCTTTACGAACTTAAACATCTTTCCTATCAAAACTATCAAAAAATTAGCACCTTTGATTCTTGCACAGGCAACAGCCAATAAGACAAATGTTACTGGAAGTTTGAAATGTGTACTCTTAACAGGCTATTCAATCTATTTCAGTTACATTGTGGTTCCTTGTTATGTTTCATGCTTGTCAAGCCACAAAAGCAACACGCTGGGAGAAAAAGGAAAGGGTTTGACTTGTTTTTCTATTGTAATAAGTTTATATTTAACAAAATCCATGAACAATTTTAAGTTGTTTGAGATATGATAGAAAGAGAGATTTTTGTTAAAAAATCTTGATAATCTAATATTTGGTTGAGGAGCTTTTACATGATTATATCTATGACAATTAATGATGGACAAAATGTTAAAACAAAATTAATCCCAATATGACATGTCATTCCCATTTCTTGGCAGCAAATTTTGAGCTTAATATGCAGAAGATCTAATCTCATTCTTTTTGGCATTCTTATGCTCTTCTCTATTTTCTCTCCTTTCCTTTTTCCTTTTAATAATTTCTTAGTCACGTATCCACTCTTTTTTGAAGAATATCTCCTTTTCTGTTTTTAAAGGTTGGCAACCTGGCACACAAGAGGGGGCAGTAGATTGGGATGAGGACTGGGACAAATTTGAAGATGAAGGTATATTTCTATGTGTCTTAAGCATATAACTTTAGGTGAACTTTTCTTTCCTTCTATTTTAAAAGAAAGATGTTTCAGTAAGTTTGCTCAAAGTTGCCTATGATGCTACAATTATGGAGGCCTGAAAAAAATCAATAGGAATTGCAATACTTTCATCTACTAGCCAAACTTTTTTTCCTGGCTTGGAAGAAAAGTCGATTATATATTGAATTGTTTAAATCCTTTTTTGTATTGTAGCTGTTTGGCTCGTGCAATGCATGTAAATAATTCAATGAAGGGATATGAGCAGTTCACCAGAGGTGATTCCGTAGGGGGCTTTGGCAGGCACATTACCTATGCACCTACGATTTTCATCAATCTTACACAGGCAAGGATTGAGGTCTAGAACTGCACTAGTCCTTGTGTCATGCTTATTGGTGTGTGCTATTTCAGTAAGAGCATTTTAGGCATGGCCCAGCATGTCACGTTATGTACCATGCCAGCCCTTGACTGGAACTGACATTACAGACACCACATGGTACTTAATGTAATAAGTGCAATTGCCTTAGGCAGGTTACTAGATACCCAAAGGCCCTTTAGTCTCCTAGTTTTTTAATATTGCCATTTTTAATATGCTTCCTTACAAAAGTAAGGGTAGCTCTGTACATGAGGCTCTTGCCATTGGGGGATTTAGGGAGGATCAGATATATGTAGCCTTACCCTCATATCTGGAGAGGTTGTTTTCGTGTGTCAATGGTTCAATACATAAGTGCAGCTTGAAAGTGTTTACATGATAAAGCAACACTACTGTGATATCTGCAACTGTGAATTTAGATTTTAAATAGACCTTGGATAGTGTAAGAATGTTGGAACCTAATACCCCTTTTTCCCAAATTATTAGTGAATTTTTGAATTTTATTGACTTTTTTTGGACCCGGATGATTCTCTGAATTATTCTAAACAGGTTGATGAATTATACACAATTACTTCAGGGAACCTTCATTAACTGAAAAACAACAATGCTGCATGTTGGTGGTGGTCTTATTCTAACTATTTTATTATTCTTACCCATCTTATAATTTGCTTTCACATGATTAAATATATAAATATATCCATGATGTTAAGTTATTTATTTTATGTATTTTCTTTTTATTAACCAAATCCTTTACAAACTTTGGTGAATCTTCTGCTTTTCTGAATTCTGAATCTTCAACTCCATGTGCTCTCTAATTTAGTTGACTCACTATTGTGATGCTTTCCAAATAGTGCTTGAAATAGGGAAGCAAGTGGATAAACTAAAGGTGTGTGTCTATTTGTACACATTTAATGAGTCAATGGCGTTACAACCATCCACCAAATACTCCACTTGTTTCCTTTTCCTCATCCTTGATACTATTTGTTTGGGTTATATATGAGGAATGAAAAATTACTATATTTATGCTAAATTGTTGTGTAATTTTGAGCTCAGCTACTTTCATGGCTACCTGGTTGTTCTACCTAGGCTGTTAAGGCAGTTGCTGCCTGAACAGTTTGACAACCTTGGATATTAAAAATGTGATGATGAATGATTCTGATCCCAACACATGTGATGCTTATGATTGATACACATGGAAAGAGTATTTAATGGACGGGGCAATCTTTTTAGCCTGTAGGTTTTCTTAGTATCAAGTCTTTTGTAAATTATGTGAATTATTTGGGACATGCAATGCATGCCATTAATTCAAGAGGACTGTATGATAGATGATTGTGACCCATCATGTTTGTTGCATGTAATTTGTTTAAGTGGAAGAAATATTTGGTGGATCTGATTAACCCTTTAATGTTTTGGGTTTTATTTCTTCCATTTTAAAAATATTGCATGTGTGATTCTTTGATTGACTGTGGAAGGTGCATCCAATGGATGGCTGCAATGTCATCAACTAATGAAATATCTGGAATAGGTCTTTAGTCATCATTCCTTCTTTCTAGGAAACCTGATTAAATGAATACACTTATTTCTTTGTCTGCTTCTCTCCTGAGAAAGAATCAATGGGGATGTATTTACTTAAGGTGGTGTGTTTACAGGGACCACAGTCATGCATTAGCATATCCGAGCCTCATGCTATGGAGATGAATACACATGAATATCATCGTGTTTCAGTGGATGTATTTGCACTAGAGTTGTTGAATATAACTACCTTACCCCTTAACCTCTTCCCCACCCTCTTCCCCACTCCAAAAAAATCCTTCAAAAAAAAAAAAAAAAAAAAAAAACTTAAAATCTTTGCATCTTACAAAAATATGCTTCAAAATCGAGCTAAATGGAGAAAAAGTATTAATATAGCTGACCTGACTAGTTTGGAATTACGGCTTTGTTATTGCTTAATATAATTACCTTACCCCTTACAAACCCAACGCGCCCCCCCCTCCCCCGCCCCCCCCCCCCCCAAAAAAAAAGAAAAAAAGGGGAAAAAAACTTTCATTTTGCGATGTTAACCTTAAGTTTGGCGACATTGAAATGCGAGTCTTCACAGTCAACTTCACTGGATAAGTATTCTAGCTATCTTTGCCTAAAGTATACATTCATTTATTTCTAATGCTTAGTGTAGTTATTTGGTTCTTGTTTGTGTCATCTGAGTTGTGGTTCTGTATCCCCTCATTCACATCATGGCAGAATATATATGTAGCAAGACACAAGGTCCACCCTTCGAAATTGTGTTGGGATTGATTGAGGACCTCATGCCTCATCAGAGATGGCCTGGATCCATCAGAATGCCAAGCAAAGAGGCACTTCATTATTAGTTGAGTCCTAGTCAGTTTAAATGTGTTTTATCAGTTGTTTCCATTTCTGTTTCAGTTCATCATGAGTCCTTACAGTAGTAGAATTGTAATTTGGTGAATTTTACAAAGTTTTAGTCTGAGTTAGGAGTCTAAAAATAGGACACATGATAGCCAGGAAGCATGCATCACTAATAACATTCTGCTACAAATCCGATGACAGAACAAATCTATTTGGTAGCTTATCAAATGAGCTTCCCAATGGTTAAACAATAAAACAATTTGGATATTGGATAATAGAGATATGACTGTTTTACTGAAGGACTGTTAAAACTGCCAGTGATGATAGTTTTATCATTTTGTTTATATGGATGAAAAGTTGGCTGCTTTCAACTTGTCTTTTAACTTTTCTTATTTCATTTATAATGTGTCTGAAATACCTAGATCAATGGGAGCCTCTTAGAACCCTCTTAAATTTGAGGTTTTAAATTCCGTGGGATATGACTATCCCGATTTTTTTATGGAACGGGATCCGTTGACATCGCACTCTATCCCGACACTAGAGATGGGAGGTATCCCGTGACCCGCTGACTGAGACATGGAGATGTTAGTGGGATGGTCCCGTTCCAATACTTGAAATGATAACCTGTCCTGAGTCCCATGGGACATCCTGCTGGAATTTGAAACCATACTTAAATCTACCTTTCAACAAGCTAATAATTTTGTTTTCTCAAAGAAATCAAACGAATGAAATTTTTTCACTTGTTTTAAAATTCTTATTGCTGTCTTTTTCTGGTTGATTTCCAACTCTTCACCAATCCTACAGTTGCTATTTTGTAGAATCTGGATGTTACCTTGGTATTTGATTCTGAGCAGGTAGGTAGGTGAACCCCCTTCCAAGCTATGCCATTGATGCAGTGATCATTATCTCTTTCCTTGTCCCTTTAGCTTCATATCGGTTTTATTTTACCAAGGATGGAGAGAACTTTTGGATCTATTCTGTAGCTCAACCTCGGATTTTGTCGTCTCATTTACAAGCAAACCCTACTTGTGCACACCTCACCCATATGTTGCTCTGGGATTGGCATCACTTCTAGCCAGTCTTTTGACAATTAAATAAATGCCAGCAATGCATTGGTGCTTTTATTGTTAGTCATGTCAAACAAGTGCTGATTAATATGCTATTGCTTGCACAAGTGAAATTTGAACATTCAGGCTTTTAGATAGAAGCAAGATTCTTTATACATAAAAGGGTTATTGCTTTTCATGCTTGGGATGAGACCTTGATTGTGTTCTTTAAGTTTGAACTGAGACACTCAGAATTAGCTTGGAATAAACTTCTTTCTTTTGCTTCTTGTTATTTAGTTGGGTTTTCCTCAAGCCTTCTGATAGCAAAATTTATTTTCTGCTAGCCAATGCTTATTTCGATATTGGGATCACTGTACCATGATGGTATGAAATCTATTTCTTCACATTTTTGTATGCATGTGATGCAAATCTAACGTATTAATAACTTCAAATTGAAGATATGATATACCTGAAAATGTGGCAAGTACTTGCTTCTCTGGTAATCCTCTGCAGCCCTTCTTGAATTTACCCCCTCTTTCTTATAGCATGTGAAAACTTTTGGCAATCACCATAACCAAGTCATTTTCTCCATTGATTAAAGCCTCTTTTAGGTCCTTTTGCATGACCTCTACCCATGATTTCTTTGGTCCTTTTTGTAATGTGAGTTCAGATATCTTGTTTTCAACTTTTAATTCTACCTGTATCATGATTTTTTTTCTCTGTCTAAGCTTGCATCCCTGCAAGTGTCTGTTTTACTAGCTACTCCCACCTTAACCTTTATGCGGTACATTCATTTCTTTGAAATCTTGTTGTTTTTTTTTGTTTTTTTGTTTTTTTACTTTGAAGGGGAATGTTTTAATTCAAGTTCAATTTGGCAGGAATATATAACTTATTATGGTTCTCTGTTGCCTTATTTACGGTTACAGGATTCATGGTTGTAAAGGACCTTGGTGTAGAAGTGGAAAATTTGGTTTCTGCTACAACTCCCAAGTCTCCCACAGTCTGGAGTGATAAAGCTTCTTCTGATGGGTTTTCCCCTGTTGCATCTTCTTCTAATGCTAACATCAAGAATGAGAAGCCTTTTAGCACTAGCGAGCGGATAACTGAGGGCGGATCGGCCTATGTCCACAATGAGGAAGGATCAGCAAGAAGTCCTGGCAGTCCTGGAAGAAGTACCTTGGAAAGTCCATTTCACTCTGCACAGTTTGATGAGCATGATATTTCTCCACGCACTAAAGAAAGTCACAGGTACAAGTATTTTATTTTTATTTTTATTTTTTATGATACTTCTATAATAAAATTTGTAGTTCAAGTTTGACTCCAAACCTCATTATAAGGAGAAAAACCCCAATAGGCAATGTGTATTAGCATTTTATAGTGAGATATCTATTGTTCTGTTGCTTCAATATATGAATTGAAAAATTTCTACTTTTTTGATAGATCTACAATATTAGTCCTCTTTTTTTATATATCATATTTTTTTTCCCTGATATATTTACCTATTAATTTGATTTTATTCTTTTAAACCTTTTTTGTTGGCGATAATGCATTCCCCAATGTTGAAATTATTGAAAACTATCCCTAAATGTATGCTATAAGCCTTGCTGTAATCTGCTTAAATCTTGCATACTATCTTCGCCTACAATTCTATCTGCATATTATTTGCTTCCAATGTGTGTTCAATCAAGAGCAGAAATTTGCATCCTCCTTTTTCAAATACACATTATGTTTTTTCATTTATTGTGAGAATCGAGAGAAAAAAATAAATTTATATTTTCCTTATCAAAAGAAACAAAACAAAATTTGCCTATGGCAGAAGTTTCCTTTGCATATTATTGCACAATTTTTGATGTTGTTAATCCTTTTTTTTGCTTCAATGTTCTCGTTTATAACCTCCCTAGCATTATCCTGATGATCAGAGTCTGTAAATTGATAATAATTTTTTTCCTCAAAGAATGGTAAGCGTGCAGCAAAACACCTTTGTTCTGTTCACTTACTGAGAATGTGAGAGTAGAACTCTAGAGGAGGGTCTTCTTTTCCATTGTTTGTCAATGAAAGAAAATTGTGAGATGAAAATAAGGAGAAAGTAAAGGGCCAAGATTCTCTAACTGGCCTAAATTTTTTCTTCTAGAAGATGGTGAATCAGGTTCCAACATGGCTCTCTCTCTGCATTTTCTTTTTCAATTCAAATAAGCATGAAAAAAATTCTTAATTATCTTTACTTCTACATTGTTTTCTATTCCTCAATTCACTTTTCCTTTATTTTTCTATTCCTTCTACATTGCTTCCTTCTTAATCTTTTGCTATTTGTTCCCTTGAATTATATGCGTAGGATTTGATTCTGTTTATGATACCTGATCATGATAATCTTACTCATAAATACTTGGCATGTAGTGATCATGGTGGTGCTGAATCGTCTATCTTTGGTGATGAGGCTGCCTGGAATTTTGATGATACTGATTCAGTATGGGGTTCTAATGCAATACATTTGAAGGTAAAAATGTTCTCTCTTGTTGACAAGCAGTTCCAGTCTTATTTCCTCTTGCATGAAGCAAAGTGCTTGTTTATGATCAATGGACACAGCTTTGTTATTTTTATTTTCTCATGCCTTTGTTATATTTATTCTCATGTAGGAGACTGATCATGAGAGGACCACAGAGAACTCTTTCTTTAGCTCTGGAGACTTTGGTCTAAATCCGATTAAAGTGGATTCCCCTAGTGCTGTTAGCGGATTTGGGAAGGAGAAGAGTATATTCTTTGAGGATTCTGTTCCAAATTCTCCATTTTTCATCTCTGGTTCGTCACCAGGGTTTAATGAGGACTCCTTCAACAGTTTTAGCAAATTTGATTCCTTTAAGACTCATGACAGCGAATTTTATCCTCCAAGTGGTAGCATTACAAGGTTTGACTCCATTAGCAGCAGCAGAGGTTTTGGCCATGGTCGGAAATTTGAATCATTCGATGATGCAGATCCCTTTGGCTCGACTGGGCCTTTCAAGTCTTCATGAATCCGTTATCATAGGTGAGGTTTGAATAGTTGGGGCCCTTTCTAGAGGTATTGCTCTAAGAAGTTTCTGCTTTGTTCCCTGATGCAAAAATACTATTTTCTGGAGTAAGATGTTCGATTTTGTGTGCTATAAGATCCCTTACAATATGTTGGCTATATGCTTTGGACTTCACTTTCTTGTATCAGCATTTTATTGTTTTTGGTTATTATATTTTGTTTTATCTTAGGTTTGAGGATTTGCTTTGTCTGTGCCTACAAGTCTCGTTTCGGTTAGCCTAGTGAACATTTTTTTATGTTGCGTCATGTATAAGCTATTATTTTTGACTTGAACATTGCAAAGTGGTTGTGATTTTTGCCTGAAAATAATATCACAGAGTGCAAGGGACAGATTGAAGCATTAGAATTTTGAATTTACCATCCAGGCTTGCAAGAAAGTGAAAAGACAGTCTTAAACAGTACAGTGGTGAAATTGATATCCCCTATTTCTATGTTTGTGATTTTGCATAAATTGATTGCGTTGTTATCTTGGTTTGTTCTATATTTTTGTTTTACAGTTCTTTCTTTCGTTTCTTGGAATTGAGAATTTTCCCACACCAAATGGAGGGTCTAAGTAGGCTTGCAGTAATTCTTTGGTATCCTGAACCTTTGGTTGGTTGGTTGGATGACAACCAGAGATTAGTAACCTGCAGAATCTAGTGAATTCCTGTGAAACATGGCATGGAAGAAGGGATGTTGCAGCAGTTGTAATGTAATTGCAGCTGCTGTGGACTTGACATCCATAACTCGCAATTTCAGCACCATGTACAGTTTTTGGATTTAGACTTTGATTGACTTCCAATTCAGCCTCGTCAATGTTGATTATTTATTATTTGCAACCATCAAGGATGATATGATCATGAGGATTTAGCCTTCATGGGAGATGGCTATCAGATTTTTGTCATGACATTCTAGTTTCTGCAACGGTTTCAGATCATCCTGTTCTGTAATGTGAAATAATCCACAGACTAGCTGGCTGGTTTTTTCTCCATGGTCATTAGGCTCTAACTCGGGGGGTTGAAACTGGTCGGGTTGGGTTGCATTGTTGCTAGGGCTTAAAGTAGAGTGTAGGTTCAAGGATTTATCCATCCTGAGCTTAGACCCTAGCCTGGCTAAAAGTCCAGTGAGCATCAAGGATCTGACTGCAGTCATTTTCATATTGAGCCTCTCTCATTTCTGTCCTCTACTTCCCCTCTTTGCCATGGATTCTGATTTACCTCCAGGCACGGCCGATGTCAGCCACATGGCTGACAATGCTCTCTCTTTGCTACCTTTCTCCTTGGATCCATCAACAGCCTTTGCAACCTTGGTCAGCTGTAGTGAGACCTTGGCTTTACAAAGATCTTAGTTGTCTCGGTGCCACGGCTCTGGTGAGGCCTTAGGCTTTTACAATGATCCTAGCTGTCTCGGTCCCACAATTGAAGGAAGATACCACAATGAGAGAGAGAGAGAGAGAAGGGAAGTATTGGGGTTTAGGCTAAGACTTTTCAGCCGGGCATGACTGATACTAGGAATTGACTGGAACCTGGTTTGAAATGTAGTCAAGCTTGATTCACAAACTTGACCCAAACTTTTCTGATGCCCCCAAAGCCGGCCCAACATAGTGGGCCTTGAGGTGGCTAGGGCCTATTTGCAACTGTTAACACGAGATTACTCAATCATCCTTCAAAAAGCTGGTGGACTAACATAAGCAGACGCTTACACAAGTGTATAATTCAGTGGATTCAATAATATGTTTTCATAAAATATGTTCGCATTTTATCATAACTGTATCGAATATTTATTTATTCATTGCATTAGGTTGGGTTTAGGGTGGCTTTAAGTTCAACTCAACCCATCCCAGCAGGGTTGAATTGGAAATTTTGGGCTTATGTTCGTCTAGACCAAATAAGTGGACTTTGCTGGTCATGATTAGGTTGAGCCCAACACAATTTCCACATCTATTGCTAAGGACATTAGATTTGAGGTTTGGAGTGTGCTAGATTTGAGTTTGGGGATCCTCAAGAGAGTGCTCTCATATCCATTTCTTGGTCGATGGGATGAAACATTGAGATTGAAAGCAAAGTTTCTGTTCCATGACCGACTTATAAATCCTCGAGCTTGGCCTTTCGCTAGTAACTTAAGCTGGTCGATTTGGTGTCTTCTCCTTTGCCAAAACTATACTTTGAGAAGTTAAAGGTGCTGCATTAGCAAACCTAAAAAGCAGCTCTACTTGGCATATCTTCCCTGTAGCCAAAGCCACACTTGTGGACATCCGGGGAGCGGCTCCATTTGTGCCTTCTTATTAGCAGATGGATCCTGTTTTGCAAGCTGCAGAGTCTGCTCATTTACAGGAATGGCTTTGAAAGGAAGCCTTTCCTTCTTGGCAATTTGTACATAAGATGAGTAGGGATTTCTGCTGTTGAGGAGACTTGTTAGTTTCAGTGGTCCTATCAAACCTTTATAAATAATCATCTATTATTAATTATCCTTGCATTTTATATTATCCAGCATAAACAAGATACTTATAGTAGGTTGTTTGATACATAATAAAAGAAATACTAGTAACAATAAAGTAATGATATATATTAGGGTTCCCAACATTTGTAAATATATCGCACCTATAAATTCTTTGTAAATTTTGCATAAAAAATTTATTTAACTATTGATTTGGCAAAGGAGTGGACTTCACCCAATTCAAGCCTTATTTCTTTGAGAAATTGCTCGAACCAACTGCCTCGTAAGGAGGTGCTTTAAGGTATGGTACCTTTTATTTCTCTCCAACGTAATTGTTGTTCTCATAATCTGGAAATGATGGGACATATCATTCTTCACTTCTTGAGAGCAATGCAAGAATAAATCTTAGACCTAGATGCTAATCCATTGCTTTCTTTTTCTTTGAAATCTTTCTTTCATCTTGTGTTTAAGTGAAACGTTTTAAAAATTTATAAAATTTTGAAATGCAGCATTTCATAATTCTAAAATTTCATAATTTTTTTATAATATTTATATGAATTTATAAATTTTACATAAATATTTTAATATTTTTATGTAAATATTAAATATTTATGTAATAAATATTTAATATTTATTTTCATAATACTCATCAATATTTTAATATTTATTTATTAAATATTAATATTTAAGGTTAATATTAAAATATTAAAATATTAATTGTTAATATTATTATACATACTAACAATATTTGTGTAATATTAATATTTATATATATTTACTAAAAATTATTAATTATTTTTATGTAATTATTAATAATATATTTATTGTATTTATTAATATTTGATTAAAAATATTATTTAATGAAAAAATAAAATATTTATAAACATTTATTTATTTAAATTTATATTTTTATTATAAAAATTTTATCAACTAAAAATAAATTTTATTTTATAAAAATATTTATAAAAATATATAAATTAATCATAAAATATTTATATATTTTATTATTATTATAAAATAAAAAAAATAAAATTTTATTGCATAAATTATAAATTAAATATTAATTTAATTACATAAATATTTTAATTTAATAAATTTATGTTAATAATTAATCTATTAATAATATATTTAGTAAATATATTATTAATAAAATTATTAATTTTAAGGAATATTATTTTATTTATGTAATATCTATTTGTTAATAAATAAATAATATTTTTGTAATATTAATAATTATTAATTTTTTAAATCAAAATAAATATTCATGTAATAAATGTTTTAATAAATAAATTTTATATGTAAAATAAATAAAATAAAATTACATAAATATTTACATGTATAATAACATAGATATTAAAATAAATGTTTATATAATATTCGTATACATTTTTGTAAATAAAATTTTTATAATTTTTTTGTAAATATTTTAGTATGTAAACAAAATTAAATATTTTGATTACTTCTAAAGAGATTTTTAGAAGGAATTTGTAAATAAGACCTCTAGAGGTAGAATTTGTAAATGATCATTTTCAGAAATTTGTAAATTTTATAAATTTTTTAAAATTTCCTCTTGGGAGTAAACAAATAAAGAATTTTGGTTTTAAAATTATAAAAATCATGGCTTCAAAAGAAAGAAAGAAGCTTTGAGAGAGGCTTTCAAAAGAATAAAACCTTAAGATTTAGAGTTTTAATCAAAGATTCTATTATTCCTCACTAGCCAGATATGGTAAGCAAGCAATATATGTCAAGAAAATGGCTTCATCCTTGGTATTTATACTTTGAAAGTCTTAGTGCAAACCTTATATAGAAATAAAATTATCACCCACATACTCCATTCTTCCATTCTTTGAAACATTGCCTTGCGGAGGAAAATAGTATAAGATGACACATTATCTGTGTAATAAGAACAAATTTCCTAATCTATGAAAAGCACACTTAGGTTGTCAGGGCCTCTCCCCGACAATGCCAACTTATAAAAATTTAGCTAGAGTTCTACTAGTCTTATGGTATGGACCATAAGGCACAAGTGAACCCTATCAAATTCCCATAAGTTACATGCTTAACATACATAATCCTGTCAATAACATTTAACCTGCTCAGTTTAATCACATATGTCATCAAACGACAACAGCTAATTTATTTGATCCTGCTCAGTTTAAAAACATCTCATACCTACACATCACTATTCATCTCCAAGCTAAGTCTGATATTTACATCATATAATTACAACTTCACATATATAAATATACATACATTATCATCTCAATCACCACTCTTAACATACAAGAGTACCTTACATTCCCCTTTACATCTACCAACTTCCTCTCCAAACACTAATAACACATACAAAAATTTTGGTACTGAAACTAAGATGCTAAGCCCACCTGCTTAGTCTTTGAATATTTTAAACTCAGCTGCTAGCCCCGAAGAATTCTAACACTGATCTGAAATAAAAATGTGAACACAAGAGGGGTAAGACCTAAGTCCCAGTGACTGGATAACCATCTAACTATGAAAAGAAGTTGAGAACCACGTTATAAGCTCATAAGTATATCAGCGCAACATATCGCAATCGATACATAAATTTTTATAAATGAGATAAGTTAACTTATAAGTTAGCTTATACTTCCAATAATATAACTTAAATAAAGAAATACCACATTTACAAAATTTCATGATGATGGACTGGGTGTGCTACCACTAAGGTACATCCTTACAGTCGCCCTCCTGCAGGTGTACTCTCAGTGGGTGAGTGTACTGAGCGCCGAGGATCTCCGTACCACATGGCACCCCTCACATGTGCGGTTCACCCCAGGTGTGAACTTGCCCCTTTTCCCTGAGCCTCCTGGTTGCCCCTCCCTTGGGCTAATATCTCTGAGCCACCTTGGCTTGTATAGTATCCTAGCTCTTTACTGAGCTGTAATTCTTTGCCCCACTGGGCTGCTTGCAATCTGTCCCACTGGGCTAATCTAGCTTGTACTCTCCCCTAGCCTAGGAATCATAGTACGATCGAGTCGCAAGGAGGTACCGGCTATAATAGTGTGTGAAATGCTTATGCTATGACACAGTCTACAGGGTGATCAGCCCCATAGATGCCTCAATGCTATTTATACTGTATGCTGTAAAAATACTCAAGTATAAGTTTATAATCCAATATACAATCAGCTATATTTTTTTGAAACATTTTTATTCAGGCATCTCCATGCATTACTTCGAAATATAACTCTGAAGGATAATTTCCATGCTTTACTGAAACATATGTTTTATCCAAGAAATGTTTTTTTTTTCATGAAACTCTATACTTTGCTGAAACTCATGCTTTGTCTGAAACTCATGTCTTGCTTTAAAACATGCTGTAAATCCATACTTATTCTTTAAACTCATGCCTTGCTTTTACACATGCTTTACAAATATAATAACATTATAACCGGTTTCTCATTTCCCATATTTGATTTCTAAAGATACTATACTTAGTATAATACACTCATTTTGTAGCAAAATGTCACTATACTATTATGAAACATTTTACAAGATAGATGAGAAACCCACTCACATGCTATTTCTTCCTTTCCACAGTTGCTACCCCTCTTGAAAAGGCTCCTTTACTTGATTTCCTTGACCTATATTACCACATATAAATTTATTTAGGCCATAAACACCTAGGTTTTTTCATGAAATATGCATGCATGCCCCTTAAATGCATACCAAAATTCTCTACCTTTTCCTCTTATCATTCGGCTTCATAACTACATGGATTCATGGTTTCAATACCCTGATATGCTATCATGCTATCTTCTTAAACTAGATATGAAAATGGTATAAGAAAAGGTTTCATTCTACACATCACATATTTCCCTCTATCAAACATAAATCCTTGTCATTTTCATAACATGAAATCCTCTCTTATTTCTTTTTCTTTTCTCTCTAACACATGATTTAATCATTTATCTAAAACTTATAAGGTTTAGGAATTACCTTAAAGGTGACAAGAAGAGAAGACACCAAGCTTTCTCCCTTTCTCTTCCTCCTTTCTTCTTCTTCTTCTTCTTCCTTTCTTTTTTTCTTTTTCTTCTTTCTTTCTTCTTCTTCTTCTTCCCCACGGCTGAAATTTTCTCTCCTCTTCCACCGCCCTCTTCTCCCTCACTTTTGATTTTTCTTACGATGGATGAAAGAGAGGATTAAGGGATTTTTAAATGCCTTGGCAAATCCTCAATTTACCCTCAATAAATCTCCAAAATGCCCTTTAAAGTCCACATGGCATGCCTCTTCACCATGCATTTTTACCCTTCTCCACTCATAAAAAAGCCCTTGACAAATTCCCTCTTTACCCTTGGAGAAATTTGCGAATGACGGCGGGATCCTTTTTCCCACTTTACCCTTAATCAAATTTTCAAATGACTTTGGTATCCTTTCCCTTTATACCCCTCACCAATTGTTCAAATGACATTGATAAAATTTTAAAAGTGCCCCTTCATTCATAATAAATTTTATGCTTCAAGATTAGGATACTGCTTTGAGATTCAGGATGTTACATAGGTACTTGCTTAAGATCTCATTTGTTTGATATCAACATCCCTATAGTAAAATTGCTAGGAACATCAAAAGGATCCATTTACATCGTTACTAAGCTCTAAGCTTTTTATATTTTATTGGAGAATGATTCAAAGGCTGTTATAAAGTGTATCCCTGATTTAGTGTCAACGATGCAGGAAGCTTGATTTTTACTTCAAGATATTTGAAAATTGGCTTCTTCTATCACTTTGAAGGCTACTCATATTTCAAGCAGTCAATGGTCTTGCAAACTAAGTGGCTACTCTTGTTACTAAGAATTTTAATCAATGTTATCGCAAATTTAAGTATACTATTAGTTTCTTAATCAATGTCTTGTTATCATTAAAACATGTATTATTGAATTCTAAAGTTCAATGGAGTAGATAGGTAGTTGATCATTGCCTGCTTGACAACCAACTCACCTTAATGTCGCCTTAAGCCTTCCACTCTTCGTTCGACGAGTTTAACTTGTTAGTCTTTTTGGTTCGTTTTCGGTACTATTGAGATAACATAACCAAACCGTGTCCACTCTACAAAAAGCTAAGGAGTTAGATTCAAAGTAAAGGCAATTAGTCAAGCTACAAGACTTGTATTTATACACACTATATGCTCACCACGGCCAAGTGGTAACATAATTTGATGATTAGCTCATCATCTAATTGCCCCTTAAAATATTTGAAGTCATGGGGTAGGCACATCCCTTCAATGACCTTTTAGGTAGTGAGCTCGAAGAAGACAAAATCTGTAGTCCTCTCATCCCACAAAGGGAAAAAGGTCCTTGACATCGAGGATGTTCTAGGCCTACAAGATGGGGCCACCCTAACTTGTAGGTCCTCAAGCACCGCTGTCACAATTGGTGGCACCTTTGATTGATTCTCCTCAATATCGGCCTCAGGATATAGGGGGAGGGCGGCGATCGTTATAGACTTGGCCTTTTTTGAAGGGCACACTATTGCCGGGCTTGTACCCTTAGGCCTCTTCACCATTGTCCTCTTATTTGGATGAGAGACCTTAGCATTGTTCCAAGTGACTTGAGGCTCAACTATTTGAAGACCTTAGTAGGAGGCTATGAGACCGAGGAAAACTCTATCTCAACCTTCTTCCTCACAGCTTTCTTCAACTTGAAAAGATTCAACATCTCTATGAAACATAAATTAGAAGCTTAGTACATATTTCATTTAAATATAATAAAAGAAAAATGCTAAGTAATAGAGCTCAAATTTTTCTTAAGGAGCCGAGCTCAACCTTGCTCAGACTAAGGCCTCCTTAGGCAGGAAGACATCAAGCTTAGGGGATCCTTTTGAGTAGTGTTATGACCTCCTTGTTGGCCAGAGAGAGAATAAGCACCTTATTAGGGCAAAGATTGGGCTATTGGTAGCCGGCCCTGAATGGTCAGGTCTTACCAATTGAGGACACAATGAAAAAATAGTCCTTCTATCTATAAATGGAGAATGGACCACCTACCAAAATCTTCAACCCTTGTTTGGTAGAAAAATACCACCGCTCATCCTTGGTTGGATGCTCTTTCACATTAAAAAAAAAAAAACTACCTAAACAAAATATTTAAGGTGAGGACACCTATTGATGAAGCCCTAGAAAGAATTGACCACAATTCTCCATAAGTTTAGAAGGAGTTATGTTGATATGCCACAAGCTAACCTATAAATGGGTGTATGGGCAGCTAAAGACCTACCTTAAGAGCATCCTCTTATAAGACAAATCACTCTTCTAAGGAGTTAGATGTTCAGTCTAACTCACTTAAGCCGAAGAGGAAAAGCTCCTTGAGAATGTAATATGTCTGCCTGATGTGAACCGTATCTTTAGGGTTTACAATAGAGACATCCTTGGCCCTAGAGAAAAGGATGAAGCTGAATAATTGGCTTAAAACTTCTTGATCTGACTCACTCATGGTGCTTTGAGGCTGACGATGAAGATGAATAATTAGCTTAAAACATTATCAAATTCTGTAATCTGATCGATCAGTTTCCTCAAAACTGATCAATAATTTAAGACTAACCTGTTTTCTAAAAGAACCCTAGACCAAGCTATCAAGCAAAGAAAAAAAAGAGAAGTTATCTAGAGCCGACCTATAAGAGTTAAGATTCACAACCTAGCAAGCAACTTGCACAAGCCGAGCAGGAGTAAAAATGTAAGGTGGGAAAATGATTAATCCCCCAACATTTTATAGAGAGTAGGGGTAAGTTTGGGCAAAAAACTTCATCCTAAAACCATCCCATGCCAAGTTATCACATGACACCCACTAGTTTGAGGCCAGGATAATCATTAATTATGACCTACCCTAATAAATGCTTTGCTCATCCTTCCAAGCAATAAAGCCACCAACATAAATCCTAGGGCAATAGATCATTATACATAATAATGATGATTTATAATTATCTATAATTATTAAATACCTCAAAACATGAGATATTAAATTACCACCTTCTGGATAAACCCTTAATTTTATATTAATAGTTAGGTAATCCTCCTCAAAAATAAAGGCAAAATAGTTGAATCAAAATTGAATAAATCTTTAAGGCTAACCAACTGGTCCAACTTGGTTCAATCAATGGTTAGAAGCAAATTAACAACGAGCTGATTTTTAGTTCAGTGCTGACTTGCTAAGCTTTTGCCTATTCGACACTGACTTGTAATGGTTATTTTAAACTATAAGCTTGAAAATGAGTTGTTTGATAATTTAAGTATGCAAAAAAAGATCCTAAGACCTAACTTGCATCAGTCTTAATGAGGTAAGAGCTATTTTCATGACTTAAATATAAAGTTACCAAGTTTATGAAAAAATAAATTTCATCCATTGGTGCGAATTCCAGAAAAAAGCATCAACAAGTGATATATACAATCAAATGTAGTCAAAATCAGTGAAAAAGTATCAAAAAAAATAATCACTAATTTCAGTTCTTATGAATACATTTTTTTAAAGCTACTTAGAAAGGCATTCAACCCAAATCAAATAAATAATTGTTCTTTAAAAATAATATATAAATGAATTAATATGTTATAGTATCGGGAAAAATATAATTTTCATATCCAATCACTCAAAATTTTCTAAACCATTCATTCCCCTGGTTTTCAACCTAAGTTGGATGAGGACCACACGAAGCTATGGCAACTGTTGCAATAAAACAGCTACAGTATAGGCTAAGTGAAACTATGCATAACAATATATAGGAAGCTATGTATCATAATTGCTATGTTCATAACCGCTATAATATTATAGATCATGAAGTTTCATGATAATAAATTTTGTAATGCATAAACGTGTATAAAATCTTGATTTATATGGTAATAAATTAGGCAACGCAAAATAAATTATCTAAACAAATGATAATTCAAAGCAACAAATTTAGTAAGCTGAACCAAAAATTTAAATATATATATATATATATATATAGAGAGAGAGAGAGAGAGAGAGAGAGAGAGAGAGAGAGCCAAATAACAATTATAACTCTTCAAATGTCAGGTGTCTGGCATTGAAACCATATGAATGAAAAATTGAAATATCTATCTACATAGATAATTCCTTGCCCCAAACGGCTTTCAACCAAAACATTCCTTTTTTCGGAACTCACTAGTGTATCTTCTTATCATCTTATCAAGGTACAAAGATTCCTTTTCGGAACTCACTGGTGTATCTTCTTATCAAGATGCAAAGATGTTTATCACCCAAGCATTAGGAGGTGACACCTTCTCACCTTCTCTAATTAAGACCATACTAACCATATAATAGATGATCAATAATAAAATTGATGATGCTTTAAAATATCTGGCCACTAACTTTACTTTTTCTTCCATTATTTCTTTTTCATTTTGCTAAGTAGCCAAGCAGGATATTCTTTTTAAACTTAGCGTTTTCTCAAATCGTTTCTAGATATACCATGAGAGAGAGATCTCTGCGATGCGATGCGCTTTGCTTGTATTATTTTTTGCATTCATCCAAGTCCGCGTCGGAGAGAAAAGACAAGACCGCGGAGAGAAAAGAAGCGTCCAAATGTAAGGATTTTGAGAAACTAAATAGCTTGAACCTGGACATTTAGAAAGAGTCTGGATTATTTTTTGTATTCATCCAAAAAAAACCTTCCATAAATAGAATCCTTCCAATGTTGGATGATAGAAAGGATCCGTCGATCCGTTCTCTAACTCCATAGATTTCATGACCGCATCGGCGGCCAATAAAATTTTATATATTAAAATTATTAGCATGTAAAATGATAACAAATATTTTAAAAAGCTATGACCATCCCCATCACCAACCAAATTTCTAATTCCAATTGGATTTTATCTTCTAAGAAACCAATCAACAATGTTTGTCAAACAACAATAACGCCATTATATTTTTTTTCTTCTATCGATCATATCACAACACAAATAATCCAAAAATTATTACAAAAAAATTAATCGTTGATTCTTGTTTCAGTCAGTACGCATCAAGAAAATCGGCGCGCTGACAAACGATTTTTGGTCTATAAATCATACAAAGGTAGCAGGAATGATGAATGTATTAGGCTTCCGCCGAGAAGATTTCTTGGAGAGACGACACGGTTCCGGACACCGCCAGCGCGACGCCCAGCACGACGATCCCCACGTCGACGGCCGCCCCGCCCCACCCGAGCTCCATGCCGAACACCTTGAGGTGGAACGCCGCGGGCAGCACGAAGCCGAGCACGACGCACACGCTGCTCCCCACCAGGGAGAGGAAGTCGGCGAAGTTGGGCACCAGCATCGCCGGCAGGCTCACCGCCACCACCAGCAGCCACCGCAGCCAGGCGCAGTACCTCTTCCCGCAGAACCACCGCTCGACCACCTCGTACACGGGATTCATCATCACCGGAAACGTGAAGAAGAGGTTGATGCAGAGCCCCAATTGGACCAGGACGGTGACCACGCCGGCGCCGAAGTTAGTGGTGATGATGTCGCTGGTCTTGTCAGCGAAGGCCATGTAGCCGAGCACGCCGAAGAGGCCGTAGATGACGGCGATGAGGAACATGGAGAGCCCGAGGGTCTTGCCGAATTTGGCTTTGTCCCTGGCCTCGGCCTCGAGGGGAAGCACCATGCCGATGCCCTCGAAGGCGTAGACGGCGACGCCAGCGCCGTAGAGAAGGACGGAGGGATCGGTGAAGGCGTGGAGAGCCGGGCGGGCGGCGAGGAAGGCGACGACGTCCTCGCCGAGGACGACGCCCATGGCGCCGAGGTCGACGACGTCGGCGAAGATGCTGAGGGGGGCGAGGAGGGTGAGGGTTTTGATGGAGTTGAGGCCGAGCTGGAAGGGGAGCATGGCCCAGATGTAGAGGGCTTTGGGGGCGAGGAAGGGGGAGGGATTCGAGGGGAGGGGGAAGAGGTGGGCGAGGGTGTTGGAGATGAAGATAAGGTAGCCGACGCAGAAGCCGGTCTGGCTGAGGACGATCATGGCGTCGATGGCGGCACGGCCGGCGGGGCCAGCGACGGCGAGGCCGAGGTCGCCGAAGGAGGCGATCTTGGAGAAGCCCTGGTCGAGGTCGAGGCGGTGGCGGGTGCGGACGAGGAGGAGCATGCAGTGGAAGGTGAGGGCGGCGACGGCGGCGAGTAGGATGGCGCCGGCGGCCCAGCCGGTGCGCATGAAGGTGTAGGGTAGGCCGAGGACGCCGGCGCCGACGATCGCGATGAAGACGTTGGCGAAGGTCTTGGGCTGGGAGGAGAGGTGGGCGGCGGAGGGGTGCGGCGGGAGAAGGGGGCTCGTCGGGTCCACCAGTCCATGGGAGGACGAGCTCGCCTCGTTGTTCGTCGCGCTCTCGAAGCCCATCGATCGAAGAGAGGAGGCGTCTGGATTGGATTTGGATGTGGAGAGATGGGGGAAAAGAGGGATCGGGTGGAGATTGGGGTTTTGGAGGAAGGGGGAAGGTGGAAAGGAACCGCTAAAGCGATGCCTTTTATGGTTAAATTCTTTTTTTTAAAAAAAAACGGTGGGTCCCACGTGCCGTGGGGACGGCCGTCAATCTGGACCGTCGATGGGCGTGCGTTTACTTTTTTTTTTTTGGCTGCATGTGATGAGTCTGAGCTGGCGGTCAGAAAAATCTCTCTGTTTTTTTTTTTTTTTTTTTTTTTTAACGGTGGAGTAGCGGTGGGTCGGGGCTTAGGGCGTTCGAGGTGTGATAAGAAGGCGAGGGCGATTTGGGGCTGGCGAGTTCAATGCACCGCTGTCCGCCGGGCACCGACGGTTGGCGCGACCGAGCGTGCGGTGGTAAGGAAAGCTGGGCGTGAAAAAATAAAGGAAACGCTTTGATGGATGCTTGGCAGCGACAGGTACATCCCAAGTGGCCAATTTGGCGAGTCCAGCCTTTCCGTGGCCTTCCGCCTCGTGTTATGGAGTAAAAGTTGGCATCGATTAGGACCGTCTACAACCATTTATTAACAAGTTTCGGGAGCACTTACTGGTTACCTTTTTTTTTTTTAACTTCTCCTAATAAATATTTAGTTTTTCTTGATCGTAAATAAAAATCAAAGATGAAATATGTAAAAAATATTTTTTTAATATTTTTTAAAAACAATCCAATTATTAAATGTATTTAAAATATAAATTAAATTTAATAATTTATTTAATTTCTAAAATATCGATTGCAATTCATGTTAGTAGGCTTTCTTTCATTTTATCCTAACAAACATTTATAAATTCGGTTAAAAAACATCTCATATTAAATATAAAAAAAGATAAATTATTTAATAGAATTATTTTTTAAAAAAATCATAAAAAAATAAGATATTCAACTAATAAGTCTCAAAAAAAAAAAAGGTATCCGAGACTAAATAAAACAAAAAAAAAAATACATAGATGTATTTAATAACTAAATTTTTATTCTTTCAAAAAATAGTGCTCGAGAAAGTGTATTACACATATTTCTTCTCTAATTTTGTTTTCAACTAAATAAATATTTTTAAGTATTTATTAAAAATTTAACAAAATAATCAATAAATACTCTTTATCAAAAAATAAATGCAATGCCCAAACACATATATCATTACTGGTTTTGCTTTCAATTAAAATATTATTTTTGAAAAAATTTAAAAAGAAATCAATAAAAGCACCTTGCGGGTACTCATTAATAAAATCCTTTACTATTTACCAAGGACAAATAGACATTACTGCAAGCAATTATTGCCACTCTTATCATCGAATTGATGGGCACCTCCTTGCAAACCCGAGGAAACTAACTTGAGCTCAGCTCAAAAATACTTTTGGTCCTAACCTTTCAATTGTTGTAGGTTAATTTCTCAGAGAAAGTCATTTCAAATTAGAAGAATAGTTAAAGTGTTTCTCTAACAAGAGCATGTTAACTGGTTGAAGCAAATATTAAGACTAATTGTTAAGGTGATATGTTAAATATCCTATAAATTTTAATTGAACATATGTGGGGATGACGAATAAGTTAGAATAATCATAAATTGATATCAATCCAATTTAATAGAGTCAACTTGGTCTGATTTTATGTTAATAGAATTAGTTCTAGATATAGAATCCTGAAACTGACTTCTATTGGGTTGATTCTTAGTTCTAAGATTTGGTTCGTTGGCTCTGGCCCAAAAACTGGCCAACCTCTTTTTTTAAAAAAAATTAAAGCAAGTTTGATTCCTTGGTTTTGGCTTAAGAATTTACCGACCTCTTTTTTTAAAAAAATAAGAAAAGTTAAAGTACTTCAAGAAATCATACGTCTATCATCTCCACTAAAAAGTCTTAATTATTAAATTAATTAATAAATACTATATATATCTTTTTATTGAAGACAACTAAGAAAAAAGCTTGGCTATTAGATATTAGACATGTATCAAATAAAAAAAATAAAGTTCTACTCTAAAATCGATCCGAAACTAAACTGATCTTGTTGGGTTGATTTTTAATTAGTTCTAAGATATAAATGATTAAGCTAATTTTGGATCCAAAATCTTGGAATTGATCTTGGTCAAATTGTTTCTAAATTCTCGCTTAAAATCAAACCAACCAACCTATACTCATTCTTAACTTGATAAAATAAAATGATAGAAATATAATATTCTTATACCATAAAGGGTTAAACCATAGCAAATGGGAACTTGAAGGCTAAAATAAATTTTGAGCGAAGGTTCAAGGACTAAAATTATATTTTTGCCTAAGAAAAAGTTTTTGGGCTTTAAATCAGACCTAACCCGGCCTGAGGTCCAAATGGGCTTGATCAAACCAAGCCGAACTCCATCGCCATGACCGAAGCCTTGATCTGACGAAGCTCGGCTCCATCAGCACACGTGGCGACGTATGAGATGCCATCATGGGTGGAGTTGATGTGCTGCTGCTAAGCCGCCATCAGGCAAAGCATTGAAGGTGGCTTCCAAAGGATCGCAACGTGGCACCGAACTGTGGGCCACGTCGCTGTCGCTGACCTACTTTATCTCTCTGAGTGACTCAATCAATAACCGTCCAAGCATGTGTCACAAGCTATCAACAGTTGATGAATAAGTTATTACCTTTACTGATCAAAGATCATGGCTTCTTTTATTGAATTAATTTGACCATGGAGTAATGGTAGTCTTTCAAAGATTTCTAACTAATAAGTTAATTTTAGGAGAGGATTCAGTAATAGAGGAAAGACACAGTGTCAACATCTTTTGTTGCAAGATCTTCTTACTACCTTATATACAGTTTTTTATTTTAAAAATTATTATATATATAAAGAGGCAAATGGAATGGCAGATTATTTGGTGAACTAAGTGATTAGAAAAAGAGGTATACCAAAGTCAAATATCTGAATTGCTTACTCATCTTTGCCCATTAACATGAGTTGATGTGTAAGGTATGATTTTTTTTTGGATCCAGCCTTTTTTTTATTGTTATTAATAAAAAAAAAAGGGTTATGGCTTTGCCATTGCTTATCATCAATGAAGAGTTTAATGAAAATGAGGGCTGGGAGGAGGGATGGGTGGAGAAGAAGCACTCAAGGTGAAGCTATGCAAGAAGGACGAGGCGATGGAGTGAATGTGGGCAAAACTAGCAAAGAGGGTGGCAAAGGATTAAGAGGGGAGAGGAGTGAATGGAGAGCTCAAGGTAAAGATCATAGAGTGCGGTGAAAATAGTAAATGCATCGACAATGTCAAAGAGGTTAGAAGATGCCAACAAGAATGGAGATAGGATGGTGAGGCTACAGGGAAAATATTCTTGAAAGTGAGAAACTGAATGGCTTGGTAGCATTGTTAAATCGATTTATCCTCCAAGCAGCATGGCGGGTAGAGAATTTGCTATGGAAGGATCAAGATTGGGAATTACCAAATTTCTCTTTTTGGTGTTGAGGTATGAAGTGGTATAAAATGTGTTATGATGGATCTTTTCTTTAGATAATATCTCAAAAACAGGCTTATGGTGAACCTTTATTTTAGATAATGTCCAAAAAAAAAATTAATGGTAAGAATAATATCATAAAAAAATATCAAAATAATGTGAAAGGCGCTATATGAGATTTCAAGCACGTTATTTCAGATTTTTAAGATACGTTGTCAATTAATGATTTGATTATTTTTAAGAAACATTTCAATCTAATCTAAATCCATCATGCTAATGAATAGAATTTTTAATATGAAAATTATCTATTTAATAAATAATTTTAAAAATTATCTTTTTAATCGATGATGTTAAAATAAAAACATCTTAGACAAATTTTAAAAATGAAGGGAAGCATAAATCGTTTGTTAGAGTAACAGGCGATTTTACCCGTAAAGTAATTTAAAAAATAAAAAAATGCCTGGCATCCACCTGGCGTGTCAACATTTAGTTCTGAATATATATAATTTTTCTCATATTAGCCTTTGACTACCAAACTATTTGTTGACATCACTCTAGAGTTAATTCGATAGAAACTTTAAATTGTACGGATTCATTAATTGACCAACTATCTTTTTGACATCACTCTAGAGTTAATTCGACAGAACCTATGAATTGTACGGATTCATTGATTGACCTCAATCCAAAATTAATTAATTCATTAATCTAATGGACAGAGTTGTACTGATTCGTTTGAAAATTTTGAAAGGTCTATCAGATTATTTTCAATTTTTTCTATTTGAGGTGCTCCTCGTTTCATTCTCTTTTTCTATTTCCATATATACTTTATTTATTGATTTTTTTCTTTTCAATATTTTATCATATTTGTTTGTGTTGCCACTAAATTTTTATCAGATATGCTTAACATGCGGCGTAAGTCAACTACTACGCTATGCACTGGACCTGATCAATAGATAAACAGACTAATCAATTAACAACTTAATCTTGCAAAAGACAAAGTAAATAAAATTAGATGATTAATCTAAAGGACTGAGTATTCCTTCTAATTAATTTCTTTCTTTCTTATTTTTTTTTTAAAAAAAACTTAGAGATTAACTAACTGAAATGCACATAAAAAATAATTTTTATTTACAAAAGTTAAAAATAATCTCGTCATAATCATGATTAGTTACAATGAAACTGAGTTAGAAAATTATATACAAATAAACAAACCTTGGTGGCAATGGCTAAAAGGCCAACGGTTAGTTTTACTAAACATGGCCAGATGAACCTCTTTTGAAAAATAAACAATAAGCTGGATGATGATCCAGAGGAAGATGATGCTTGAGTTTTTTGTTCCTGCCGATTTGTTGTTGAAGTCCAGCTGTGGTGACCCTGAATCTGGAGTCAGCTGGGAGCCATGTTATTTTCTTGCTGGGCTCCGTTGCTTTTCTTTTCACTTCAACCGCGCGTTAAACTTTTTAGTTTGGCCTTAGGAAGCGAATCTAGAAGAAAGAGAAGTAAGCAGTACTTTTTAGTAAATTTTATTTTCTGTCAAGATGCATGTGGTTTTATCGGCTAATTCAATTCGATATTAGTCAATTAATCAAAATTAATGACTTAGAAAAATTCTTCATTAATATAACCAAAACTTTTATAATTAGCTATTGATATCCATTCCTAAGCAACCTTAAAAAGCTAAACTGAGTTACAGTCTGAAATAAATTTTATTTCTATTTTTCTATTGTGATGTTATTCCCTTTTTTTTTTTTTTTTTAACAATGGCGTCTAATGCCTCGAAAACAAAATACCTTGGGCATCTGCTATTGCTAGCTAATTTAATACATTGAGAAAATCTAAGGACCAATTCTTCTTCTTCTTCCATTTTACTGCTCAATTAGCAAAATAATCTGCTACTTGATTTGTCTCTCTATAAATGTGATGACATTCAACTTGTTGGATGATTGAAAAGATAGACTGAATATCCCTCAATAAAGAATGATAACTAGATGACTTTCTATTAATTAAGATACTATAGCAGTAGAATCATTTTTTAGAATTATCTTATTTCGCTGAAATCTATAGAGCACCTCCTTCGATCCATTCGAGGCACCAGTTAATTCAACAAAAGGCACAGACTTGATAGACACTGAAATAACAAATGCAAAAATAATCCTTTCCTCATGATCCCTAATTACCACTCCAGCCCTAGTCTGGTGAATAGAATCAACAAAATTGATTTTTAAAAATTTTGGTTGAGTGGATGCTTAAGAAAAAAGAAGAGAAACCACATCTAAACGTGGATAGATGCCCCGGAGATTAGAATCGATTGAAAAAGATATTTTACTTGAAAAAATCACTTATGAGGATAGGGCATAGGCTTGTCTTACTACCTTACATGGATTAACTACTTTCTTTGGTAGTACACCTCATTCCTGGCTTTCTAAATGCACCACAACAAATAATTGACAAGGGTTTTATTTTCTGAAAGAGAAACCTCCAAGTTTGTTGTAGATTTTGAAGTAGAGGGAATTCTTGATGATGAACCAGGTTTTATACTTAAGAAGACCCTTCACATTGCAAAAACAAATGGTTTAGGGCTTCTACCTCCATCTCACATCTGTGACATTGGGTAGAAATATATGGCACTCTGGAGGCTAAAATGGAAGAAGTAGGAAGCTCATTGTGCCATACCTTCCATAAGAAAAACAGAATTCTTTCCTAACACTATAATTTCTAGATCTGTCTTAATTCAGGATAATTGTGAGTATGCTCCTCTCCCTATGGAACAACATAGACGTCACCGGTTGAAATCTTCAACTTGTATCCTGACCCGCAGCATAGTATATCTTTCTAATTTTATAATTAAACCTCCAAATATTGTCAAATATGCTCTTGTCCTAGACAAAGGCTGCTTGTTCTTTCATATTAGTTTTGCCAAAATGGGTCTTATTTGATTTGCAACTAGCTTAGCCACTATCTTATAAATAGTGTTGCGCAAACAGATAGGTCAAAATTGAGCAGGTGTCTTGAGATTTGCACATTTAGGAATTAAGGTTATAAAAGTTGCCTTCTAAGCAGTAGGCATAGACTTAGGTGTGAAAAAGTTGTGAACCAATAAGGACGGTTCTTTAGATATATATAGACTAGTGTTAGTTTGTTTATATATATATATATATATATCAAAAGAGTTATTTGGGAATATGTATGAATATAGCAATAATAGAATGTATCGGTTGTACCCTTTTATTACTATTTATAATTTATGGTTCACATGAAATAATTAGGGTAAACCCTTTGATTAGTAGGTTGCCTTATATTCTTATGAAGCCAATCTCTATGAATATACGGTGGTAGTTATGACCTTGAGTTTGACTGTGTTCAAGGCATGATGTGAGCCTCACTTTTTTGAATGCGTTCCCTTTTATTGAGTTCCTTAATGATAGTTACTATTTATAATTTATGGTTCACATGAAATAATTGGGGTAAACCCTTTGATTAGTAGGTTGCCTTATATTCTTATGAAGCCAATCTCTATGAATATACGGTGGTAGTTATGACCTTGAGTTTGACTGTGTTCAAGGCATGATGTGAGCCTCACTTTTTTGAATGCGTTCCCTTTTATTGAGTTCCTTAATGATAGTTACTATTTATAATTTATGGTTCACATGAAATAATTGGGGTAAACCCTTTGATTAGTAGGTTGCCTTATATTCTTATGAAGCCAATCTCTATGAATATACGGTGGTAGTTATGACCTTGAGTTTGACCGTGTTCAAGGCATGATGTGAGCCTCACTTTTTTGAATGCGTTCCTTTTTATTGAGTTCCTTAATGATAGTTACTATTTATAATTTATGGTTCACATGAAATAATTGGGGTAAACCCTTTGATTAGTAGGTTGCCTTATATTCTTATGAAGCCAACCTCTATGAATATACGGTGGTAGTTATAACCTTGAGTTTGACCGTGTTCAAGGCATGATGTGAGCCTCACTTTTTTGAATGCGTTCCCTTTTATTGAGTTCCTTAATGATAGTTACTTCTCCATACTTTTTTTGTAGTCATTTCCAAAACATGGTGATCATGGCCTATCACCTTTTTATTTCTCTCCACTTAATTCTTATCCTAATAATTACCCTTTAGTTCTTATCCTAATGATTATCTTGAATTTATCTTATATTTAATCCTAAATGACCTTAATCATCCTTAATTAAGTTTACGTAATTAAGATTCACTGTTATTCTCATTGCTAGAACTAAGCTAATTCACCCAAGCCTCATCTTTATTTTGATCAGCCCGTCAAAGCCTCATGTGTCCTCACAAGTGCTACTCCTATTTCTACCTAAAATTTGTTTGTTATATGACTTATCCTTTTTTTTTAAAAAAAAAAAATTTGCCAATAGATCTAGATACACTCAACCAACTATCCATTTATTCTATAATAGATTAGTCATTCCATTATTAAATGGATTAATAAAGAAATAATTTTAATTTTATCAATTGAAGTTGGTTATCTCTACAATTTGATCTAAGTTTTTTTAGATTCATTTCTTTTCTCCATATTCCACTACACTATTGTAATATTATTCAACTTTGAACACCACCTTCTTCGCGTTGTATCTTGAGAACATGCTACCAAATAACCCTTATACTTTATGGAGACAAATATTTTCTATAAACAAAAATGTCTTAAGGCATGCTTTATCCAATATGCATATTCTCTTCCTTTAATTCTAATATATTTCTTGCTAGTCTTTCCTTTATTTTCATCTATTATTTCATATATATTGCATGTAGTGAGGTCATACTAACATCCTCTAGTGTAACTTTAATTAGTGGATATATCTTGCATAATAAATTGAAAAAAAGAAAAGAAGGGAAATTAGGATTTGCACTAACTATACATGCACAAATAAATAATGATATTCAAGGAAGGAATGTGTCATTATGTTGTGTATTATTTTGTAACAATTTTTTGATGACTTTTCATAGTGCACATGAAACTGCCTATTGCATTTTATGGAAAAAATGAAATACTTTAGAAATTCTGACACTAATAAATTATTTGATGCTGATAATAGTGTTGAGTTTCTTTCTTATGACATGCAACTTTCATTTCAATAACCAGGTGTTCTTCATCAACATAATAATATTGTCATCCACCAATAGAATGGAGAATATGAGCTTCACCATATCCTAGTCATTGCATAATAATATTAGTAGCTTTTTACGTAATAAATCGAATACTAACTCAAATTCTTCTCAAAAAATCTCTTTAAACAACTTTCCCAAATATACTTATGTGTGCCTTTACTACAAATCTTCATCCTTATAGTAAATTTGACTTTCATTTACAATGATGTGTTTTTAATGAATTTTTTTTGGGATAAAAAGCTATATAATTTTTGATTTGGTAACAAATTTTGATACCTAGCAAGGACGTTAGCTTTCATAAAATAACTCTTCTATTTTCTACTGTGATACCTACTAGACAAGGTGAACTTGTTATACCCATCCCCACCATTGATTCTAGCGATCAATTTTTGAGTCCCATTCCACCACAATTATTCCCTTACGTATAACTTTAAATTCTTTGGAGATACCACAAACAACATAGGATGCACCTGTTAGAATTTATGTAATTTCCTTTGGTAAAAACCATCACCCAAAATAACAGGATCATTAATGTTGGATCACCAAGATAAAATTAAATATATAAGTGGAAGCGTACCTGAGTCCATATCGATTGATTACCCTTTAGAGTCGAGCGGTTGGCCTTCCAAATCAACACGTCCACTTTAGAGAGAGTCATTTAGTTTCTCTCAATGTTTTCTCTTTGATGATGGGATGTCAAAAAGAATGTCTCTGTTCGTGCGATCTGGGGACCATGACCACTATATATATAGATAACCTAATTTTATTTCTATTTTAGCCCATCACAAAAATAGAAATAATTTCTTGATTCTCTACACATTAAAGGCCCACACCCTATCCGATACATTAAAGCTCAAATTACTAAATACTTAATTGATCACTTTTAATTGGGCTTAAATTTATTTGATAGCCCGCAATACATAATTATTCACATATAAGCTCAACGTTGGATTAATGATCCAACAATCTCCCACTTGGGCTATATGTATTACTTTATAATTATGCTTTGCCAAATATAACTGAATGAGCTCAAATTTGCTGTCATTACCGAAATGTATCTGCAACCAACCCGGTCCATTAATCATACCAACATAGGATCAAAGTGGTCTTCATTACATCTATCGTAACTCAACCCATCAATGGTCGCATATGCTGATACAATTGAATGACATGGATCATGGTGTGGATGTGTAGCATGAAAATTTCATGCAATGTGATCTTAACATGCCTATTTCCAATTGGTCCTCCCTTAAACCTTAGTGAGATCATATTGTCGGGCCCCCTTCCCGACGGCATGATTTCTTATGAAAATTGGGTAGATATTTACTAGTCTTTATGCTAGATACCATAAAGCTCTAACGATCCCTATCCAATTGCCATAAGTTACATGCACAAAAATACAGAACCTGCTGAAAACTTTAACCTGCTCAATTCATTCATACTATTCATGAGATCAAATCACAATTTATTTCATCCTGCTCAGATAACATAAGATTTTCACATTATTCAACATATGATTCCAAGCAATATAACTTTCATCGCTATACTGCTATAAAGACCATATGTACAAATCCATTCCACAATGACAGTTATTTCTCATAACC
This sequence comes from Metroxylon sagu, assembly GCA_017589505.3. Lineage (NCBI taxonomy): Eukaryota > Viridiplantae > Streptophyta > Magnoliopsida > Arecales > Arecaceae > Metroxylon > Metroxylon sagu. The sequence goes on from JACVBY030000657.1 coordinate 2,442,492, forward strand.
ACCCAAGTCCAAAATACATCATAGGGTTACAGTTATACAAATCCATCCATATCCATTATCAATACATATATAGTCCAAGTAACATAAGTCCATGATATCAATCAATTTATCCACATCTAGCAGCCCATATCAAAATCAGGCATCCAAGGGCCAACCTGCTAACTCTGATATGTAAATCCAAAAATTTCAACAATAGAGGGGTGAGACCAAGTCCCAGTGACTGGATAGCTATCTAACAATGGGGAAAAACTGAGAACCATATTTTAAAAACCAATAAGCATACTGATGCAACATATCACAATTGATACAAAAATCTTTTCAATAAGATAAGAAAACTCATAAGTTAGCTTATACTTCCAATAATGCAACTTAAATAAGAAATGCCACTTTTACAAAACTTCATGATGATGGGCTGGGTGTGCTACCACTAAGGTACATCCCTACAGTCGCCCTCCTGCAGGTGTACCCTTAGTGGGTGAGTGTACTGAGTGCCGAGGATCCCCGCACCACATGGCACCCCTCACATGTACGGTTCACCCCAGGTGTGAGCATGCCCCTTTTCCCTGGGCCTCCTGCTTGCCCCCTTCATGGGCCTATATCTCTATGCCCCCTCGGGCTATATAGTAACCTAGCTCTTAACCGAGCTGTGATTCTTGCCCTACTGGGCTGCTTGCAATCTGCTCCACTAGGCTGATCTAGCTTGTACTCCCCCTGCCTCGGGATCATAGTACGATTGAGTCACAAAGAGGTGCTGGCTATAATAGTATGTGCAATGCTCATGCTATGGCACAGTCTACAGGGTGATTAGCCCCATAGATGTCCCTATGCTCTTTATGCTGTATGCTGTAAAAATATTCCAATACAAGTTTATAATCCAATATACAATCAGCTATACTTTCTTTGAAACATTGATATTCATGCATGCCCATGCATCACTTTGAAATATAAATCTGAAAAGTAAATTCCATGCTTTACTGAAACATGTGTTTTTATCCAAACAATGTTTTTCATGAAACTCTATACTTTGCTTTGAAACATGCTCTAGCCCATGTTTTCTTTTCTTTTCTTAAATTCATGCTTTGCTGAAACTCATGCTTTTTTCTGAAACTTATGCTTTGCTGAAACTCACTTTGCTTTGAAATATGCTCTAGCCCATGTTTCCTTTTCTTCCCTTAAACTCATGCTTTGCTTTAAAATATGCTTTAAGCCCATGCTTTGCTTTAAAACATGCTTTAAACTCATGCTTTGCTTTTAAATTTATGCTTTGCTTTAGAATATGCTTTAACTCATGCTTTGCTTTTAAACTCATGCTTTCCTTTATAATATGCTTTGAGAATAAGATACATCATAACTGGGTTCTCATTTCCCATATTTAACTACCTGAAATACTATACTTAGCATAACATACTTTGATTTATAGCAAAATATCACTATGCTATCATAAAACATTTCTCAAAGCTAGATGAGAAACCCACTCACCTTAGCTGCTAGCATACTGCTATAGCTGCTATTTCTCCAATTCTGGCTCCCTTGAACCAATCTCTTGGCCTAAGTCATCATACATGCATTATTAGGGTCACATGCACCAAGGGTTTCATAAAACTATGCATGCATGCTCTATGCCTTCATATTTTAGCATAATACCCTTTAATTCGTAACATGCTCAAGGATTCACAATCTACACATGCTATCACCTCATTTGCCTCTAAATCATGAGATTTAAATATCATTTTTTATCTTAGAAAAGTTTAGACTTAACTTAGCAAAGATAGGCTAAACCACCAAGCTTTTTTTTTTTTTCCTTTCCTTCCCTTCCTCTTCTTCTCTTCTTCCTCTCTTCTTCTTTTTTTCTTTTTCTTCTTCTCTTCTTCTTCTCCACGGCTGGCAGAACCCTCTCCTTTCTTTCTTTTTTTTTTTTTTTCTCCCTCTTTTCTCTCTTTGTCTCTCCTTTCATACGCCGCTTAAGGATCAAGAGGGATGGATGACCTTAAATGCTTTTAAAAATTTCTATTTTGTCCCTTTCCACTCTTAAGTCACGCTTTCAAAGCCCATATGGCTCCCTTCTCCACCAAGTATTTTTACTCCTTCAATTTTCTTTCCTATCTTGCCCTTGATCAAATCTTCAAATGACTTTTTATCAAATTTCACTTTTGCCTCTAGCTAATTTTTCGTTAATGCCCCTGATCAAATTTCATTATCAGATAAATAACAGGGGCTACCCACCTATTAGTCAGCATGGATGCTAGTTAATGAGAGTAAAATTATCCTTAAACCACTTCCACAGAAGATTTTTATCCACTTGAAACCTCAGTTAAGCATGCTTGGGTTAAAACGATGGGTAACCCACTGGGAAGTTCCTGGATTAAGAGTAAAATTGGTCTCAAACCAACTCCACAGACAAAATTTCTACAGTAGCGGACTAAATAGTCGGCTACTATGGCCAAAATCTCTTCCAAACCACTTTTACAGAGTATTTTTCCAAAGTAGTCGACTACTTTGGTTCAGAAAAATAAAAAAATTCTTCGCAGGCAATATACAGAATGTTTTTCTACAGCAGTCGACTGAATAGTCGATTATTATGACAACAACAACTTTCCCAAGCCTTTAAAAGTGAGTTTCAGGGTGTTAGCCAACTCTAGAGTCGGCTAACTATCCCTGTTACTCACCAAAATTCCACGGACGAAATTTTCCACTCGTTAGCTGACTCTAGAGTCAGCTAACCTCAAATTCCCTTTCTTTTTTTTTTTTTAAAAAAAAAACTATTTTCTCTCGTAAAACCTTTTCCAAAAGTTCTTTTTATGCATTTTAACCTCCAAAATTTTTATTCCAACTTCTCCCAAGGATCAAAAGCAACTAATAGACATTGAAATCATTACAAAAACTTCAATTATAAGCCCAAATAATTGATTTTATTAGCTTTTTGGAAGGATCATGGGAGAAAACTCAAAATAACTTCAAATTCCAGCTTTTACATCTTTTCAAGATTCCACTCAAATAATTAATACCAGAAGACTAAAATAACAATAAAAACATGCTTAAAATGAAATTATAAGTCTTCCAAGTTCAGGATATTACACATATTATATTAAAATCAGAGTGTAAACAAACCAAAAAACTTTATTTCTGCAAAAATAGCCTCAAAATATCCATAAACTGAAAAAATGTCTATGCAAGCATCTAAAATATAAACTCCCACTAAAACTGAATATCTTCAAGTGACATGACACCCATACGAGCAGTATACTCATGAAACATTTTGGGTAGTAATCCCTTAGTAAGCGGATTCGCAATCATGATGTTTGTTCCAATATGCTCTATAGACAATTGTCCACTCTGAACTCTTTCTTTAACAACTAGGAACTTGATGTCGATATGCTTTGACTTCATTGAGCTTCTGTTGTTATTGGAATATAGAACTGCTGACTTATTATCACAAAATAATTTAAGTGGTCTTTTAACATCATCCACTATGCGCAGCTCTGTGACAAAATTTTGCAGTCATATTCCGTGATTGGACGCCTCATAACATGCTATAAATTCTGCTACCATGGTGGAAGATGCTATAAGTGACTGTTTAGCAATCTTCCAGGAGACTGCACCTTCAGCTAACAGATAGATATAGTTCGATGTAGATTTCATACTATCTTGGCATCCAGCAAAATCAGAGTCAGTATACCCAATGATCTCAAGCTTATCCGATCTCCGATACGTGATTATGTAACATTTTGTTCTCTGTAAGTACCACAAGACCCATTTAGCTGCTTTCGAATGGTCTATTCCTGGATTGCTTAAATATCTGCCTAATATCTCAGTAATGTACGTAATATCTGGACGCGTACAAACCTGAGCATACATCAGACTCCTTACTGCTAAGGCATAGGAAATCTTTTGCATTTCCTTCTTTTCAAAATCATTCTTAGAGCATTGATTGAGACTAAACTTGTCTCCCTTAGCCACATGGGTATCACCTGATTTGCAATCCTACACGCCATATCTTTTGAGAACCTTTTCGATATAGCTCTTTTGTGATAATCCAAGAATACCTCGAAAGCGATCCCGATGTATTTGTATGCCTAACACAAAAGAGGCATCACCAAGATCTTTCATCTCAAAATTCTTAGATAGAAATCTCTTGGTTTCGTGCAATAAGCCTATATCGTTGCTGACAAGCAAGATATCATCGACATATAAAACCAGAAAAATATGTTTGCTCCCATAAAACTTATGGTATATACAGTCGTCGACCAAATTCATCTCAAAACCAAATGAGATAATCACTTGATGAAACTTAAAATACCATTGTCGAGATGCTTGTTTGAGTCCATAAATGGATTTCTTAAGTTTGTAAACCATATTCTTTGGGTCTCCCGATACAAAGTTTTCTAGCTGCACCATATAGATCTTCTCATCAATGTTACCATTGAGAAACGTCGTCTTTACATCCATCTGATGTAACTCAAGATTGAAATGCACCACTAATGCCATTATAATTCTGAAAGAGTCTTTCGAAGAAACTGGAGAGAAAGTCTCTTTATAGTCAATGCCTTCTTTCTGAGTAAAGCCCTTTGCGACAAGACGAGCCTTATACCTTTCCACATCACCTTTCGAATCCCTTTTGGTCTTAAATATCCATTTGCAACCAATAGGTTTCGTACCTTTAGGTGATGGGACAAGATCTCAGATGTCATTATCCTTCATGGACTTAATCTCCTCATTCATGGCATCAATCCACTTGTGAGAGTTAGAACTTTCCATGGCTTGACGGAAGTTGATTGGATCATCTTCCATTATTCCAATGTCTACCTCATGCTCTTGGAGAAATACAATGTAGTCATCTGGTATTGCATTTCTTCTCTCTCTAGTGGATCTCCTTAATGGCATAGGTTCTTGAGATGTTGGAGTTTGTTCTTCTGAAATAATTTCTTGAATAGGAGGTTCTTCGACAGTGTCTTGATCTATTATGACTTGAACAAGGTAAGGTATGGGATCCTCATCAATGCCAATGACATATGTGGGAATATCGACATATTCCTCCTCAAAGACAAAGTTTCTAACTGTATCTCCCCTTGCAAGCTCAACATCCTCAAAGAACCATGCATTTCCTGACTCGAAAATCGACTTACTTGTGGGATCATAAAACTTGTATCCCCTGGATCTTTCAGAGTATCCAATAAAATAGCAGCTCACCGTCCTTAAGTCCAGTTTTTTTTCATTAGGCCTATAAGGCCTTGCCTTAGCTGGATATCCCCAAACATGCAAGTGCTTTAGACCAGGCTTCTTGCCCGTCCAGAGTTCATAAGGGGTTTTGGTAGTTGCTTTAGTTGGAACTCTGTTAAGGATATATGCTGCAGTCTTAAGTGCTTCTCCCCAGAGTGATTCTGGTAAGTTAGAATGATTAATCATAGTTCTTACCATATCCTTAAGCATTTTGTTTCGTCTTTCAGCAACACCATTCATAGTGGGCGAACCTAGCATGGTGTATTGTGAGACAATACCGCATTCCTCTAGGAACTTAGCAAATGGTTCTGGACGTTGTTCACCTGAACCATCATATCTGCCATAGTACTCTCGACCACGGTTAGATCTGATGCTTTTGATCCTTTTACTGAGTTGGTTTTCAACTTCAGCCTTATAATTTTTGAGCACATCCAGCGACTGTAACTTTTCATGAATGAGATATATGTAGCCATATCTGAAAAAATCATCTATGAACGTTATAAAGTATTGTTGACCATTCCAAGCGATTGTAGGAAATGGGCCACAAATATCCATATGTATAAGTTTTAAGACGTCCAGAGTCCTGTTGGCTTCAAATCTCCTTTTATTGGTTTGTTTTTCCTTTATACAATTAACATAAACATCAAAGTCTGTGAAATCTAAGGAATCGAGAATTTTATCTGACACAAGTTTTTCTATTCTCCGTCTAAAAATATGACCTAATCTCTTGCGCCATAATACAACCGAATTCTCACTGGTTAATTTTCTCTTAGTATCTCGTGTACTTAAATGTAGGGTTTCATTAAATGAAGCAATTATATCAATTGAATAAAGATTATCGTAACCTGACAAAGAACCGGAATCAACCAAATTTGTATCATGAAACAAACTAAATTTTTCATTTTCAAATGAACAAAAATAACCATATTTGTCCAAAACAGAAATAGAAATCAAATTCAGTCTAAAAGATGGTACAATAAAAGTTTCATCCAGATCCAAATAAAATCCAGTCTTTAACAATAATCTAAATTTTCCTATTGCCTCAACTTGAACCGTTTTGCCATCACCCACATAGATGTATCTTTCAGCATCATTTGGCTTTCGGCAACTCAGGCAACCCTGCATAGACACACTGATGTGAGTTGTTGCACCAGAATCTATCCACCATGTATGTCTAGGTACCGAAGTTAAATTAACCTCAGAACAAACTAAATTAAGAAGCATATCCTTCTTAGCACGCCATGCGTGATAATTAGTGCACTGCTTCTTCTTATATCCTTCAGCTCTACAGAAGAAACAACTACTGCCTTCCGAATCATTCGGTTTCTTTTGTTGTTTCTTTTGAGGTGCCGTATCTGCAGCCTTATCCTTCTTTTCTTTCTTTTCTTTATCCTTAGAAGTTGAGGCCAGGTGAGCACACTCTGTCTTATCTTGCTTAAGCCTTTCCTCTTCCTGAACACAGTGTGAGATGAGCTCATTCAGAGACCAAGTCTCTTTCTGACAATTATAGCTCACTTTAAACTGGTTAAACTATGCCGGAAGGGATATGAAAACCAGATACACTAGCAAGTCTTCAGAGAGGTCAAGCTTAAGTGCTTTCAGCTTGGAAGCAAAATGAGACATCTCCAAGATGTACTCCTTGATATTGCCTTTCCCCTTATACCTCATTGAAATTAGACTTGTCAAGAGCGTACCAATTTCAGCCTTTTCGTTCTTGACAAATCTTTTTTCAATATCCTCAATGAAAGCCTTAGCAGTAGTTATTGTTTCAGACATTGTGCCCCTGAATGCTTTTGGAATGGCCTTCTTCATGATCATCATACACATGCGATTTGATTTCTCCCACCTTTCTATGTCCCTCTTATCATCCGAGGTACTCTTATCCGTAAGAGGTGAAGGAGATTCAGTCCTTAACGTAAGGTCGAGATCCATGACTTTAAGAACTATCAATAGATTTTCTTTCTAGGACTTGAAGTTTGAGCCATTCAACATAGGAATTGAATTAATATTGGCAGTAATATTAGCAGGACTATAAGCTGGACAGAGAACAACAAAACAAACTCATATTCCTCTTAAAGCAAAAAATAAATTCAAATAAAGGTAAATCTCATCCCAAAATATCAGACACTCATTAATATTTTATCTTTGGACAAAATAGTAACTTGTGAGTGATATTGGTAGTAATCAAACATTGATGATAAGAACATATCGAATAATGAATCTACCTTTGGGCCGATTTATTATTCACATATAAAACTGAATAACCATCACGCATTTATTACCATAAGTGCACATGCAATTATGTTAAATATTGATCTTCCTTTGGTCCGATGGATATTTACATAAACTACATGCACATAACCTTTTATATTTTGAAATAAAATTAATTTTTACAAGAGAGGTCACTTTGGTGACATGTTATTTTAATTAATCCATCTCAATATATATATAAACATACCAATATTTGAAGTTAAAGTTGCACCAAAAAATTGTCCTTAAACCCGTTGATGCATCGATCAATCTGTAACCAGGTCAATGCTGATCGGATGAGCCAACCCTGGTCCTACACCAGCCCCTGCCCGGTCCCTTAAAAAAAAACTCTCCCTTTTTTTTTTTTGAAAAGATCCAAAAAAAAGAAAGAAACTGTGACGAATCACTTACCAAAAAAAAATAAAAAATAAAAATAAAAGAAAGAAAGGAAAGAAACTATTACGGGTTACTTGCCAAAAAAAAGAAAACTGTGGGCTCGTGTTTAGAAACCCTAGGGGTTTCACCTCCTAGGTATCGAGTGACCATTTGACGTGACTGTTTGGCCACAATGTTCCTTCATCGGTGCGGGTAGAGATCCGCGCCGGTTTCCATTATGGCCGGCGATGAAGAAACCGCCTGTCTCTTTTTTTTTTTTAATGACCTGTACTTAATATGTGGCCACAGATGCCATGGCCTGATGGCCGTAGCTCCTTCACCAGCGTGGCCTGATCGCCATGCTTGAAAAAAAAAACTTGATGCCGGTGATGGCGAAAACCGTCGGCAAGAGTCTGAAACCCGAACGGAAAGGAAAAGGAATATTTTGAATTCTTTTTTTCTGTTTATTCTAAAAAAAAATAATTTATTCTGTAATTCAATCTCGATGATTCAACATGAAGGGGCTCTGATGCGACTTGGTATAATTTATGGAATTTCCTTTGGTGAAAACCATTACCCAAAATAACAGGATCATTCATATTGGATCACCAAGATAAAATTAAATATATAAGCGGAAGCGTACCTGAGTCCATATCGATTGATTACCCTTTAGAGTCGAGTGATTGGCCTTCAAGATCAACACGTCCACTTTAGAGAGAGTTATTTAGTTTCTCTCAATGTTTTCTCTCTGATGATGGGATGTCAAAAAGAATGTCTCTGTTCGTGCGATCTGGGGACCATGACCACTATATATATAGATAACCTAATTTTATTTCTATTTTAGCCCATCATAAAAATAAAAATAATTTTTTGAGTCTCTACACATTAAAGGCCCACATCTTATCAGATACATTAAAGCTCAAATTACTGAATACTTAATCGATCACTTTTAATTGGGCTTAAATTTATTTGACAGCCCGTAATACATAATTATTCACATATAAACTCAACGTTGGATTAATGATCCAACAGCACTACCCTTCATATTTGTTCTTAAGACTCCAACACCTATAAGTTACAAATCTGATCAACTTATAAAACCATCTGCTTGGCTCCAAAATTCCCATTGCTCTCATGTTTTGTTCCTCTCCACTTGTCTCTTGTCTCTTTTTAAGCTAGTGTGGGTAAAGTAATATGTTTTTTTTGTTTTAAATTTTTTGTCTTAAACTTTTTCATAAATATCATCGTCCCTATTCAGCTTATTTGTCTTTTGTTTCAATTATATCTTCTACCACAAAACCTATATCATATCTATCTAGGCTAGACAAAATCCTAATTAAAGAGATGCTATGATTTCCGAAATCATTGACTTGGTATGAAACTAACACTTAAACATTGACAAAAATTCTACGTGGCAAGAAGCCTATTGGCCATAAGTTGGTTTTCAAGATCAAATACCAGTCTGATGGTATAATCAAGTGCTATAAAGCTTGATTTATAGCCATACGTGATGGTTAGGAGGGCTTACATTGTCATGAAACCTTGGCATTACTTGTCAAGTTGGTTGCAGTTTTGTTCTTTCCTTGTCATGGCTACAATAGATTACTGGGAACTTTACTAAGACATCCACTCTACTTTTCTTCATGGGAACCATGTTAAAGAGTTACACATGATTCTTGACTCTTCCTCTTGCTTATAATATGTGGTGGGAGAACTAATATTGTCATTTAAATAGATCACCATATAGATTGAAACAAACTTAGTTTAATTGGTTTCCTAAGTTTTCTTTCCTCGTTTAAAGTTTCACTGGATAAACTTTCACTGCTATTTTAGTTTATATTGATGATATTATTGTAGCTAGCACAAATCCATTGCAACACTCAAAACCTTCCTGCATGAAATTAAGATTTTATATCAAAGATCTTAAGCCAGTCAAGTACTTCCTTAGGACTAAGGTTTCTAGCTTCAAATATAGTGTTTGTATCTCACAGCAGTAATATATTTTAGACATCCTTGGTCCAAGTCCTACTGCTTTAAATTAATAAACTAACTGATGGTGTTGGCGAACTATTACCAGATCCTTCACCACATCATCATCTTGTTGGCTGTCTCATGTACGTATCTCACTACTTCTCATCCAGATATTGTTTATATTATTCATATTCTTAATTAGTAGACTTATTCACCACCAGCCTCATTTGATAGCTACTATGAGAGTCCTTCGCTATCTCAAATATTAATTGGACAAGATTTGCTTTCATCTCCACATAGCCCTCTTCATCTCATGGGATTTTGTGATTTTGACTAGGCAAGTTGCCCTTTGACTTCTCAATAGACCACAAGCTACTATATTGTATATGTTGGCCAAGTCTAGTCTCTTGGAAAGCAAAGTGCCTAACAATTGTTTCATGCTCCTCTACTTAAATAGAATACTATGTTGTGGCTTCTGCATCATGAGTTGACTTGGCTTCTATATTTATAGTATGATCTAGGCATTTGGCACACCTAACTAACACTTCTATTTTGTGGCAATCAAATGGCAATTTATTTTGCTAGAAATATTGTTTTCCATGAGAATATTAAATGCATCAAGCTTGATTGTCATCATTTTGTCTTAAAAAAAAAAAAATCTAGTTAGACTTATTAAGGATAAAATATATTTCTAGCCGGTAATATATTGCTATCGATAAACTTATTCATCTATTTACTAAAATACTTGATAAGCCATATTTCATGAATTACCTAGCAAGTTTAGTTTTTATAGTATGCACGCTTTCACTTAAAAGGTTAGTCCAACCACAATATACAATGGATTATATCTTGCGTCAATTAGGGTAGGAGATAGGCATGGGTTAGACCAGCTTGGCCTAAAAGGGTTTGGGTTCAAAAGCTTGAGCTCAATCTTGGGCTATGGAGCCCAAACAAAAAGATCTTGGTACTGGCCTAACACAAAGCCTAACTTGGTTTGGTCCTTTTGAATGATTAACCTCATGCCCCCTGTCTATCTCCTTCTATTTCCTTCTTTCGATTTCTATGCTATCTTTCTCTCTTCCTCTCTCCTCTCTCTATCTCTCTTTCTTGTCTCTCCTATCCTTTCTTCCTCCCTAAACCTCTATTCTCCTCTTCTCTCTCTCTCTCTCTCTCTCTCTCTCTCTCTCTCTCTCTCTCTCTCTCCTTCAACCTCTCTCTCATTCGCTCTATCAATCTCTCCTCTCCTCCACCCTTAGATTTCTCTCTCTCTCTCTCTCTCTCTCTCTCTCTCTCACTCATGGATGGTCACAATGTGGCTTTGATTTTTTTTTTTTTTGGTGCATGTATAAAAGTATGAAAAAAAGGACCAAGGCTTGTGATTTGATTGACTTGAGCGTTTTGGTCCATATTAGCTTATGGTCTAAGGCCTGGGCTTAGATCAAGTTTAAACTAGAATTTAGAAAAAAATTTTAGGCCTAATTCCTGTTCTAAACTAGAAAAATTGTTCCAAGCTAGGCCTAAGTCTTAAGGAAGCTCAATCCAACACGATTTAATTCCAATTCTAACATCAACTATGTATAATTTAGGTTGCCATTTATTTTCTAAAGATTATATGACTTCAATGCTGATCATTTTAATTAGGAGATCAATATCATCTATAATTGTAATATCCAAGAGAATGGAACAATATGTTTATTTATACATCATATATAGAATGGAGAACAAATTTCAAATTGAACCCCACCTTTTGATAAAGGAAGGGTTAATGCAAACAAAAAGGGAAGAAAAAAAGGATTTGAAAAAACAAAAAAAAAAAAATAATCAAGGAATGAGTTAGCAGTTATTGCTAATCAATAAGTCTATTGAAAAATATGTTTTTTTGATGAATATTATTGTGTCAAATTATAAACTTGCAAAAAACTAGTTTGCTAAATATAGTTTAAGAACCAAAAAGCAAGATCTTTTGACTAAAAATTTGAGAAAAAAAAAGCAAATTCTAAAAGGGCTTTGCGTATGTGTGTGTGTGTGTGTGAGAGAGAGAGAGAGAGAGAGAGAGAGAAAGAGATTTGTCACAAAAGTCCAATGAGCAAACTCGATAATGCTAATTGGCTAAAAAAAGTTTGTTTGACTAATGCAATAATTATTTACATAATTCAAAGTTTGAAATGTGTACTTTGACCTTTTAAAAGTCAAAAACTTAACTTTGCTAAATATGGCATCCCTAATAAGAATTATAAATTTATTAAACTTTGACTTAGAAATATACTTGTAGTTCAAAGGAAAACAAATGTACATGCACATATTTTTAGAGGAGATTTGTATATCACAAAGATAATTAAATCTTCGACATGCAATACAAAATAATGATGAAAATGTTCAACTTGTCACCCTAGTTATCAAAATTAGATCAGATCAATCACTTTGATCAATAAACCTATGAACCGGGCACCTCATTAGTCTAGTTCTTTAATTGAGTTAATTGTGTAATTGATTAGGTGAAAATTGGATAAATCAATCAATGTTTTTATTGGTTCGATTACCTGAAATAAATTGATAAAATTAGAAAGTTTTTTCATTTTCATGTCCTTTAAAATTATTTTTAACTAATATAATTTAAATATGACTGTTGCCTTTAGGGATTTTCTAGATTTTTGGCTTAAGTCTCTTTTCATCTCTGATCTCTCTATCCTCAAAAGGTTGATAACTTATGGATATAAACTTTATGGGTAGTTTTATATTTTTGTTATACTTTTATCATACTTATAAACTAATGTCATTTTTTTAGAAATTTGAGATTAATTTCATATAGTAGTGTGGATATTATGTTTTATTGTCATTTAACTAACTTAAATTTAAGTTTTTATATTTTTACAATTACTAAATTAGTTAAATTTTTAAGGGAAATTATCTTTATTTATCATTATTAATTTTAATTATTCATGTAATTCGATTATTAACTCACTAGTTGGACCATTAAATCATTAACCTCATCCCTCGATTGAGATGATGTCCGATTCGATTATGATAACTATGCTTGCCATAATATATTTTATAAACATAATGAAGAAAATTTTCATCTCTATTAGCGCTTTCTTCCTTGCCTACTGCCATTGCTTCGACCCATTGTTCTCAATATTATTCGGTAGCGATGATGATTGCACTCATGAGATGCGCTCCGCGTGTCAAGGAACCTACGAAATGAATGCCCCACCTCAAAGATGGCAAAAAATACTAGTTTTGCTGCTAGGTGAGATAAAAAAGTTTCGAAATAAGACCCCACTCCCTAAGGAAAATAAGCTTTAGTGATTTTACCCATAACTCGTTATTTAGTATGAACGGGTGAAATGGGGGAATCTATAAAAATTATTTAATAGGCTCTAGAAGGAATTCTTGAGGGTCCCTATTAGAATTTAGAAGTATGATGCTTTGATAGAGCAAAAAATTTTGAATGGAATAATTTAGAATATTTTCTTTAATCAAGTAGGTAAGGGATTGCAAACATCTTTTCTTTTCAGAGATTAGGTTTTCAAAAGATATCCCAACTTACTTATAGGGCTGAGCCACCTTACCATCTGTTATGACTATGTCATCGCCCAAAATGGCTAAGCAGGATAAACCTTATTTGCAGCAAGCCACACCAAGAAATGGTGTGATAGAGCAAGTAGAGGCCAAGAGGCGTAAAACCCTAGCAGTCGTCCTAAAAAAAACTAGCACAATAGCACTATATAAATAAAAGAAACCAAATGAAAACTTGAATGAATGTGGATAGGAATGAAAATACTCCCATTGTGTTTGACCTACATAGAAGAGTTTAGAGAATGAAAACTTTCAGGGGAGTGTAGATTGGAAGCTAGTGATTTTTCGTAAACCAAAAGAAAGACAAGCACACAATCGCCCTTTTTGTCATAAGGGGAATCAACTGATTCAGAAAGAGATAAGTCATAGGAGCTAATGATGAGAGCAGACCGAAAGAAAGAAAGACAAACACAGAGCTCAGAAGCTCACTTCCAAGTTGGTTAGGTCAAGGGGAAGCGAACACATTACTGATCACCTCAAACTAAAAAAGAATAGTCAATGGGTAGGGGCAAAGGTGAATAAATGAATGAATAAAGGTAGTATCTTGGTTTTCACTTCACTATCGAAAAATGAAAGAAGACTTCTATATCCAAGCTTAGCTTAGATGTAGCTTGCATCTTTTTGGGTATGAATCAGTATCAAACCAAAATATCAAACAAGCATAAGTATTGGCTCTCCCTAAAAAGGAGGGGATCCAACCACACCCATCAAACTTTCTTCCTCTCATGATAGGATGGCAGTAACAAAATTACTATTATTTATTAAATAAAAATTTTATTTAAAAAATAATATTTTATTTGAAATAAAAATAAAATTTTAAAATAATTTATTTTTTGTTACATTATAGTTGTTATACAAATATCATGACAAAGGAGGTGTTGTTGTTTGTTTAAATTTGCATAACTTATAGTCATACTATAAGAGCTCTTCGAAATTGCTACGATGGTAGCTATCATGATAAAGGAGCTATTTCTTCCATCTTGCCTTTTAGGGCGCTCTTCCTTTTCTTCCTTCCTCTCTTTTATTTTTTTTCATCAAGTTGAACAAGATGTTAAGGTAGCTAAAAAAATCCTGTGTTAACTAGTCTACTAATGTGAGAGCCTATCCAAGCATATATTTAGTTACATATTAGTTATCTATTAGTTGATCCTAGATACTAAAAGATGAAATAAAATCTTTCGACTAATATTTTTAAGGTTGTTCCTATAGTATTGGAATAAAATTGCCTATAGGATACTATGAACCAGTTTATGGTACTTGTTATTAAATTTAATTGAATTTGGATATAGATTTTGAACTCTTCCGGTAGCAAAGATGCTTACATTTAAATAAAAGTAGTATGTCAACGACTAGGTCTTGATACTTGTGTAGGCAAAAGGAACCTAAATACCTTTTGTTTAGTCTTTTGGCCTTTTTGGATGGAACCTAATGAATTGATATATATATATATATAGAGAGAGAGAGAGAGTTGGACTTGGTTGATCAAGTTCTAAATTTGATCATTTTTTTTATTCTTGGATGGAGTGGTTTTAAAATCCGTGCGAATATAAGAATGAAAAGGATGTTTAGATCTTAACTTAGCTATATATGAGTGCAGTCAAATTCAGCTATATATATTATACTTTGATTTTGTTCAAAAATAGGAGAAGTTAAGCCGATCCAAAATAAAACGGAGGTTCATGGCCAAAGGTAAAGATATCAAAGTCAAGATTATTTTAGAATGTATTAGTTATGTTTAAAACAGTGTCATCAGATATTTTTAGATATACTACTCAAAAGATTCGATGCAACACAACTAAGCAATTAAAATTGAGAAAATTTTGCCATTATTGTCACAAGTATATGGTTGATGAGGAAATAAAGAAAGAAATGGGATGAAACATATGGATCATCTTTCGAAGATAATATAAGAACTATATATATATATATATATATATATATATATATATATATATATATATATATTATCTGATTAACTTTGGCCTAACCTACCTTAATAATTTAAAAAAAAAAAGCTTTAAAAAAATACTAAACTTCGAATCATTGGTGTCACCATTTCTCTATCATGGCAGTGCTGGCGTACCACTGGCTTACGACATCCACCTACGGTTGCCAGCGATGTGTGCGCTTAGCTTTTAGATTTTTATTATTAGATTTTCCAAAGACAGCAGAGCACCCTCCGTACGAAATATCAACCAATGATACACAGACCAAGCACCAACCATCCATCGTGAATTCACGAACGCAAGATGGAATCGCAGCAACTCGTCCTAGAAAACAGCGCCGCACTTATTTTTTAAAATGAGCAACTGCCAGCAAAATAAATAAAGCAGTAATCAGTAATTTTTATTTTATTTTATTTTTTGGTACCAATAAATAAAGCAGTAAGCAGTAAGCACCCGCCGTTGGAAAGAATTGTGACATCTGCTTATAATTCAAACAACGGCCATGATTTGCTTTTTTTTTTCTTAATAAAACTTATTTTTATTAAACTTTTATATAAAATTTTTTTGTTAAAAATAATACTCAAATTTTCATTTAAAATTTATCTTAATTCTCAAATATCAATGATTATGATTTAATCTTTTATATTTTTAAAATATTATATTTCTAACATTTTTGATAAAAGACTAACCAAAGCAATTGAAAGGTTCAGAACCAAAAATGAACTTTGAGCGAATGTTTGAAGACTAGAAGAATATTTTAGCCTTTTAATAATTTGAATACTAAATAACTTCTAATCATGACGGAAGTAAATAACGGCCGTTATAACCGCTGGCGGTAAACAAAATGGAAGTCGCCCCACCGTCTCATTTCTTGGCTTTTGCCTTCACTGCTTTCCGCTGCGGACGAGTCAAAAAAAACCCCCTTCCACTGTGTTTCCTCCCGGTTTCCTCTCCTAATTCCCAACCTCTCTCCCTCTCTCTGATCGGTTTTGTCTCCATCTCCCCTTGTTACGTCTTCCTTTGAGCACCCGAGGAGTTCGATCGCTTCGCTGGGCCGGGAGGGCGGCGTCCATGGGAGGCGGAGCATGGGCGGCGGCGAATTAGGGTTTCCAAGGGAAGATCGTTCGGAGAGACCTTGAAAGGAACTCAAACTGGTACGATTTGATTCCTTGTTCCTGTTCTTCGGCTCTTTTGTTGTTGTTGTTGTTGTTGTTGTTGTTGTTTTTTTTTTTGGTGCTCTAGCATTTGATGGATGCTTTGGATCCTGTGCATTGAGATGAATTTATTTATCCCTTCACGGGAACTTCTATTTTAGATAAATACCATATGGAGTAAGAAGTAATAAATGTACTCCAAAGTTCAATCTTTTTTATTGGGAAGTATGGTTATCTTGACCTCTTTGTGTTCAGTCTCGGAAAAAGAAGGGAATGATCAGTTCAAGGGCATTCTCGCAACAATGAGGCTGATTATACTTCTAAAATGAGTCATCTTTTTATAATTATTAGGATTGATCGCTTTGTATGTATAATAGATTAATATCTCCAAATCAGTCACTTGGCTTTTGTATTCTCTCACAAGGGCAGTGCATTGTGTCATTCTTATAGTGGGTTTTTCTCAGTCTATTGTGAGTTGGAACATACCGATGCCATTCTTAGCATTTATCCTAAGAAGGTTACAATTCGTTAATATTAAAGCATGGCATATTGATGACAGTTGAAGAACAGATGATTTTCCAGTGGAGTAGATACCTTAGGATCTCACAGGAAAACATTTTTCGGAGAAGTAAACTAATTAAGAAACTTTTAAAATACATGAAAATTATCTTAAGAAGGTAACGATTTGTTAATATTAAAGAATGACATATTGATGACAATTGAACAACAACTGATTTTCCAATGGAGTAGATATTTTAGGACCTTACAGGAAACACATATTTTGAGAGAGGTGAAATAAATTGAGAACCTTTTAAAAATATGTGAACCAATGCTTTGAATCTTAACACTTCTAACAAAGGACAATTCCTAAATGTCTGGATATTTGGACAATTGGTTCCATTGACAGGATAACCTATTTAGAAAGTATACAAAATTGAGAGCCTTCTAAAAGTACATGAACAAATACATCAAATTTTAATGCCTCTATCTAAGGATGATTCCTAGATGTCTGGATATTTGGACAATTGGGACCATTTTGATACCTCACAAGGGTTACGGCATGACCTGTTTAGAAAGTAAACTAAATTGAGAGCCTTCTTAAAATACATGAACAAATACAACAAGTTTTAACACTTCCAACAATGGAAGATTCCTAAATGTCTGGATATTTGGACAATTGTGCCCATTTTGATAACTCATAAAGGTCACAGCATGACCTTGTTGATTCTAAATTAGGAAGGTAATGATCCACAATTTGGCACCCTGGAATGGATTGATCCTGTTGAATAATTTAATCACCAGAGAACTAGGAATTGGTATTTATATAGGGTGATAAGCAACAAAGCCTCTGTCAGAGAAGAACATTGGTACCTTGGAATTATCAAAAAAAAAAAAAAAAAGATGTCCTAAGGTGACTGGTCATGAACCTTTATTGCATTATTCCCATAGGCATCAAAAGAGGAGTTGTCCTGACATGTTCAAGTTCATGTATAATGAATTCTTCCCAGTGAAATAGCCTTTGATTGGATAATTATGATAGAGTTTGTAATTGTTTTGTGTCATGTGATTTCATATGTAAATAGCATAAAGTGGTGTGCTTCAGGGAATGTCAGGCCTCCTAAGATGAAAATTGTTGGGGAAAACAACTGTCTGTATTCTCCACCAATGACTTTACTTGGGATATGGAAACAGTCTTTTAACTGCATGGCATCATGTTCTGAAAACAAGACCACAACTAATTTTAAACAACTATATACATCACTTTGCCTATTTGGCATTCATATAGTGGCAACTAAAGTGGTTGGACTTTTAGCATTTGTTTTATTTTGCTTTTGCCATCGCTTAGAATAATACTTTTGGCTGTTGTGCCAGGAATGAAAATGGGCCAGGTTGGGGATCATGTAACCTGAAGCAAAAGAGAACTTTTACTAGGCCATAGCCTTTCTTGACTGGCCTTGCAACCTGAACCAGGGTAGATCAATGAAAAAAATGCCTGTGCCTTTCCCAACCAGGCCCATCCCAACCTTATTTCATGTTTAATAATTTAGAACTCGAGGATATTTTTATGATTCACAATTCTTTCTATCTAAAAACTCAAATAAAGTTTCAATCATGAGATACCAGATAGAGTAATTTACTTTGAAGCAGGCTATTTGATAGTAGTAGTAAAACTGCATAACTGAACTTCTAAAACCCAATACAACACATCCAAGTGAGAGAGCAGCACTCATGGCTTGTGCTGACCAAATCTTGCAAGCTTGCAGCCAAAGCTCACCTTGTCAACCAAAATGATGCTGTAGAAAGAAAACCCTGATAAAATGTTGGTTGACAGTATTTGAGAAAAGGGGATGGGATGATGAGAATTGGGAGAAAAAAAGGGTTTCATAAGATAGGATATAAAGAGGAAAACTGCCATACCCAAGACAGCATCTTCTTGCAATCTCTTTATGTGCCCATCTTGCAGTGTGAAGGCAGCTCACAGAGAAGCCCATAGAAACTCATCTATCAGCAGGGTATTTTCCTTGTAAAGAGATGAGAGGACCCATCTTTTGTGGTAAAGCCAAATTCTTATGCATTGGCAGGTGGGTGATTGGATGGATTTGTTTAGATTCTTAGTAGATAAACTAGTAGGATGGCAATATATTTTGCCCATAATCAAGAAATTAATTGAATAATCGTATCTAGTAAAAATTCCAATAGATACTATAGAAAATATTATTTTTACCATATTAGAGAGGTTTACTTATTTTTTATACTATATATACAGGTTGGGCCAAGGTTTGGTCAAGGTGGTGTCTGTATGAATTCAATATAAAAATCAAACTTGTGGGTCTAAAATCCTCATGTAGCATGACCTTTTCTTCTCTCCTGCTGTTGTGCTGGGCAAGCTTTATCCATTTGCTCCCCTAGTTGGGGCTTTAATTTACTAGGGGGCTTTGGAGTTTTTACATGAAGCTGTGTTTTACTCATTGGCCTTTCATTTGTCATAAGGGCTGATGATACAAGCAAGCTTTAGACTTTTAGAATGTAGCAAGACTAATGTAAGAAAGATTTTGTAATGCACTTGTTGATTCCATTGCTTAATGTAGTCCATTAGGAGGGCTTTTAGATGTATATTGAGGCAGTCAAAAGATTGGTGGCAAAGATAACAGGGTATGTGATCCCACTTGAGAGGTCTTCTGTAGTTATTGTCCCTTTTGCCAATACCAGGGTTTCTGGAAATTGGTGGAGTGTGCATGGGAAGATTCACATCATTTCGTATCATATTAGGCCTTTTGAGTTGGTTGGATTTGGATCCAATTAATTTCCTAAAGGGATGATGAGACATATTGCTTGCACTCACATTTATGAAGGGCATGTAAGGTTAGGATAGTTAAATATCTTTCATGGGATGTGATATTTGAACATGGTGAGAACATTGGGCTGTCTAGAAATCGGGAGGGATTGAGGACAATAGATGGAAAGTGTTGAAAATGTTCTTCAAGATTGAAGGAGGGCCTCATTGATGAGGAGCTAGTTCTTTGGAGGGGTCAAGGTGTTAATTCTACTCATAATGAAGGATGAATTATACAAAGGGGCAGAGCCAGAGATTTTTCCTTTTCTCCTGGGGGAGGGGGCACAACTATTTACTAGAAATTAAAATTCTATCCTGCAATCATGTCTTTAAAAAATAAAAAAAAGGAAAAACAGAAATAGTGCTATGTTGAACTTTTACCAATAATCACAAGTAAAAGAAATTACAACCCAACAACATAACAAGGGCATATAATGTGGATGAACATCTCTTAGTTTAGCTGATAAGAAAGAAGTAAACAGGAAGATAGAATGCGCCATCAAAAAAAAAAAAAAAAAAAAAAGGAATGATGAAATGATGAAATCTATAGCCATTATTTGCATTTGAACTACTTTATATTGCAAAGCGGTCCCGATTCTTCACATAGAAGCGTTGCTTCCATCATCTCAATGATTAATGTCAAAAAAATAGGGATGGGTGAAAAAATTGAGAATGTGAAATCGTGGAAGAAAAGAAGATAAAATCATTTTATGAGTAAGAAATTGGAATATTAATGTTGAGAGTAAAGGGAGAAGGCATAAAAATCTTGGGTTCCTAAATTTTATTTTTTGCTTTAATAAATTTTTTTTGTAAAGTGGAAATAGGACAAGAAAGAAAAATCACATGAAATAGAATGCAAAGAATTTGGATATAGGGATGTGTCGTGGGTGAAATATAACTCAATATGGTTGGGCATATGCAAGACAGTGGAATTTCTTTATTATTTTTCTTTTTTGATTTTCCTAATTACTTTGGCATATGGTTTTAGGCAAGATCTGCCGTACCAACCTGTATCGATCATCCACAACGTACTAATAAGATACTGGTATAATATTGAGTTTTGATTCAATATGAACTGACCTAGTTTGAGCCGAATGAAACCGTTTGGTACTAATGCATACCACTTGGTATCAAGTGATCTTATAGTTAAGAGAGAGAGAAGAATTGGCACTCTACCAACACATACCGTAATGAATTGGTAATGTTTTGGTAAGGTTCGCGGTATCTTTTGCAGGTGTCATGAGTTGTGAGACCGAGATATTATATTAAGGGAAAAGGTGGAGGGGTGGGGGGAGGCTGCAACAGGATTGTGGCGCTGTAGGTCTAGGGAGTGCTCCCACTAGTAGTGCATAGAGGAGTTTCAAGATCAAAAGTGTTGGCAATAAAATGGATGGTCCTATTGTTTGATGGCAATTAGATCTAAGGTTTTGGTGACCATATCAAAGACTGATGTGATATGATGTAGTCTAATAGAAGTGGATCTTGAGTTGCATGAATCATAATTGAAGGTAGGGGTGGGGATGATATTTCAATCCTCTCTTGTTTTGTTACCTTGCTGACTTGACAGGTTTTTGTAGTGCATTAATAAATTTTGCATTTGAAAATGTACTCAACAATATGTTACATTTGACATGATCTACTCGATCACGGCAGGTAATATATGCATGAGATTCAGATGACATATAACTTGAATGGCCTTTGAAGTTGATATGTTTCCACTGGAACTTTAATAATTATATTATCTTTTCAACAATACAAATCACTTAAAAATTATTACAAGACACATTCAGAATGACAAATTATAATATTGTGATAACTTTGCAGTACTCTAATGGCACTGGTGCACATTCATTATATATAATCCGCACTGGTGCATTGTGGATCATCAAAAATGCCTATGAAGGCATTATTGTTCGAGTCAGCAAATTATAATGTATCTATGATTCTACATATAAAAGGAAAATGTGATGTAATGTGCATGGGAAGAGATTGCTTTATTATCATAGATTATAATAATATGGTGAAAGATGAACTAGATGGATTAAGAATTTAATTGTAAATCTTGTTTCATAGTTTCCAGTCCCTCAGGAGTCCTTTGCATGCAGAAGAGGTATCCATTAATGGTTTCATCTCTCTCTCTCTCTACATCCCTTCTCTCTCTTTCCCACTTAGTATTGGATATTTTTGGTAGATATTTAGAAAGCATGGGAAGACAAGTACATGATCAATTCTGGCATTCATTTTGATACGTCTCATGCATCTTGTTTGAAGAAATTTGATACCTCCTTCAGCTCTTTGACTTTTGCTACTATCACATGTTTTCTGTTCTTCCTTTCGATTAGAAGTGCAAGTGCTATGGAAACTTCGGTTTCATGAATGTTGTTGGGGTTAGCTTCAGCAAAGAAAAAGGAAGTTATTTTAAGATAGTAATGGTACTTGTCATGCAAATTATTTGAGACTATACACACGACTCACATTTCATGCATCAGTCCTTGTACTTTGGTGTATTGAACATTGTACCATGACCAATTTGACAATATTTCATTTGTTATTTCCATGCTTTGGTTGGTAGTTCACTTATACCTAATGTCTCATACTTTTGCGTCCTTAGCTGTATTTACACTCACTGCTTCAGATTTTATATATCATTGGAAGTCCATGTATCATTTGTTTTTTCCAGTCCTTTGAAGAAGATATTTTTATTTTGTTTACTTTTTGAATCTTGATGTTCATTTCATATGTTTTTCCATCCCTTCTATGTGAGGCTCAACTCTACATGTGATGGGACGTGCAGATATTATTTATATTTGCATGGTTTTGTGTTTAAAATCAAAATTCTTTTGTTAGTTATGGTAGGATATGTTGTTCTACATGTTATACAACCAATCACATTGTACCAAAGCATGCCAACTTTGACATAGTTACTTAAGATTTTAGTATGTTAACAATGACTGCATTTAGCATACAAATTTCTTTTTAGCCTGCTCTGTTTAGATCATTTACTATTTCCTTTGAGAAGAGGTAACTAGGAGAATTAAATCTTATGCCTCAAGGATTACATCTTGCATCATCTGAGTTGTCTTAGACTCTCATGCCTAGACCTTTCTGAACATTGTAAGCAAGCAACATTGATTGGCCCATGTCCCCATGAGATCCACTGATAGTAGAGCATTGTACATTGACAGACTAATTCTTGTTTTGTGGAGTAGTTTTTCCTTTTGATGCAGAAGGCCCTGCCTTCTTGTTACTGCAGCTCGACGCTTTTGCAACATTTTAGACAACTGTCTCATCCTGCTACCATAATTAAATCTGGACCTGCTTTATGCAACTATTACCTGATCAGATATTAATAAACAACTAGTTAGGACAGGGTTCATCACATATTGGTCCTATCTTAAGGATTGCAAGAAAAGCTAGGCTGGTAATCAAGGTTATTAGAAATACCGAGTCTAAGGTTTAACTTTGCAGCTTGTATTTGGTTGGATCTTGACCTCTGTTATTTCCAGGATTTGTTCTATTATCAACTTTGTTAGTAAATAATTACAGCTTTGACCATATATCTAAAAGGGGTTAAACAAAGGTCAACTCTGAAAGTCATTTTGTTGACATAATGTTTTATTTAGTTTCATGGGTTGGTTTTATTCTCAAAAGTGCCTGGAACTAACACATATTTGTTTGCAATAGGTTTTTGTGAGGAAATGGCAGAGGATTGGGAGGGAAATTATGATTCTGGTAGCCACTCCAATGAGAATTATCATGAACAGTTGCACATTGAGCCTATTTATGAGGCCTTTTTGTGCCCGCTTACGAAACAAATTATGAGGGATCCTGTTTCATTAGAGAATGGGCAGACCTTTGAGAGGGAAGCAATTGAGAAGTGGTTCAAGGAATGTAGGGATGGTGGAAGAAAGCCAATTTGCCCATTGACACTGAAAGAGCTGAATAGTACTGACCTGAACCCTAGTATTGCTCTAAGGAATACTATTGAAGAATGGACCCAAAGAAATGAAACAGCTCAGCTTGACAAAGCTTGTAGATCTCTCACTTCAGGAAGCTCGGAAGGTGATGTTTTACAGGCTTTAAACTTTGTCACATATATTTGCCAGAAAAGGAGGTCGAGTAAGCATGTTGTGAGGAATGCGGAGTTAATACCTATGATTTCTGGCATGCTGAAGAGTAGCAGCAGGAGAGTGCGGTACAAAGCATTAGAAACTCTTCGTGTTGTAGCTGAGGAGGATGATGACAATAAGGTTGTTCTTGGGCTTGCTGGTTTTCTTTTCAGATGCTCTGCTTCTTTCTTTAATTGTATATTTCTTGATGGTATATTCTTCATTTCTCTATTGTGCAGGAAGCTATTGCTGCAGGGGACACAATTCGAACTATTGTAAAGTTCTTGTCACATGAGCATTCCCAGGAAAGAGAGGAAGCTGTGTCTCTTTTATATGAGCTTTCAAAATCTGAATCTCTATGTGAAAAGATTGGAGGGGTCAATGGAGCAATCCTTATATTAGTTGGGATGGCAAGTAGTAAGTCAGAAAACCTTTTGACCGTTGAGAGAGCTGAAAAAACACTTGAGAATCTGGAAAGGTGTGAAAAAAATGTGAGGCAAATGGCTGAAAATGGTAGATTGCAGCCTCTTCTTACCCTGCTTCTTGAAGGTATTTTCTTCTGCTTCTTCTTCTTTTTTTTCTGTTTAAAATTTCTATTTTTTTTTTCCTTGTACATTGGCCTCGGGGACTGACTGACTATACGGGAGATAAATGAATAATACATGATATGCAAATGCAAGGGGAATGATACTTCCATAAAAGGAAATAAGTTATTAGGCATCCATTATTTTTAATTCTTTCAGTAAAATTAATTGTGGTCTGAATATATCAGTGCATCTTTGCAATAAGGAGGTGATTTCTGAAAGCCTGATCTTTGTGAATTTTGGATGGAAGAAATGTTGCTGCGCCAATTTTTCCAAGCTATTGACCCTACTTATTGCCATGAAAAATTTCGCAGGTTCACCTGAAACACAGCTATCTATGGCTGCATACCTTGGGGAGCTTGTTTTGAGCAACGATGTGAAAGTATTTGTGGCCCAAACTGCAGGCTCAGCACTGGTTGACGTCATGAGAAGTGGGAGTAAGCAAGCCAGAGAAGCTGCTCTCAAGGCATTGAACCAGATCTCATCTTATGAAGCAAGTGCCAAGATACTAATCCAAGCAGGCATTCTCGCCCCTCTCATGAAGGATCTTTTCACTGTTGATGTCAACCAGCTCCCCATGAGGTTGAAGGAAGTTTCTGCAACAGTTCTTGCTAATATTGTGTCTTCAAGTGCTGGTTTCGAGTCCATCCCACTCTGTCATGACCACCAGACCTTGGTCTCTGAAGAAATTGTCCATAATCTACTGCATCTCATCAGCAACACCGGTCCTGCCATTGAGTCTAAGCTCCTTCAGGTCCTTGTTGGACTTACAAGTTCTTCCACAACTGTTCCAAACATAGTTGCTGCCATCAAAAGCTCTGGTGCTACCATTAGTCTGATGCAATTTGTGGAAGCTCCACAGAGGGATGTCCGCATGGCTTCTATTAAACTCCTACGCAACATTTCACCTTACATGGGTCAAGAACTGGCAGATGCCCTTCGCGGTACTGCGGGCGAGCTCGGTAGCTTGATTAAGGTCATTGCAGAGAATAATGGGATCTCTGAAGAGCAAGCAGCTGCTATTGGGATTCTAGCTGATCTTCCTGAGAGGGACTCAGGCCTCACTAGGCGCCTTCTGGATGAGGGGGCCTTCAACATAATCATTTCCAAAGTTGTCAGGATCCGGCAAGGGGAGACTCGTGGCATTCGTTTCGTTACTCCTTTTCTTGAAGGGCTTGTAAGAGTACTCTCAAGGCTGACATATGCTCTGGAGGATGAGCCTGAAATTGTCACCCTTGCTCGTGAACATAATCTTGCTGCACTTTTCACTGACCTTCTTCAGACGAATGGGCTTGATGGGGTGCAAACAGTCTCTGCGATGGCATTGGAGAATCTCTCCCAACAGTCGAAACAGCTAACAAGAATTCCAGTTGTCCCAGAGCCAGGATTTTGTTGTTCCATATTCCCATGTCTCAGTCAGAAGCCTGTTGTAACTGGGTTGTGTAGAATCCACCATGGGTTCTGCTCCATGAAGGAGAGCTTTTGTCTGTTAGAAGGGAAGGCAGTGGAGAAGTTGGTTGCTTGTTTGGACCATGCAAACGAGAAGGTGGTGGAGGCTGCCTTGGCGGCCCTGTGCACACTGTTGGAAGATGGTGTGGACATCGAGCAAGGTGTGTTGGTATTATGTGATGCAGATGGGGTCAAACCAATACTTGAGGTGTTGCGTGAGAACCGAACGGAGGTGCTCAGGCAACGAGCTGTTTGGGCTGTTGAGAGGATTTTGAGGACGGATGACATAGCTTATGAGATTTCTGGAGATCAAAACGTGGGGACGGCTTTGGTTGAAGCTTTCAGGCATGGGGACTACCGGACAAAGCAGATTGCTGAACGAGCGCTGAAGCATGTAGATAAGTTGCCAAACTTTTCTGGAATATTTCCTAAGATGGGAGGTTGATGGGTTGACGAGGATGGAGGCCTTGTTTGTACGCCAAGCTTGTATATCTTTTTCTTTTTTCCTCATATTTATCTATTTTGGTGCCCAAGTTGATTGAAAGGTTTCAATTGTCAGTGAAAAAGATATTGGGTGGGAATTATTTTTTTCTTTTTCTTTTAGATCATGTTGTGTGTTGATTGTTAATGGTGTTATTCATCGGTGAAATAAATAAATAAATAAATAAATAAATATGAGGATGGCATTGTCCTACGTTTTCTGGTGCTTGCTCGATGAGGTAGTTCTGTCAGCCATTTTTCATAAATTGCCAAATACCAGGGTGATGGATTCTTGCCATTCTTTTCTGCTTTGTTTTTTCAAGTTGATTAGAGGCTAGAGATTGTTTATCTGTTCATGAAGTTCTGTTTGAAATCTTTTTTGGTTGGATTTTTTTTTTTTTAAATATGAAGGGTGATGATTAGTTGGATTTATTAATGCTCCTGTTTCTCAATCGTCCGTGGAAGCATATATATATATATATATATATATATATATATATGCACACTTTTGATCCTTCAACTTTGAATTGCGGCGGTTTAGCTTCTTATATTTTAAGAAGTTACATTTAAAACTACAAATAGGTTCGATCGGCATATGATTTTATTTAATTTTAATTTAATTAGACCTAATGCAATTCATATTTAGAGATTCGTATATTACGTTGGGTTTAAAAATTAGATTCAATCTAAATTTTAGATTGAGCTTGGATCTTATATTTTTGAGTTTATTCGAATTTAATTTATTCCATTTTATAAACATTAATTATATAAATCTTATATTTTTTACTTTAATTATTTTTATAAATTTATTAAATAAATTTTGATTTAAATTAATTCTTCTTTTCATCTTAACAACTAATTCTCTCATTAACAATATTATTCATTAATTCTATTGAGTTAATCTTATTATGCATTGTAGCTAACCACTTCTCTTTAGTAAATAAAGAAAATGCCTTTCTAAAAGAAGTAGGTTCTTTCTCATGGAGTGAAGAGCACATGAGAATACCTCCTCCAATCTCAAAATAGCGATAGAGAATATGTTCATGTTTACTCTTGCATACTTAAAAATCTTGCAAACCTAGTGGTACACTCTCACTGCTTGTTATACTCCCACTAGTTGAGGATTACTCTCACTATCTTTAGCAATTACAAGGTAAGGATCTAGTTCCTTTCCTTTGCTTGTAGATGGAAAGATATTTTTCCCTTCCTTCAACTCATAGAGGTTAAGATTCTTTTTAGTATTTCCAATGATAGGAAAATCAGTCTCAATAAAAATGACATCGCGCGACTCTACTTTAGTCATTCTTCCATTTAAATATTCACCAAACATTACATAACCCTTTAAACTCTTAGAATATTTTATAAAGTTGTACTTTCTAGCTATAGGGTTAACTTTTCATATTTATGGGAGCTATTGTGAACATAACTAGCCAATCTCTATGAGCACAAATGCATCAAATTAGGCTTTTTGTCGTACCATAACTTATATGGGATGAGAGAAACTAATTGAGAAGACATTTGGTTAAGTATGTAGGCAGTAGTCAAAAATGCATCACCCTAAAAAAATATTGAGAGATTAGCCTGCGCTATTATAGATCTAATTATATCTAACAATGTTCTATTCCTTCTTTCTACTACACTATTTTGCTACGGTGTACCAGAAATAATAAGTTACTTGCATATACTTTTTCCTCGCATAACTTTTGAAACTGATTAGACAAATACTCACATTCGCAATCAATTTTTAGAGCTTTTACACTCTTTTCCTTTTGATTTTCAACCTCAATCAAGAAACATTTGAAGCAATCCAATGCTTCATATCGATGAGCTATAAGATAGATATAAATGTATCATATGTAATCATCTATCAGAGTAAAAAAATAAGTGTTATGGCATGCCTTCACATTCATTGATCCACATGTATCAGAGTGGACTAAATCTAGTAGTTGAGTAGCTTTACCAGCCTTCCCATAAGGCTTTCTACATGCTTTTCCAACCAAACAAAGCTTGCATATAGGTAGGTTGACCTTAGTAAGTGAACCTAACAGGCCTTCTCTAGTTAATCGACTATCCTATCTTATCTTATAT
Source organism: Metroxylon sagu (assembly GCA_017589505.3). Taxonomy (NCBI): domain Eukaryota; kingdom Viridiplantae; phylum Streptophyta; class Magnoliopsida; order Arecales; family Arecaceae; genus Metroxylon; species Metroxylon sagu. Next base: position 2,471,025 of record JACVBY030000657.1, read on the forward strand.
GCTCTAATCTAGCATACCATATAATAGAATCAGGATCTTTAACAATATTAGCCATATAAGAGAATTAAGAAATAGAATCAATTATATCAATCTTAAAGAAACCATTAACAAGAGATCCATGTCCAAATACAACACCACTTAAATGTCCAACTTGTCACCATTGAAATTAAAAGAGAATCCAAAAGACAAGTGCTAAAACTGAAAGTAGATTATACTGAACTCCTGGTGCATAAAGCACATCGTGTAGAAGACATGTGTGTCCAGTGCACAATTTGAGCTAGTATGAACCAACTCCAATAACTTCTTTACTAGTGTCATTTCCCATATATACTCATTGGGTGCTAGCTGGAATCCGATGATAATCAAAAGACTCTGCTCGATCTCGTGCTACATGTTTGGTTGCTCCTATATCCACAATCCATTCAGGAACATTATGAGCAACTAAAACATGAGTGCATACACAAGTGTAGAAAGAGTCAAGAGGATGCCTGCTTCGGCTTGGTGCATTCATGAGCGAAGTGTCCTACCTTTCCATAGATATTAGCACTTCATCTTGGACTTATCTTTCTTCCCACCATACTTGCTTTTACGGTGCTAGGTAATCTTACCAGTCCTTAGAACAGCATTACTAGCCACATTCTGCCTTCTTGGTTTGCCCTGTCTTCTACGCTTACCTTGTCACTTGCCTTCCTTGGTGATAAGGGTAGTAGTGCGGTTCGCCTCCTCATGCTCTACCTCTAACTCTAAATGATGAGATATATTAGCAAAATTTTTAATACTGTTATTGTGAGTCATGATTTGTTTCATATGAATCCAGGAGTCATATAGAGATCTTATAATAGTTTGGACTTGTTGCTCATCAATGAGCTCATTCTCTACCACCTTTAGTTTATGAATCATACTGAACATCACCCTAAAATGCTCTACATAGTGTATTAGTAATCCTTCCCCTAAAATGCTCTACATAGTGTATCAGTGATCCTTCCAATATGTCTCAAACTTTAAGATTGAGGCCCTCAGCCTTGTGGTCGAAGTACCATCATAAGCAAATTTTAACTGTTCCCACATGTCTTTGGTAGTAGAGCAGTTCTCAAACTCCCCAATTAAATCATCATGCATATTGCTCAACATGGTAAAACATGCACTATAATCTTTCTTGTACTAAGCTTGGTAGGTTTCAAGGTCACGATATTGTTGGGCAGTAGGCCCATCCTCAGATTAAGTCATTGAACTGGTTAAAGTTTTCAGGAACACTTACTGATTTAAGACATTATATTTTTCTATACCATATGTCATAATTGGTCCCGCCAAGCTTATCACTCTTAGTAAGGTCAGCAACTACATTTTTGGTGGCCATCTGATCACTACATTAACATGCGCAAGGTTGACATTAATTACACATTTTTCTTATTTGTTTCAAAAATTTAATTAAAGGATATTATCCTTTCATGCACAATGAAATAAAAAATGAATAATTATCTCCCATATATGCAGGTTAGGAATATATTTCCCAGTTGAATCTTAAACAAATAAATAATGGGAGGAACTAACCTCTCCCACAAATATTCATTTTAATAACTAATTTTTCATTAAAGAATGAAAAATTAATTCTACACTTCATTGTCTAAAAGCCCAGATTCATTGTAAAAAATTAATATGACATACACTCTCCCACTCTGGGAGATGGTAGACCAGCGCTCCTCCCCAATGCAACGGAGGCCACAACAAGACATGGTGCCTTGGAGCCGAAGATGATGGTATGACATGCTTCCAAAGAGCAAATGCGGGCTAGCCATGCCATGCATTCATCCCATGACACGAAGCGCACAGCCCGATGGCCAGCGCGGCCTAGATGATTCGTAGAGGCGAGCGCGTGGCCCAGCTTGTCTTTAGGCCCGGGCACGGGCACGGGCACGGACACAGCCATCGCGCTCTGGCAGCCCAGCACGGTGAGGCCCGGCGCTGGCTTGTGGCCCAGCGCAGTGCGGCCTATGCACGAACGGGCTGCCCAGTGTAGGCCTAACCGGGCGTGGTCCATGGCCATAGTCATTAGATGCACTTTTTAGGGCTTCTATCTCACAGAACAGAAGTCCAAAAATTACGTGGCATACCGTTGGAAAGCTCATGAAATCTACTACAAGTCTATAGTAATTTTACGCATCAAAAACAATTTTTGATGGCTCTAAAAATAGACTTTGTAGGAATGGAAAAAAAAAAAAAAAAAGTTACTGTATCTCAAGAAGTCTTAATCCATTCTTCATGAAATTTGATAAAAAGTTCCGTACCCATGCATACTAATATTTTTACATAAAAATCATTACTAACAAAACGCCCATCAGTGGGAATTGAGATATAAACACAGAAGCCCTCTCTTATATGTATCCCACGTAAACATAAAAGATTAAAGGCAATGAACAAGCAATTATGCTCTGATACCAAAGTTAATTCTGGATATTATCACGGAGTTTGATTTACATCTTTGGATCTTCGCTTGTTGTTACAAACTTTTCATGGAAACCAAATCGGAAATATTACTGCTTCCGCACACACTTGAAGGAGTGGCTATCATAATTCTTCCTATGATTCCATGCTTACAAAACCAAAAAATTCAACAATAATGTTCCTAAAAAACGTACTCCTAAAAGGAGTGCTAAGAGAGGAAGAGCAGTTAGATAAAAAAGGGCTGCTGCAAGAGAATATTGTAATATTCCTCTCTTCGTTTCGCTATTGAAATTTTTTTTTTTTTTTTTTTTTTTTTTTTTTTTTTTCAATAGCGGATGATCATGGAAACTATCGATAACTAATCGTCCGTCTGAACATATTTTAAGTTTGGGTCCAATAATCCGACCGTTTATTAACAGATGGCATGAGGCCGCCTTACCGGCAGCATCCAGTATGGATGCCCCTTTATCAATTAAAAATACCTTAAAATAATAATAATAATAAATTTAAAAAAAAAAAAAAGGCGACGGACGCCTAGTTTAAGTACATATATTAGAGCTGGACACAAGTCAAATAGCTCGCTCGAAACTTTACGGGCTTGGATGCTAAAAAAAATCGCTCGAAACTTTACGGGCTTGGATGCTAAAAAAAATCGAATCAGATCCGAACTAAGAATCGAATCAGATCTGAGCGGAGGGAAGGATTTTTTTATCATTGTCTCTTTGTGATAGGTTTGGGCATGAGCACCGAATAGTGTAGCGTGGTCCAAGCTCAGCCCAACATGTTTAATATTATTAACACTTGATTACACTAGCTTTTCCACCACTATTGGTCCGACCATGGTCGTCACCTCAGCCATTTACCCCTTTATTTAAGAGAGAGTGAATTACAAGGCAAGGCAGTGGCAAAGAATTTGCAATCAAAGGCATGTTTTTTTAAAATTATTCACTGAACTGGGTACCTCTCGGACTAGTTCACAAATCAGGACCTTTATTTTGACAACTAAATGGCCTAAGGTAGTGATGAAATCATCAGTTCAATTGATAATTTTATTTTTTTCCCCTCTTTGAAGTTGGCACTAAACTAAAATATAATATTATAATTCAATAGTTACCTCACTTCCTCAGTTGGTAACCATGGCAATTTAATAAAATATAATTATTTTTTTAATTTATAAAAAATAATATGATAATAAAAAATAGAAATATAAAATTTGAAAAATAATATCATCAAAATAAAAAGTCTAAATATTGGAATCTAGTCAGCCTTATTACTTTTTAAAATTTCCCTATATAATTCGATGGCTAAAAGTAAAAATATTTTCTAATATTTTGTTTTAAAATAGTGAGTAATTTAAAATTTTCTATAAAATGTTGACTGTTAATATAGTTCTATATTTTTTTTAAGAATATATTTGAATCTCAAATTTGATTATTTTTAATTTTTTCGAATAATTTGACAGCTAAAAGCAAACAAATATAAAATTTGAAAAAAAAAAATTTACCATTATAATGAAAAAAACTGAAAATATTTAAATCCGACAGGTACAAAACATTGCACAACTAAAACAACTTGTATATAAGTTTGAGAAGCCAAAATGAGATTATTGAAATAAATATATAATAATAAAAAAATATAAAAAAATAAATTTATTTGTTAAAAAAATAAAAATAACATCAATTGAAAAACAACTTAGATAATTTAGATATTTATAACATAAAACTAAAAATATAAAAACATAAATACAACATTTGATATATGTCAAAAGAAAACGATAAAATATAATAAAACTACTGGATATTTCTATATTTTGCAAAAAGCATGACATCATACATCTGGCCCAACTAATTCGAGATTAAAATTTTCCACCATATACATCCAACCCAACTACTTTGAGATTAAAATTTTCCCCTATAGTTCGTTAGATTTCTTCCCCTATTCAAGACATTTTACTCATCAGCATCTATCGTCCACGGACATTTGGGATCCCATGGACTGGTGACCCAGAAGACGAGACTCCGCATCTCTGCTAAGAAGGAAACAATCGGTGACAATTGGTCGGAAACAGTCACGCATTTGCAGTAACAGTATTTCCACGTCTTAAAAATTTTTCCTTGGATGATGTATTATTAGTCTAAGCACATAAGCGGATATAAGCACGAATGTCTCATTGGTTAATGGTAATAACATTGTCTCTTCATTTAAAGAAAAATCGCCTAACAATGCTCCCACTCTTCATTTAAAGGACAATCATGATCAACAAAGCTCCCACCGTGCATTGACAACACTGCATCTACAGTAAACGGGTGCTGTATATTTGGCAGCCTGAAGGTGGAAGTAGCTCACAAAAAGACGGGGGCCATGACCAATGTAATGGTTGCAAGCATTTTGATAAGAACGTGGAGTGAAGGTCCTGCAGTGTCTTTGAATGGATCACCAACTCTGCAAGTAAAAGACGCTAATGTCAGTCCTTGAACAGCAGACATGGTTCTGGCGTTCTAACATCATGCCATTACATGCAGCAAAAAATAATCCAAGCTGACCATCAAAAAAAAAAAAAAAAATCAAAAGGACAACAAATAAAATAATGCAACCTGGAACAAAAAGCACAATGCAGCTTCCTGCTAATAAAGATGGGGCAAGAAAGCATATGAAGGAGTCACTGGTCACCGATAAACATAAATTAACTCTGATAAAATAAATGAAATTTGAGTGTCTCGCTTTTGTCCTTTATATTTTCCAATAATTGGCAAATTAGGTTACTTAAAATAGAATAGTAAAAACAGCATAGTAAAATGGAATTGTCTCTAAAACAGATTGTGTTCTCTTCTGCCTCACTGGTTCATTGTGTTCCATGAAGAACACCTCTCTCTCTCTCTCTCTCTCTCTCTCTCTCTCTCTCTCTCTCTCAAGTAACATGTACTTATTCCCTAAAAGAAAAGTATACTGAATTTTTTTTTTAAAAAATTCCTAGAAAATTTTATACCATTAGTGCACCTGGATCTGATAATCTCATACAGAAACCATGGGCATAAATACGTCCAAACCATGTTCTTCACTGTTTCCCTAACATGCCAGGCAATCATCATCTCATAAATAAGCACCAGTATCTATATATTTTATATGTGCCCCATATATTACATAAATTATACCACATTGTGTGAAGATTACTGACATATAAATATTTTAAAATATTATATAAAAATTAAATTGTAATAAGCTATGAAATATGATAAAGTATATCTACAGATTTCTGGGAATACATATGCATGGCACATTCACAAATAAACACCCCCTCCAATTCAAACTAACAAGCCTGGACAGGATATTTGATTCTGCCTGCCTATTTTCTGTTCCATCCTATGACTCTTTCCCTAAAATCCTTTTCTTTTAATTATACTTAACATGGACTGCATGTGCCCATAAGACAAGATCTACACTCTATGCTCGGGCATGTAAATGCATACAATTACCAATTTGACTTTTCTTCATCAAATTCATCCAAATAGCTCCTTCAAACCACCTTAAAAGATTCAGCATAGAAAGTTCACTAGATTTAAGTACAAAAGGATACATACAGGAGTGTTTGGATGCCTGGCTATGTTAGTGATAGCAAATCCCACCACCACATATGGAGAACAAATGCAATGGGAATGATGTGTTGCAGAGCAGGTTATTGATTTAGACTTGGAAATTTCCAACCACATCTTATATTATGGGAAGTTGGAATCCACCAAGTATTCCCAAAAATATTGGCACAGAAACAACCTCCAAAACAGCTCCTACTCTTCCCTCCCTCCATCCACTCTCTCAACCTATGTATCAGACATCACATGTTGGGTGGTTGGGCATCAAGTTGGTCCTATAATATCTCCCAAGCCAGTGTCGTATATATAAAAATGTATTCTGCCCCAGAAAATTTTAGACTATATGAAACAAACAGACATTTTACTTGCTTTTTCCCTTCTTGACTGAATTTATTGAAGAGGATACTACAAAAACAGCACATGAAACCTAAATTTAGGACCAACTTTGCACAAAAACTGTGAAATTGGGCAATAATCTTGTGAAAACACTGAGACAAGTGAACTTTATGCAATCAATCACACATGGTGTTTGAGATAACAATGCTGAAGATGGGGAAAAATAAGTACACAAGCAAATCAAGTTTGGGAAACATACGTATCGCCAGTAACTGCTGCCTTGTGACAATCACTGCCTTTCCCACCAAGTGCACCAGTCTCTATATATTTTTTGGCATTATCCCAGGCACCCCCAGCGGTGTTCATAAAGAGAGCCATGAGGATGCCAGCCACTGTCGCAAACATAAGCATTGAGGCCACAACTTTCGCCCCAAGTAGAGATTGGCCAGTAAAGTGACCCAACATTCGGAAGAGGAATCCTGTCAATCAGAGAATTAAATGACTAGAATCTCACCCATGCAAAGCCAAGCACACCCCATCCTCCTCTCATTATATTAATAATAATGAAGGAATTATATGCTTTGTGAAATGGAAATAAAATAAATCTGTCCACTTGAGTGGTCTGTGCATGTTCCCTCATACATGTGCATGTGTGCGCACTATAAAGAAAATCAAGAATTAAACAGTACTCACCAATTACTATAGGTGATATAATCGCCAAAGCACCAGGCTTTATCATTTCCCGCAAGGATGCTGATGCCACAATGGCAACACAACGGCCATAATCTGGTTTTTCTTTATAGTCCTGGACATGTACATCATATAAATACCAGCAACATTCATTTAAGGATCACAACAATTAACTGGCAAGGCATAGTTGGATACTCACCATTATACCTGGTCTCTCAATAAACTGTCGTCTAACTTCATTAACAACCTCCTGAGCAGTTCTCCCAACAGCTGAACAGGCCCATGCACTAAAAACAAATATAAGCATGGAACCCAATAAACCACCAACAAAAACCTCTGGAACTGCTATATCAACCTGCATATCACAAATTCAAAAATTTAAAAGAATTTAAACCATTATTAAAAATAATGACAATAAAACATAAGAGATAGTGTTTGCATACCTGTTTAAAAGGAATGTGAGCAAACGAAGCTACTTCATCCATATATGCACTGAAAAGAAGGAAGGAAGCAAGTGCTGCAGACCCAATAGCAAATCCTTTTGTGGTAGCTTTCGTAGTGTTACCAACAGCATCTAGAACATCAGTGATTTCTCGAACACTTTCTGGCTGCATGCAATTTATTGCTTAGAATTAGGTCAAAAAAGAAAATCACAAATAATAGCCCTAAATTATATAAGCAAATATACATTCCTCATCATATGTTCAGATTAATTATCCTATTTACCAAGACTTAAGCTAGATCAAAAAGGATTTTATATATAAACTTTGAACTTCTTTTTGGGGTGTGTGCGCGTGTGATTGGCTTCCAAAAAAAGGAAAGGTCCTCAGCGGATTTAGATGAAATACAAGAGGACTACTCATTCCAAGGAAAACAATCTCCCTATGAATATCTTCATCAGTTCATTCAGTGACTAGAAAGAAACTTTCATTCCATTCAAACACAACTAAAGAACTTTATTTATGTCAAGAAAATTTTCACAAGAAGATAGGTGAAACTGGTGATTTCTTCAAAAGCAGAACAAATGGAGAACAGTGCATCACTTAGTGCAACATATTGAAAAAATAGCCCTGAATTCTAGGTTTAATTAGATAATACTTTTCAAATCAATTTCATGCACTCATTAATAATGGTACCTGCTGGCTCATCTCTACAATTCCACCTGCATTGTCAGCTATAGGGCCGAACATATCCATGGTGAGGACATATGCAGCAGTGCTAAGCATGCCCATTGTTGCTACGGCTGTCCCAAACAGACCACCAGTTGGACTCCCAGTTTCATCTTCTAAGCCTGATGTATGGCCTAGCCAAAAAGCTGCAATAATTGCTACGCTGATCACAAGAACAGGGAGAGCTGTTGATTCTAATCCCAAACTCACTCCTGCAATAATATTAGTTCCATGTCCTGTGGCACTCGAGTGAGCTAAAACACGGACAGGCTCGTGCTTGTAATCAGTGTAATACTTGGTGATCCAAACAAAAGCATATGCTGTTATGATTCCTACCAAGCCACATAAGGCAAAATTGAGCCATGCAGAAGGTGCTTGTTCAGTGTAAAGAAGCCACCTGGTAGACTGCCAAAAATGCAATAGCAGAAGGAAAACAAAGAAAACATCAGAATAATATAAAAATTGTTGAAGCTAACAAGACATCATAGTGGTTAAATTAAATGAATGCAAGTGATGAATCATCATTTAAATGAGACAAGTGAAAAGGAAGATAACAGGTGAACCAGGCAATGCCCTAACGACCACTTCCATTCTCCTTGGAGGCAAGGAAGTTCCAGGTTTGAGCCTTGGGTGGTAATCCCCGAGTGGTTGTAGCTGAGCAATTTACTTCAGTGCATAGTTTCAAACCCCAACGGGGCATCCTATGGAATGCCAAGACAAGTTACCAAGTATCGAAATGGGATCATATGGGTATCGTTTCAGCATCCCAATCAGCACATCATAGAACATCCCCATCCCAGGTATCAGACAGCCAAGATGGCAATGCATTCCATTCTATAAAAAAAAATCGTGACAGCCTTGCCCCGTAAGATTTAAAACCTTGTTCCGATGGGCCACTCTTCCCCTTGACCACTCTCTCCTCCCACCCCCTCCACCACAAGGAAAAAATGAAAAAAAAAAAGAAAAAGATTAAATTACACTAAAATATGAATTAAGACCTGTATTGATAAAAAAAATAGTTAGCCATAAGATATTAACTTACCAAACCAAAAGTTAAAACAGCAAAAATTATCGTCACAGAATAGCCTTTCTGAAGTATCATCATTGGGTCCTCTAAAGGAACAATGAGTCCAGATTCACGAGTGCCTCTAACTGAGAGTATTCCAATTGATGATACCACCAAGTCAAAAGAATGAACAACAAGAGGAAACAAGATAAATCCAGATGGATCTGCAAAGAAAATTAATTATTTAATCATCAGATAAAAATAGCAAAGCAAAGAAAACTATGTTAAGATTTCACAATTTATAGTCATATCAGCGGAGAATTTGAGGGGCAATCTGGAAGCCAAACGAGTGAACTTTTGCATCCAAAAGAGTTGAACAAAATTATACATAGCTTGGCTACACTTGAATGGATCTCTAGGTTCTACATTGGACAATAGGAGTCCTACATCAATTATTCATTCAAGCCATTAGATATCATCTAGTATCTCTAAAATGGTTAAATACCAAAAATCATGTCATTTGGAGACCCCTAGCCCATGTATCATATAGTCAAAGTAGCATGTATTGTTTGATGTTCTCTAAACCGGCCAATTTTTGACCACTGAACTGAATTAAGCAGTTTCCATAAAATTCATAGATGATTAGGAAGACATCATGAATTAAATAGTTAACCATCCAATTTTTTTCTTGACGAGCTTTTCCTCGTGTCTTTTTTCTTGGGAAACAACAAGATGGCATAAAAATACACATTCACCCAGTCAAAACAAAATAAACATCAACATATACCAAAACAGAGACTTTCAAGATAGTAATGAGTAAGGTTTGTCATCTCAATACCAAACATCGTACCAGTACCACACTAGTACAGTGTTAGTATGCTTGGTACCAATACCACAACTTAATATGCATCGGTACCGAGGGCATACCATGGTAGTAAGGATGTTAAGTATTTGGAATTACATTTGATACCCAGCAACAAATCCATGCCTAAGAGATGAAAGATGATATCAAATCTTATTTATCCCTCTGTTTATCAAGACTCCCAGTAACTATGTAGACAATAAAATTGGTCTTCCACCCACTAACTAGCCTTGGAGTTTCCTCATAGGCCCCTCTTTGCCCAAAGTTCCCCTGCCAAGAATTTGCCACCAATGAGCCGGAAGATGACTTCTGATTGAGAGTTGGCAATGGAACGTTCTCAATCTTTGATGGATTAGATCTTGATAGACAGATGTGACTTTGACAAAATAAGGTTTCTTGGTTGCTGATCAATAAACCAGGCTAGAATTGAGCTTTGCCTTCCCAGGCACAGTATGAACTAGAGCACCCCAAGCCCAAGCCCAAGTTTGGACTTGGAATAAGAGAAGATTAAATCCAGAGTTTTTGATCAAAATTCAGGCCCAAACAAGACAAAATAAGTTAAGTGCCCATGAGCAGCTTCTTCAAATTGCAACTCAGCTTGCCATCAAAAGAAAAGGACTAGGAGAATAGGTGTAGACAAGCCAAAGAAGTCAATTACATGGCACCATTTACTTAACAAAAGAGAAAGGAAAGTGTTGAGCAGGTGGTGAAGGTATGTTCTGTGGAACGACACATTAAAATTATTTAAGTTTGATCTAAGTATTTTACATAAAATCCAGTGGCTTCATGTCAGCTAACTATATCATAACCATTCAGCACCACCATTCACTCCAAAGTCAGGGTAGCATTGGCTTCAATTATGTTCAGACCTGGCAACTCAAGCCTGGGCTCAGCTCTTGAGCCTAACTACCAAGCCCAAGTCACAGATTTTGAATCAGGTCTTGGGATTAATTGAGTATATATGTATGTATGTCTGTGCACATGTGTGCATATGTATATGCACACGCACGCGCGCGTGCACACACCCCCACCATTCCTCCAGAAAAAGAAAAGAAACAAGATGGAACAAATATGAAAATAGCACCAAATTGAGTGCAAAACATGTACCGGCCATGGAAAGTATCATTTGTTGATTCAGAGTGACAGAAAGTAATCAACAATCAATTAGGTTGATGTGTTTCGATACATATTCGAAACAATATGGACTCCCCAAAGTTTTATTTGACAGTATAGAGCGCATAAGATGATGAAAGACCAGGAACACTGAACCAAATTACGGTGTTCCAAATGAATTTATATGGATAAATGAGGTGAAGAGTATTTCAACCAAAATGGCAGAGATGCCTTATACTTGTCCTTATCTTGCATAATTAATATTAAATCTCTTCTAGAAGGCATCATAATGTCTATAATACCATGCTATTCGATGAATGGCTTTCAAGTAAATGCAAAAAGGATTGTCATTCATGACAACATCAATGACTAATGACTAATATATGAACATGATACAAAGAAATGTGATTACTGCACATTTAAGCACACAAGAAATGCAGAGGATACCATACTTAGTGATAGCATACAAACACATGAAAGTGTAGAGGTATCAATATGTTGGAAGAAAAAGCAATCATGGTATAAGCAATTCATGCAATAGAAACTGACCCAAATCCATGACTAGATTTTAGAAAAATCCATCATATCCATGCATCTTGTGTAATGTACAATACAAACAGGGATAGCTTTAGCCATTTAGGTGTTATCAGCAAAAATGAACCTCGATGTTTCAAATGCAAAAAGTTTAAAGCTGCACAAGAATAAACAGTATCACAAGTGGCTAAAGCATGATATGAAAAAGAACTATAAATTCAAATCAAAATCTCGAAACAAACTTAAAAATTTGCATGCAAAGGAAATGATTTTCTTTTTTTTCTTTCTTTTGAGCATGCTCTTGCCTTCAATTTTGCAGCGTTGAGCCATCGTTCCTCCAAGTATCATAGCACTGATTATCTCTGCGGCTATACTCTCGAAAAGATCAGCACCACGGGCAGCACAATCACCCACATTATCACCAACCTTCAGCAATGTCATTTAAGTTATAAAAGATCTCAGAGAAAGGCAATCCAAAAAAAAAATCTAGAAATGATAGAAGAAAATAAAATCAAATACCAGGTCTTAATTTAAAACAAATGATGATAAACATAGATGGCATAACCAGCCAACTAATATGGAGTGGCAAATACCTGCAAACATAGCATACTTCAGGCTGACAGACAGCCAATCAAGACTATGATCAACATCATTAGTGTTAGGCCACCCAAATGGGATCACTACAGTGATCAGATCAGATCACTGATGATCCCCATCTCAGAGTAATATGATTCCCAATGATTTAAGATCACTGTGTTCGGTGTGCTATATTCTAATGACTAAAGATCCTTGGACTAAGGTATTTTTGTCTCCAAATTTGAGCCCAACACCACTATCCTGAGGTGATTTTGGAAGCCTGTCCTTAAGAACAAGTTCAACATCACTGAGTTGGGAGGTGATTTTAAGAGTAGGGGTGATGTAGAACTGATAGAACTAGTAGAGTAGGAAAATAATTAGAGAGAGAAAGAGAAAATTGAGGATAGAGAGGAGGAAAGATAAAGAAGAAAGGAGGAGGGCAAAGAAAGAGAGAGAGAGAGAGAGAGATAGAGAAGAGAGGAGGGAGAGAGAGAGAAATCCTAGAAAGGGCAATGGTAAGTTTCTGAATTTTCTTGCTGAACTGCCCCTTTACCACTATAATAAGAAGCCTTCTAAAGGCACAATGCCAAGGAACAAGTTTCTAGAATAAGACTAGCTTAAATGTAAAACAAGCCTCAAACACACAAAGTCAAAAGACAAGTACCTAAGAAAAGACTATCTTAAATGCAGAACAAGTTTCATGTTTTGAAAAAAATACACACATAAATGCTAATACATAATTCCTAGCTTTCGGAATTTGCATTTGAAATAAGTTCTTTTAAATGTTTTGACTGGACCTCCATCATTCTCTCCTAGTGGAAAAGAATTCAACTCTAGAGAGTGAGTTTCCAGATAGTGCTCCAAAAGGGTAGATGCCAAATCACAAAGCTCATCCGAAGTTATCCAAGTAGCATCAAAACTAGGCCTTCCTTTCCATTTAGCAAGAAACCACCGAAAACCACAAAGAGGAGAAGCAACATGCTCATCATCAAGGACTGCTTCAGTCTCATCTTGCTAGACCGGCAGAAGTGGTGACTTAAACTCAAGCTGACATGCAGAAACACTAGTAGGCAAAGGAGGCTCAAAGCTGCCTAGGTATGGGGTCAAATCCTCTACATTGAAAACAGAACTAATATTCATATGAGTAGGTAAATCAATTAAGTATGCATTAGGTCCAAGTTTTCGAAAGATAGGAAAGGGACCAATGGCTATTGCATGCAATTTCTTGAAGTTTTTGGGAAATTTTTTAGGGCTAATTCAAACCATAACATAGTCACCTATATTGAACTCTTGAACCCTACAATGCACATCAGCAGATAATTTATAACTTTCATTACTTAATGGCAGATAGTTTATAACTTTCATTACTTAATGCAATCTTTCACCTAATCTCGAAATGCAAATTACGTATGTGCTGGGCGAAAGAGACAGCAGGATCAGAGATGCGACTATTAGAGGACAAAGGCATAAGATCAATGAGTGTACAAGGTGTATAACCATAAACAATCTCAAAGGGACTCTTATAGATAGAGCGATTGACAGAATTATTGCAAGCAAACTCAATTGTGGGCAAGATTAAATCTCAATTCTCTTGTTTTTTTCCAACAAGACATCTAAGCAAAATCACATAATATGCGATTGACTACCTCTGTCTGTCCATCAATTTATGGGCCATCAGTTTATGGGTGAAAAGTAAAGAAACTTTAAACTAGTGCTAAACAACCTCCAAATTGTCTTCCAAAAGTAGCTAACAAATTTCACATCATGCTCAGAGACTATAGTTGAAGGTAAACTATGCAATCTAACAACATCCTTAAAGAACAACTTAGCTTGACATGAAGCATCAATGGATTTATTACAAGGGATAAAATGTGCCATCTTGGAAAACCTTTCTACAACAACTAGAATGGAGTCATGGCCTCATGCTGTCTTAGGTAATCCAAGGACAAAATCCAAGCTCACATCTTTCCAAGGTGCATGTGGAATAGGAAAAGGAGTGTATAAACCAGTGCTGTGCTTTTTAGTTTTGATAACTGACAAGTGCAACATTGGGAGACAATACTAAAGAAAGCTAATAGAACCTATCCTCAATAAGTGCAATGGTTTTATCCTTTACCAAATGACCAATTAGACCTCTAGCATGCATTTCCCACACTAAAAAGTCTCTAAGTGAAGAACGTGGAATACACAATTTAGTGGCTTTAAAGAGATAACTATCATAAATAACAAAGTCAACATAATCTCGACGATTATCATTCTCAATATCCTGACAAATGAGACCAAAATCAGAACAAGTGGCATATCCTTCATTCTTTTAAAGCCTATCACTTCAACATTCATCACCTAAAGAAAAGTAGCCATCTTACTTAAAGCATCAACAACTTTGTTTTGTACCCCACAGCAATGCTAAGCACAAAGGAATATTCAATAAGAAACTCAACCCACCTTGCATGCCTAGAATTCAATTTTTTTTGTGAGTTCAAAAACCTCAATGCCTAATGGTCAAAAAAACAAGATAAATTCTTAGAGTAACAAGTGATACATCCAATATCCAAGGCACTGTACTATAGCATAAAACTCTTTGTCATAGGTGGAGTATCGTTGCTTGGTCTTATTAAGTTTCTTGCTAAAGAAGGCTATGGGGTGACCTTCCTGCCTCAATGCTCCTCCAATACCTATCCCAAAGGCATCACAAGCAATGCCAAACTTTATTAAAATTAGGGTGCCAAAGTACAGGTGCTTCATTCATTTTCTGCTTGATATCATCAAATGCCCTAACAATAGCCACTATGGTCCATTGAAATTCCCTTTGATAGGAGCCATGATGGAACTAAAATCCCTAATGAACCTTCTATAAAAAGTGGCCAACCCATGAAAACTACAGACCTCATAGGGGGATTTTGGTTTCGACCATTCTCTATTGGCTCTAACCTTTTCAAGATCAATTGCTATACCCTGAACAGTGACAATAAAACCTAGGAATGAAACATGGGACTGTACAAAGAAACACTTCTTAAGGTCTACATACAATTTAGCTTCTTTAAAGGTCACAAAAACTTAGTGAAGATGTCTTAAGTGTGCCTCTTTGGTTTGAAAGTAAACAAGGATGCCATCAAAGTATACTATCACAAATTTGCCTATGAATGGCTGTAAGACATAGGTCATAAACCTCATAAAAGTACTAGGTACATTAGATAACCCAAAAGGTATAACCAACCATTCATAATCCATCTTGAGTCCTGAAAGTGATTTTCCACTCATCCTGTTGCCTAATGCAAATTTGATGATGTCCACTATGAAGATCAATCTTAGAGTATCAACTAAAGCTAGCTAACATGTCTAAAATATCCTCAAGCCTAGGAATCGAAAACCTATATTTCACAGTGATCTTGTTAATAACCCTACTATCCACACATATTCTCCAAGATCCATCTTTCTTTAGGGTCAAAAGAGCTGGAACTGCATAAGGACGAAGGCTATAGCGAATAAAACCCTTGGCTAAAAGTTCTACTTGTCTATTCAATATAGATCTTTCTTTAGGATTCATTCCGTAGTGTGGAAGATTAGGCAATAGTGACCAAGGAACCAAATCAATGGCATGCTGAATTTTCCTCAAGAGTGGCTACTCACCAGGAAACTTATAAGGAATAACATTAAAAATTTCATCTAGTAGTTGACACATCTCAGAAGGAAAATCAGATTGATAATCAAAAGGGATGGAAGGAGATTCCCTAGCTATGATAGCTATCCAACACTTACTCCTTAATCCTTCTCTCTCAAAGGCTCCATGGCTCAAGATGCGGAGACTTCTTAATTTAATAGGAACCGAAGATACAGACTTGACTTTGATTTGCTTGTCTTTTTTTTAGGGCTTGAAAAGTTTTAAAATGATATCCTTACCCTTGTAGCGAAAGATATAGGTATTTTTCTATCATGATTAGTGACATCAAGGTCATACAACTAAGGGCGACTAAGTAGGATATGGGCTACATCAATAGGTAAGACATCACAACAGATCCCATTTTGATAATCAGCCATCTCAATAGGAACTAGGCACCTCTCAATAATAAGTAGGGTAGTCTTATCTACCCAAGCAACTTTAAATGATTGGGAGTGTGGCTCTACCTTAAGGTTCAATTTTGCTACAACAGACTTAGAGACCACATTCATAGTGGTACCTCTATTAATGACCAGCTTACATGTCTTTTCTCCACACTTGATGAATATATGAAAAATGTTGGTTCTCTTCCGTTCAATACTATCGCTAGCAGTAAACAAAAAGCACCTCACCACATTCACACGTCGATCATCATCCTTTAACGCATTCTCATCCCTAGAGTATTCTAATGGATCCACAACCTAATCCTCCTAATCCAATAGGATACCAGAATCTTGTTCTAAAGTTAGAGCACACTTAGGACAATAAGCATCAATGTGACTCCTATTATGATAATAGTGACATTGAATCGAAGAACTACAGGCACAGGAATCATTATTAGATTCACTTCGACAAAAGTTGAAAGAACTAGAAGCCCTTTTCTAACTATGGAATCTCTATTCTTCACAATACTATCTTTGGAAGCTGATTGGGATATGAACTTAAATTGGGGGGACTCAATTGTGTGTGATGACCCACATTGAAAAGAAGTGGCTTTTTGGATATTCTTCTATCTCTAAAGCCTTGTAGTAAGCCTCTTCTAATGACTCGAAAAAGCTCAATGTGACCTTACGCTTGATATCTAAACCCATTAATGAACCTACTAACTGTAATGAAAAGCTCTTCTTCAATTTCACATCTAAGCAAAAATTCCTCAAAACGAGCCATATAATCAGTCACACTATAAGTTAGTTGCTTCAGATTTAACAATTGTTCTACCAATTGACTCCTATAATAGGTGGGCAAATATTTTTTCTTCAAATTTTGGTTTATGATTTCCCATTGAGTGATTGGTGGTTTCCTAAGACATTCTAGATTGCATTGTATGCTTTGCCAGTACTTTCTAACAGACCCTACTAATTTCATCTTAGCAAAACAGTCACGCTTTATAACAATCAAGTCGTACTACTCAAAATAATCTTTCATGCCATCCAACCAATTTATAAAAATATTTTGATCAAGATTATCATCATATTCAGGAACATCAATCTTAACTCTCTTAGCGATGTGTCTTAAATCATCATATCCATTTTTATGAGGTTGTCGAACAAGCCTCTCAGAACTCCTAGCTTGGGGGCCAAATGTCCTAGGATTGAGAGCTTGGCCATGAGGAGGCCTTATGTTTCTAGAAACCCTGAGTTAGTCATCAGTATAGCATTCATTAGTGTCAAAAGAAAGCTCTTCATTTAAGACACAGGAAAGATCACCAGCCGAGGGTGAATTGATCATAGGTCTGAGTGCTACAAAATGAACCCTATTAAATGTATATTGTGTACCAAGTGTGGACAACATACCCTGTGCAGACCCTATTGACTGAGGAGATTGATTGTGCTGCCTAAATGACTCATTTAGACCTTCAACAATGGGATGCTTTTGTAAGTGTTTTAGGATTTGTGAAATCTGATCAGATAAGTATTCTAAGGCCAACCCATATTGCACTACAATTACTCGGAGATTGTCCAATTGGGTGTCTGTTTGGATATTGAGATGGGTATCGTTCTTTTTGATCATGGTGAAAATGAACAGAGAATAAGATAATTCCAAACTAGCTAAATTGCACACGATCATGAAAATGATAAACTATCCGAGAGGCACACACATGCAAGTCTTCAATCATCCAATCAAAATGGATGCAAGTGATTCAACCATCAGTAAAAAAAGGCTATACTTGTATGTAATCAAGTGGAAGGTTGAAAATAACAGCTAAGACTCTCTTTTTTTTTTTTTTAGATTAAATCAAATTGGACCTAATACAACTACTAACTTCTTAAAATAAGATATTAGTCAAGTTTTCAAATGGAGAAAGTTACCTTACCAAACCAAAATCAAGGACCCACATAGCCTAAAAGTGTCCAAGCATATCAACTCAACCTTCCAAACGTAGGAATATAGGATGCACCGGGATGTTTGCTTCTGCCCAAACACAATAGATCCACCAAAGGATGCGGAAAGAGATGATGCTCTACAACAGCAGCTCGGACTTCCCAAGATCTCAGTCTTTCTTCCTGCTGTTGATTTAGGAATCACAGCAGCAAAATGTATGCAATGAGGAAGAAAATCCAAAAAGAAAAGTATGCCGAACCGACTAAGTTACAGGAGACAGTCACTCGAGCCCTTTTTGATTTGGAGAACACCAATCTGGGATTTTCTAGAATGATTGGAAGGGGGGTTACAGGTTTTACAGCAGAAGATTAGGAGAGTATTTGATGGAGAAGGCTCTGATACCAAATTGATGTAGAACCAGTAGAGTAGGAAAGTAACTAGAGGGAGAAAGAGGAAACTTAGGATAGAGAAGAAGAAAGATAAAGAAGAGAGGAGGAAGAGAGAGAGAAATCTTAGAAGGACTGAAAACAATAGTAATTTTTTAAATTTTCTCGCAGCCTTTTAAAACTATAATAAGAAGCCTTTTAAAGGCACAATACCAAGTAACAAGTTCCTAGGATAAGATTATAGTGTAAACAATACTAAGTAACAAGTTCCTACGATAAGATTATAGTGTAAATGTAAAACAAGTCCCAAACACACAAAGTCAAAAGATAGGTATCTTGGAAACGACTATCTTAAATGCACAAGTTTCATGTTTTGGAAAAAAAATACACACATAGTTCCTAGCTTTCAGAATTTGCGTCTGAAATAAGTTCTTTTGAATGCTTCAACTGGACCTCCATCAGGGGTGACTGCTATATTGGATCACTAGAGTGCAACCAAATGCAGTAATCTCATCGCATCCACATCACTGTTTATCTTGGCTTAATTGCGCTTACCAAACGCCGCAGAGATGTTACGCAGAGATGTTACAAAAATGTTATGATTCTTCAGACGAAGTATTCACTGTTTGAAAGGAGACATCATTCATGAATTAGCTCTCCTGATGTTTCATGCATGTTTATTTATAGAATTAGAACATCTGCTTAGCAAGAGATTATGTTCTTCTTGTACTTTAATCAGATATAGTTTGTTCAGTAACTTGAATCAGAGACAGACATTTTCATGAAAAATTGACATCTACAGCTCAAGTTACAAGCTCAGCTAATTGGGTATCAAACAATACTTGTATATTCTGATACCACTTCAACATCCTACTGTATTGAACTACTTAACTAAAAGTTTTTTATTTATACAATGCAAACTTATTCCAGGTTTCGAAACCAATATACCACAACAATGACTACTTGTGAACAATCTCAGCATGCCTTATGAAGTTTGATATGCAAAAAATTTTCTAAATCATGCAGTAAGACATGAAGAAAACCAGCTTAAAAATAATATGACCTAATAATAATCAAAGATAGGATTGGTTAATGATGAAATCAAAGGAATATGTCTTAGCGTTAGCGGTTTAGTTGTCATCTGTTCATAGATTAAAGCACCATTAAAAAGGATCTGAAACGTGATGCAGATGAGGTGGTTGGTGCTTTTGTGAAACAAACAAGGACCAAAGCAGTTACATAGGATGAAAAAAGAAATTTCTCATTAGACCTCTGACTTACATTAATGTGCTTCTAAATTTAACAGACAAATTATAAATAGCTTCTTAACAGACTTTGGTTTTAGAGGTTTTTCCATAACCCATATATGATGAAGGATGGAACAACATTCCCAAATTAAGGTCACCAGAACAAGCTGACATGAGTAGACCAACAAAAATTTAAGGCAACAAGCTGATCCGTTAATAAGCATAAGCAACGCTTTAAAAACCGCAAAATGGGACAGTACCACTAATAGGATTTCAGCACTGGGAAAAGAAAAAGGGCACCCAGGTCAGGTTGGTACCAACCAATACAAGACCTGGTTTGGCCAACGATGCTTATATTGGTCATCCCAGATGAAACGGTTCGATACCAACCAGTACCAAATCAATCCAAGGCATCCTGACTAGGACACCCTAGCAATGTCTTTTAAAAGTAAAAAGGGAGTAAGGGGGTCAGCTGGGTGCTTTGATACATTTAGGCATCCTGTGAGGAACTCTCAAGATCTCTTTTAACCCATTTGGTGAGAAAGAGAGTGAAAGAAAGAGAGAGAGAGAGGAGATGAGAGCGGAGAGAAAATGAAGAAGGGGAGGAGAGGGTTTTCTTGCTCTCATCATGGAGGGGACGCTAGCAGATCAGCAAGAAAGGGTACTCTATTTAGGTGAGGACCTTAGATCTCTATTTTTTATTTTTCCCAAAGTTGGCAAAAAATCAGAAAAATAAAGAAGATACATGTCGAGCTTTTTTTTCTTTTGCTTGAATTTTGGATATGTTGTACGGTGGGCAACACCCTACAACATGGTGATTTTTGTCTTTTCTGACTAATATTTTACTTTTTATAAATTATACATTTCTGTATTAAAATATTAACAAAAATATGTGATTTTAGTCTCAATAATTTGAGCATGCTTAGTATTCACATGCTACAAATTTTATAGTTGGAATGTCTTCTTCAAAATATTTATAATCATTTAATTAATTTTGCTAGCTAGAAAATAATTAAAAACACCTAAGTTCCTTAAAAATCTAAAAAAATTATCAGCAGATGTCCTAAAGTATAATTTAATTTTCAAATTTGATTGTCATGCATTTTAGAAATTAATGATTTTTTTTTGTGATTTTTAGAAATTTTAAGATAAAAATATTTAGAAATTTGAAAAAAGGTTAGTTAAATAAAATAAACATATAACATGCATTTTGCCATCTTATAAAGTTGAGTTCTAAGGTTTCCAAGATATTTACAGCCAGCGATAGATGAGCATTGTGAACTGCCAGAGTCTCATCATTTCTAAGCACCAGAGGCCCACTTCACAAAACTTCTCTACAGTCAACACCTCATTGACCAAATGGACAAGATTTTTCCCATTACCATTGCTCCACAATAATAACCAGCTAGTCATTACCAGATTCTCAATCACCTCATCCGAATAGCAGAAAAATGGTGTATCATAATATATATCTTGCAAAGACATTTAAACATATATTACTTACAGTGCTAGTGAAATAATCAAAAAAGCAATGCCTGTGTCAACGAAGCATGCATCCCTTGACAGATCTGAATGGTAAGAAAGGATCAACAAGGCCTACAACACATACATTTAACAAATATTTTGGCTATGCTTATAAAACTACAACTAAGCATTTTGCACCTGAATGAGATTACATACAACATCCAAATGGTCTAACAAGGAGAAAAGCCTACAACAATTGAAGTACAGCCCATTAGAATTTCAAACCAGCTACTCCCTAGCTTTCCAACCAGCAATCTACTGATCTGTTGTAATGGGAGACCCAAGCATCCGACTTTATGTTCTCAAACTAGGATAAGAGCAACCAGCGTATCCCTAAATAGTGCTGTATTTGTTTATATTTATGGATGCAACTATTATATTAACATAACAGACATTGTGATGAGTGAGAAGACGTTATCTAAATTTAGATGACTTCATTACTTTCAATGAAAATATTTGATCAAGTACAGGACTGAAAGAAGCACAGGTGGCATTTGCCCATGAGATAAATAACATCAACAAGCTACATTTATAAGGTAATCTGATAGATCAGATCCTATTTTACATTTTTATGCTATTCACTCTATGAATTTTAACTTGAGCAAAAGGAAACGACATGAAGAGGTGCAGGTTGAAGTAAACTATGAAATAAATTGAAGGTTAGTACCACCATGAAGAACATGAAAATCACATTGGCTTCACATGTTAGAATTATATGATAAAAAGGTTCATATCATTTAGTGGTCTTATTGTTACTACAAATCCTCAGAGACCATGTTAAAATAAGCAATATAATGTTCCCAACTAGATATCATGATTCAAATAGAAAATATGATGACTACAATAGGGTGATGAATCACCATTGATTAATAATTTGCAAGTGAAGCTAGATAGGATGAATATTTGAAAAACAGAACTCTAAGTTACAATCAAAAAACATGGAGGTATATAAACAACAAAAAATAGTCTTTCCAATGGTAATGTGAACTTTATATTTGTGGCAATAATTCCTCGTGACAAGAGTATGAGTTGATGATTTGTAATCAAA
Source organism: Metroxylon sagu (assembly GCA_017589505.3). Lineage (NCBI taxonomy): Eukaryota > Viridiplantae > Streptophyta > Magnoliopsida > Arecales > Arecaceae > Metroxylon > Metroxylon sagu. The sequence goes on from JACVBY030000657.1 coordinate 2,493,525, forward strand.
TTTAAGATGTAACTAAGATATTGCATTAGAAACTGATTGAATCACAAACTACAAGTTCAATTAACCTATCAAATGCATCAAGTCCAACAATAAACTAGCTGAGAAGACTATGCCATCAGAGCATAAAAAGTGAGCTTAAATACCAAGTCTGCAATCACAGCAGGATTTCGAGGATCATCTTCAGGAATTCCCTGTTCCACTTTACCAACAAGATCAGCTCCAACATCAGCTGCTTTAGTGTATATTCCACCGCCCAATTGAGCAAAAAGGGCAACAAATGAGGCACCAAAACCATATCCAACAAGGAGAAGAGGCACTGCATACAAGCATAAAAAATCCATAGCACAAACAATGTATATTAATCAATTGCATTCCAAAATGAATGCTTCAATCAAAACATACATCAATATTTTAAACTTAGAAAACCAAAAAAGTGTCCAAAGTTTAGTCTAAAATTTTAAATCAGTGCTGGCCACATTTTATCATGTTATGGCTGATACCAGATTCTCTTCACACCAAACATTAAGTTATAGGCAAAATAGTTAAATTTCACCTGGAAACAACATATAAAACCAAGCAGATAATAATGGGTCACACTGATTATAACAAAATAGGAATTCTAATTTTTCTTTACAACTACACCATTTAATAGTGAGTCTTTTAGTTTTCACATGTGAAAGTTGAATATCTGTAAACATGAATGTGCCAGTTTCTAGTTGATATGGACTCAGTACATGATGCTTGTATGTTCATATTTTCATTCTCCACTCGAGGTCTATTTGTACAACCTAGTGATTAAATATAGATTGCCCTAAAGGCAATATTCTTCCATTCATATAAACATTTGGAATGTCATCAACAGATTTAACCATCCACTTTCATTCCTTAAGTTTCCATACTTCAACTGATACCCCAGCCCATACCTCACATTCTGCCCCTGCTGAAAACACCTCTGCTTCATTTAGATTAATGGCAGAGTTTTCCTCTGTTTTTACCACTGATATCTTTGGATCTCTAAATTTAATGGGGAGGAAAGAGGTAGTGAAATAGAACTGTCCTAAAAACCCATAGGGTAAGCTCGAGTCAATAACAACATATGTTCTGAACCTTATGAAGAATCAAACAGATATTAAACATAATGAACCGCTTGTCCACAATGACTATTGCATGGTAAAGAAACTTCAATTGGACCTTCAATCCTCATCATATAAAGCCATTGGCTATTAAGGAGGATTGAAAAATGATTGCATAAAAGAAAGAAAAAGGCAACTAAAACATGCAGCCACAGGCTAAATCAGGACCTCATCTTCATTTTAACACCATCTTCTTGATGCACCTCCAGACATAAACTTCAGTGTTTCCTCAGTATGAAATGTTGCAGAAAGCACTAAAAGCTTGCAAGGTGCTCAATAAAATTTAAAAATCAACATTTAGGGGAGTCTGTTGCAACATGGTTTTGCTGAAGCTTTAGCAAATAAAATTTGTTATACCGCTAGCAATTTAACAGTTAATAACAAGCCTAGTTAGTGCAGACACATTAATGTAGACAAATCTAAATGCCTTGGTTTATACAAACTAACCTAACATGAAGGCTCAATTTTCATATCTTAGTGAGTTGAAAGGTTTACTGCAATCATCATTAATTTTCTGAGAACGCAATCTTGAAAAAGGCAAACAACAAAACATGTAGAAATCAGCATCTCCAACCTTCCGCAAATGCATATTCATGCAAAATGTAATTCAGAACTTAAACAAGACTGGTTAGCTATCGCTCCTATCATAAAATGACACCCCCAACAATGTAATTAAAGGTTTCTAAGCACTAATCTAGAACATGTCTTCATACATTTGCAGGCATGATGGTACTGGGATCCTCATGGAACTTCTTTTGTTACATATACCTAAAACAACAAAACAAGAAACCTGACTTCAATGATCCTGTATTAAGAGCTATTTGGCTAAAGGAATAGGGCACAATTATTGTGGAGAATCCACAACACCCAATGATCTTTTATATAATTTTCCAGCATAAAAAATTATACATAGCTTTACAATGCCATGCATTATGTCTTGTAAAAGAACTAAACAAACATTTTGTAAAAGACTTACAGTCTGTAATCTTCATTGAACCAGGTGAATCAACCTCCAGCCAAACATAAAATGTCGCATATAAGAGTGCCACACCTATTACAGCCATGCCAACAACAACAAGGGCCGAGAAACCACCAGCACGTACAGCAATCTGTTTTCAAAAGCTAAATTGTTAAGATGGAAATTCTATAGTGATTGAGTACTATCTTGCGGCATATGATAAAATGATTGGAGAAACCTGCAATGCCTCCCTTGCAGAACGTCTAGCAGCACTGGAGACTCTAACATTTGCACGGACTGACACCCACATTCCAACATATCCAGCAATACCCGAACAAAGAGCCCCAAGAAGAAAAGCAGCCACTGTAATGTACGCAGATGTCAACCTAAAAAAAATGGTGAAAAGCTGCAGGTCAGCAGATTGAGTGAGATATAGAAAATATACAGAGACATCAATAGAGTGAGATATTGAAAACACCTTCCTATGCCAGATGACTCTTGTTGTGGAGTAGTATTACGAAATAGATATATGCTAAGGATCACAAGGGCTAGTAATATCGCCATCTTGGAAATAGTTCCATATTGGGTCCTGAAAAAACCTTCCGCCCCATCACGTATGGCATCTGATATCTGAAGGAACAACAAAGAGGTCAAAAGTACTATACCACAAATTTGCCAAAAAGCTTATAAGAAATAACAAAGTAATATAACTCCAACAAATATACCCTTATGTTGAACACTAAATATGAATCATGAAGGAAATCTATCATTGGTTAAAGGCCTGAAATTCAGTTTAACAAAAAGAGAGTATATTATATGTGATTTTAATGGAAATGAAAATGAAAATTGAGGCCCCCCAGTCAACATAGACAACCAAGGTACTAAGTTCAATCAGTTTGTTACCTAGGATCTATGATATAAATAATGGTGAAACAGATGATAACATATCTGATAAAGCTAAATGGATGCAGCGGTGCTGTCTGGATGTTATGTCACCAGCAAGATCCTCGGTGATATACATGAAGCTTTTATAAAACAAAAATAAAGTTCACATTGTATGGTTCATAATCTTGGGAAATGAATTGCAAGATGAATGTGGCAGAGATAAGAATACTGAAATAGATGAGCAATAAAGCTAGGAAGGTTGGCATGATGCATTGAGATGTATTAGCACAGGCATTAAAAAAACACATTAATGAAGGACAAATTAATGGACAATTAAGATGGTATGGACAATTTCAACAAAGACACAAGGAGGCTCCAGTAACAATAGATACAAGATCTAGATTGAGTCTATAATAACATGGATTGAAGTCGTGAGAAAGATTAGCCAAAGCTCACAATAATACAAAAGTAGCACTTATTAGGAAAGATTGATAAATGATGATTCATAAAGACAACTCTCAATCAAGGGTATGAGACTTGGTGACTATGGTTACACTTTTTACACATAATATATCTTCTGCCAAAACTTGCATTGAAACAAAGAAAGTGCAATCAGAAAGCCAACCAAGAAAACTGCCAAAGGTAACAAAACATAGCAGAGAGCTATATAAAATTCAAATAACAAATATTTCATAACTTTTACTGCTTATGCAAATCCCACTGCAATAGACATAAGTCTGTCATGAAAAGAGTTTTAAACATTTGCTTGGTATTAAAGATGAGAAAATGAGGCATGCAAATAGAAGACAACGTCAAGTAAACCAGATGCATAAGGCATATAGAAGTCCATGGAAAAAGGGAAAGAAATGTGCCCAACTAAATAAAGACAAAGAAGTTGCAATATGCCATAAAGTTCAAAAAAATGATGCATTTATTTTAAGTCTCAACCTATCTTGATTGTTCACAGATGTACCCTACAACATAGCAGACATGCTAAATTTAAGCAAGATTATTAATGGAAGAGGCAGAAAACAGACAGAATGCTCCATTCAGTATAGAATATCTCCAGAGTGTAGTAAGCCAGGGGACTACATCCCATTAGCAGACCTTGGAATATTTTTTTTTCTTTCTTCTTTTTTGGGGGGGTTATATACCATGAACTTTGCTTTGTGGTTATATACCATGAACTTTATATGGGGCAAAAAGGTTTTCAAAATTTTTTTTAAAAAGGGGGGAGGGGGGGGGGGGGCACATGCCCCTCTAGTCTCCATTAAGGTCTACCCTTGCCACAACCTATTACATTAGGCACATATTGATGCTAAATCAGTTTTCTGAGATAATCTACTAGATGGCAAGGAATTCAGAATTATACCAAATATGATGTGGAAAAGGATAACAAATTGTGCTCAATCAGTTTCTCAAGGCAAGTGACATGCATTTATTGGCAAAGGCAACAACCCTAGTGCCTCGATCATATCACCCGTGGGTTTGGGAAACCCCTGCCCATCATCTATCATCTTGTTTATAGCTTTCCTTTTGCTTCAATTATTGTTTATAACATGATCCAATGAAGTTTCATGTTGTCTGGAAAAAATGAACAATTTCGGCCCAGGTTCAGAAAATTGGCTCTGATTTCATTTTTGGACATGTCAAATGATTCTATTTCAGCAATTTGGTAAAAATGACAGTTAAAAGCAGGCATTAGTATGACACTTGGACATGGCTTTGTAAGAAGAAATCTTTAGATATTGCAAGGATCAGACATGACACACACCAACACCTGATACACAAACCTAAGTCCATGTGACATAGTTTTTACCCCTACAGCAGCCAAAACTAAGTTGGAAAAAAGAAAGAAAGAAGTTTACCTAGTGTAAATGCCTTTAGAACTAATTCGATGCTTCCAAATCTCCCCAAACTTACAGAAATAAAGCTTAATCTGATAAAAGTACTTCTCAGAATCCAAAAAAACAGAAGAAATGGGACACGAGTATCACTCATTGCCTATATAACAATTAAACTGGGTATCATAAGCTTATTTTAGCCTATATTCTGAAATCAGCCTCAGCTTCAATAGTTACCAGAGGCAGGATCACATGTGGAGAGGATGAGGGTACAGGTACAGAAAAGGAGACCTCTCATGCTTGGAAAGTAGGTGCATTGCCAAGTACCTATGCCATGCTATAAATAATTCCATGAAGAATTATGTAGGGTCACACCTTCCGCCATACGTTTTTAAACAACCTTCCTATAAACTAAATACATATTTATGGTTTTATAAGTCTCTCTATATATACAAAATGAGTTAAGAATTTCATTTAGACCTCTCACAATGTCACTAACAGTGTTTTAAAATACAATGAATGGGGCCAACCCCCGACTACATGCAATCAGAGTGCATATAGGCTGAAAAGATGGTTCACATAGCATTTTGTGGATATATATGCAATAGGATTAGCATTGTACAGTTGCATCAGCAGCCTACATATTATCGCTGACCACATATGTGGCCTTTTAGCATTGCGTGACCGCATAACCTAGCCAGTCTTATGTGAGCCTATAAGAACAAGACATGTTTTAGCCAATTGTTATGTTGGATGTGGTTTCAAGTAGGCTGGATATGTTAATTATGCCATCATTATAACTTCTAAGAATAAAGTACTAGATAATAAACATCAACTGTTGGATGTTATTCTTTTTAAAATTGATATTATTGTATTTATTAAACAAAAATATATTATAAACATTTAAAATACCAACTTCATATTCATACATATGCAGCCAGCATAACACATGCGCGATGCAATCCCCAAGTATATATAAAACATAACTTTAGAAAAAGCAGGGGAAAAACTGAAAGCTATACAAGAAACTATTTTATGTGGTCAAAATAAAAGGCTAAGTGATAGGGACACATGTTCTATTCATTAAGGTATAAGATCGGATCAGAAGGATAGTATCAAATTGATATAGAAAAAAGAAAAAAAGGTTCATCTTCAACTATTACCCCCTAACTATTTATGCGGTCCCAGAAATACCTGCCTTGAAACAACATAGGTTCACGTGTACAACTAGTAACAGCTCTAAAGAAGAGATCTTTGATGATTAAAAAGATCAAACGCATATACACACATGTATCTGGCACACACATGACCTAGTCTGTCTCATAAAGATCAAAAGTAAGACCTGTTTGGTTCACCTGAAGATAGAATAGGTAATGGGCTTCAGGATAAATGTGTGAGCAGTTAAAAAGCTGGCCTTGAACACCAAAGTTTCTATTCTACAAACTCTGCAGCATATATTCATGAATTTGTACACCATACATCAATAGCCACCACCTACTTGTTAGAACAAACAGCTTATGTTTAGAGATTGTGAAAATGCCATTGCCTGGCCCAAAGATCATTTTCATATTACTCTTTAAAAAAATTTAATATCTATAAATTTCATGTTTCAATAGCAACAGAGGACTGATCATATGAAGCATGTGCTAAAAGATAGTTGACAGGAATACCAACGACTCAAAAAAGGAACATCATCATTTTTTTTCCAAGAAACAAAACTTGTCTTTAGAGGTAGCAAAATTGGATACGACATGCGAATACGACTCGAACCCAACACGAAATAAGTGAATCTGAGTTGACCTTAATAGGTTCATGCCATAATCATGTCAATATAATTATCTGATACGAAATAATCGTATAGTATCATGTGTTAGCCCATCAACTCGAATATGACACTGTTATGGCTTGATTAACTTAAAGTTAATTATGTTTTCATTTGTTTATACAATTTAGTTTCTTATAGATGATGAAACCTAAATTATTTAGTTTAAATGATTTAATGCTATGATGAATTTTTGATGTGGTTAAGCATTATATTGAAATATATATATCGTATATTAAAAAATAAAGTAATAGGTTAGTATTGATTTGGTCGTGTCTATTTGTGTTAAGTGAGGTGTCGAGTCATGTCTATTCGTGTTAAATGAGTCACGTTGTGTGAATCCAACACGACCTATTTATTAAACGAATTACGTGTGTCGTACTATGTTACCTATTTAATAATCGAGTTGCATCAGTGTTCGAATTTTTGATATGATTAATTAATCGTATCATATTTATGTTGACCCATACAATGTTATACCCTAGGTTTGACACAACACGAACATAACTGCTTATCTTTTTAGTTTTATCACTATTACAGTATTATCCTAACCAACAATGATGATCAAATAGCACAGCTAGAGGAGGAACAAATAAGACAAAGCAAGAAAAGCTCTCACTTCACGTAACGAACTATCTGAGTTGGAAAAACATTGGCTTTGAACACGATGAAGATGCCTTCAATGTGATCTTGACGTCAAGAACCTTAACTTGCTTTTTGTTCCAAGAATTATCGACAAAGCTGTAACTATGATGTAAAAATTGTAGAGGCTTGACATACTTATCAAAGCTTCCAAGTACCAATGACAACATTACTGCAGTTTCTTTTGGACTTCAAATCTAGAAATGAGAGTTTTGCTATTTGAGCTCTTATAACAAACTCCAGTGAAAAGGCACAAAAATATATAGAAAGGCAGTGCTTCTTTCACACCTTAATCAATATCCTAGTTACACAATTGATAACAACTCTACTGCAAGCCTCTAACTTTTTTCTTTGATAATGCAACATTTCCAGTAAGGAAAATATGATTACCTGAGCCCATCCACATAGAAAGAAAATATACTCTAAAGAGTAAGAATTGTTATATGAAGCCAAGAAAATAAAATTTCCTTTACCAATTTAACTGTAAAACTAGTGAAACTTTAGTGCATTTCTCTCCTTGAACTAATGAAATTCCAATGGCATTCTGCTGGAGCCAATCCACCTTGACAAACAACAGAAGAAAAATCACTCACAATCTCTCAGAACAATTCTGAGGGATTAATGACACCATAAATTCTATAATCATGACTTCCCAAACCCAGCAATAAGCATGATCAAGAATTCAGGCTGTGGGAAAAATATGAAAGAAATGATACATATTAAACATGCCAAGAACTTTGTTTGTATAACTTAACCAAGGGCTAATCTCAAACTAATTAGGGTTGGCTACATAAAACCTTTCTTCCATTCTGCTAGGTTTAAGGCTATACTTTTTGTAAGATGTTAAGACATCAAGTCCATCTATACTCTTCCTTTCATGCGACTTTCAGTCTATCTCTACTCCTCTTTCTTTTTACATGCATCAAAACACTCCCCCATATGAATGCATCCCTCAACCCACATTGTATATATTCAAATCATTTAAGTCATTTTTCTCTCAATTTGTCTTCAATTGATGCTATCTCTAGAGTTTTATAAATAACACCATTTTATATTCTATCTTTTCATATACTACTATACATTCATCTCAATATTCTCATTTTATCTATATTCATCTTATGTGCAAATTATTTTTTAGATACCCAACATTCTATATCATCAAGCATAGCTAATCATATAGCTGTCTTATAAATTTTTCCTTTCAACTTAATAAGCATCTTACAATCACATAATATCCCAATTGCACTTCTCCATTCTATTTGATCCACTTTAATCCTATAAATAACATCTTCTTCAATCTTCCCTTATGAATAATTGATCCTATGCATCGAAAATATATACTTTTAAAATACCAAAAATGAGCATGGTTACGAACTTCACGATCCTTAATTCTCCATCTCAGTGTTGTTAAAAGCACTAGGCATACCTAAGCGCAAAGGGCTCTTAAAGTCTGAGCGCAAGATGTAAGGCACAAGTGCGCACCTAAGTAAAGTAAGACGTATATTTTTAAAATAAATAAAATAATTTATATAAGAAAGATTTATAATACATAATAGAAAAAGGGTTAAAAAAATCATAATAATAATAATATATTTAGCTTATTAGCTCAATGAAAAGCTTCCACTTTCTCAACTGAAATTTGTAGTCCCTTAATATTTTTCCTTCTCTTTCTCAAATGATAGTATAATTTTTGATGTTCCATATCTTTGACTTTCAATTTTTAGCTTGTCTATAGGGTAAGAAAAACAATTGTATATGTAATGGTACATCATAAAGTCAACATAGTTTAAAAATATAATCGATTTTAAAAAAAAATTACAAATATAATTTGCAAAGAAAAGTACACCTTTCTTAGATGCAAATCAGATTAGAACCATAGGTTTTTACATCTTATGCGCGCCAAGAAAAAGGCGTACACCTTTCTTAGATGCAAATCAGATTAGAACCATAGGTTTTTACATCTTATGCGCGCCAAGAAAAAGGCACCCTATTTAAAATATAAGAAGTGCCAATTTTCCTTTAGCATGCCTTGTGCCTTAAGCGCACCTTGAGATATAAGAAGCGCCTAACCCTTGTGCCTTATGTCTTATGCATGCCTCTAACAATACTGCCTCTAACAATACTACTCCATCTTCATCTCAATTTCTAATTTTGCCAAAACTACATCTCACGAACTCCATCTTAATCCTACTTAACCTAAAATCCTCAAATTCTAATGCATTCCTTTGCAATTATAACATGCAATTAACCTTGATCTTAGTTTTATCCACTAATAATAACCATCCACAAATAGCATACACTAAAGAATATCGTCCTAAATATGCTTAGTAAGATTATCCATAACTAGAACAAAAAGATAAAAAATTAGAGTAGATTCTTATTGTAAACTTTTTGTAATTGAAAACCCATTAGTATGAGTGTCAGTAGTTCTCACACTAATAATCGCTCTAGCATACATATCTTTAACTATATTAATATCTATCAAAACTCATTTCTTTGACACCCACCATAAGACTTGCTAGGAACTTTATCATACGTTTTTTTTTTAAATCAATAAAATTTGAAAAAAAATCATGTCTCTTTCTCTATACCAATTTATTCATCTCTAAAGAGAAAAATAACTTTCATAATCAACCTTCCTCGTATCAAATCAAATTGATAATTGATATTTTGTTACTTCTTACTAGTAGTTCAACCGCCCTTTCCCATGATTTCATAGTAAAACTCGTGAGTTTAATATACATAATAATTAGAACAATTTTGAATATCATCTTTATTTTCATATATCGGTACTATAATACTCCTTCATTCATTAAGCATTTTATTAATCTTTGAAATCACATTAAATAGTCAATTAAATTACTCCTACGTCACCTAAATACTTCTAAATCTTCATAGAGATTTTGTTAGATCTAATCACTTTTATTTTCATCTTTTTTATAGCCTTCTTTACCCCAGATACTCTAATTCTATGTTTGTTTTAATATTTTTATCCTCAATGAAACTAGTAAAATATCCTAAATTATCTATATGGCTTTCATTGAATAGCTTATTAAAATAAATTCCGCATCTTTCCTTGATCTTGTCCTTCCTAGAATTTTTTTGTCGCTATCCTTTACACATTTAACCTGAGACAAGTTTTTAATTTTTTCTCTCTCCCTTATTCTATCTTTAATTCCTAGCTTGCAATATAACTTTTCATATATCTTGAATCTAGCCTCTTAATATCTTTTTAACTTCCTTCTTAATCTCCTTATGACTTTCATAGACTTCTCTATTCCTACATTTAGGTAATTTTTTATAACACTCCCTTTTAACTCTAGCCGTCAATTAAATCTTCTCATCCACTGCCTTGTTTTCCTATTACATGATCCTTTTCTCTTTGATTCTCTTAATACCTTTATACCTACTTTCTTAATTCTGTTAGTCATTTCTTCTCACATGATATTGTTTTCCTATTCAGATCTAATTTTTCTTCATTCAACATTCTACTCTTTAAAGCCATTTATTACTCTCCTTGCAAATTCCACCACCTAATCCTTAAGTTCCTATTTTCTTTAATTTTTTCTTTCATTTTCTAATATACACACCCAATACCATCAATTTATGTTAAGGAAAAACCCTAATCTAATCTTTACAAAAAACCCAATATAATTTTGCCCAATATAATCTTCTAATCTTTACAAAAAAACCCTAATGAATATTTATAGTAAGGAAAAAAATTATTTGACTAGAATTATGCCCACTTTCAAATGTTAATAGGTGAATGTTCTTTTTTGAAAGAGATAATTGCTATTAGGTCATATGCCATCACGAACTGTGAAATGATATCTCCTTCCCTATTGTTATCACAAAAATCATTATCTCCATTCATCCTTCCAAAACATATACTATATTTCTCCATGTGGCCATTCAAATCCTCAATACCAATTTTATCAAGATTATCCTATCTCCTACTCTTTTAGTATCTATATCCTTATCATTTAAACTTTTTTCTATAATAATTCCTATTATAATTTCATTCCTATCTTTTCCTATATATTAAAGTTTATAGTTTATCTTTCTAGCCTTTGCTTTTTCTTCTATCCATGCAAGCATGCGATGTTACCTCTCCTCCTAGCTATTATAACTATTAGTTCCATCAAATTCCTTATCAACAACCCTATATTCCTAATTGTTGTTAAACATATCCTACTTTCTAGAAACACTATTTATGTATGGAGAATTATTTGTAAACCCCCATCATACTGCATAATTATCTTATGTGTTAAGGGATTTCACCCATTGTACCTCAAATTGATCTATTGCTTGTGCGTAATAGCAAATCTCAAGAGAAAAATGTACCTCAAAACATAATGGTCATTAATATATACAACCAACCTCATCCTACTAAATATCCAGCAGAGATATCTATCTACAAGATAAAGACACTATAAGCTTAAAAATAAGAATATTCTAGCCTTTTCTTCTTTGAACCAAGCAAGGTGGACACTACAACCACAAAGATAATCACAAAATTCAAGTGGTGTTCGCTTGTGTGCAAAGAAAAGACTGCAGGAAATTCACTGATAGCTACAGTGACCAAAATTTTAGATCATATAGACCATCTCTTGGAGAATCAAGACAATGCTCGATATGTAAGCAGTTGTTCCAAAACTCATCTAAATTATCGAACGAAGAAAAAGGAAAAGGTGTATTATATTATTATGCATGCAAATGTTAGCATTAATAGGATTTAGAAATGTGAAAAAGTGTGCAAATAGTGCTTTGTCCAAGCTTTCAACAATTCAGATATTTATAAATTCATTTTGCATCATACTCATGATAAGGAAAAAAATGAAATTGTCAACCTATAGGTAAAAACTTCTTCAAAGGGCTAATGAGAAAGTCATGTCCCATTGAATAAGCTATATGGTGTAAGATGAAAGCTAATGGTTGAACCTACATTCCAGTAGACCACAAGGATAAAATAGCTCGATACCAATGGTATTTAACAGTTCGGTTAGTAATGTGATAAAAGTGATTAATTGAAAGGCATGAGATACAATGATGGGTAATTGGACCAACAAAGCCAATAAAGCTATGACAGGCATTTAATAGAGTATGATGCTGAAAGTACTGTGCAGAGTTAGATGGCAGAAAAATTAAGAATAATAAAATACCTGAGTCATTTCAGGAGGTCCCTCATCTTTTGCAAGAACCCACTTTGTGAGATAAATGGAGAAGAAGAAGCTGATGATACAGATAGAAAACACGAAGACAACAATTGGTGAAGTACTGGCTCCAATGTAAAACACAGCTCCAAATACCAAGAGCAATAGAATAAACAAGGCACGAGGATTAATTCCCATAAGCATCCGAAAAATCTGCAGAAACAACATATCACTTTAATTAAACAACAAAAGCTGCTACTTTTGTACCACAGCGAACAGGTAAACAAGTTGAGAAAATTACAATGCTTCAGTAGGAGGGTTTTAGCTTTGATTGACATTTAAATAAATTCATAATAGACAAAGTTCCATTCCAAAAGGTTAATATATGAGTTCCATCTTAATCAGCAGTAGACTTAAATGTATCGTTGATGGTGAATTTATTCTGCCATACACCCCATTTGAAGCTAGTTAATTCCCTCAAAAGAGGAAGTCCCAACTCTTTCTTTAATTGTTGCCAATTGAAGATTTAATATCTTCTTAATTCTTCATACCACAGTCCAATTAAAAGAGGAAAATGATAGTAGGATATGAAGCTACAAATATATTCTTACATTTTAGAGTAAGATCATACATAAATATCGACAGATTAGTCAGAGACTAATTTAGAACTAGCAAAATGAAAAAAGAAAAGCTCAAAGACAGGATTACTGGCACCCACCACCTCTGGGAGAAAAGAGGAGAGGGAGGAGGCCTGTTGTGGATGGACAGGGCATGAATGGCCCTTCACCACTAAAATGTGATTAGTTAAACCCCATCAAACTGTCACTGACCCAGCTTGTACAAGCCTAATATTCAGAGTATGAGAACTAGTAAAAAGAATTAAGATAAAACTATTTGGGAAAGCAACATTTGTTGCATGGAATCTTTAAATTTTCTGTCCATTAGCATGGTAAGTTAACCTGATTACTTTTCTCCTGCATTATGCCCCTCCCAAATTAATTTACATAAGATAATATAATAAGAGAATAATTGCATAAGAAAATTTCTCCATTAGTAATGATATATTCACCTGGATTGCTTTCTTCCAGCATTATGCCCCTCCAATATTAATTTTTCCAAAGCTTCATTTGTCTTAGCACCCAAGGTTTGCTGTCTTAGTATCAAACCCCGCACCACTATCACATGATATAGTATTAATATAGCCAGTATGTGGGTCAATTCAGCATATCGAAACTCGATACAAACCCATACCAAGTTTCAGTTCGAAACCGGTATAATATGGTATGCCTGATATAGGCATTATACACCGATATGGCATATCATGCTTGGCACTATGTATGGAAATGTAAACCTAAGCTCGAATTGAATGTTTATCATAATCTCAGATAACTAAGGGACAGAAGTCGACATTCTGACATGCTAATTTGCCCTCGAACCTTTGATAATTTTGTTCCAATCTACAAACCTCACTGAGTAATAAATTATGGGCATATTCATGCAACTAATTGGAAAGCAGAACACTTTGCCAAGCTGTCAGCAAGAAAAAAGAAACCTTTTAGGATGTCTTCAAAGTGATCTAAAAACTTGAATTTTTCTCAGGGTTCTCTGAAAACATTTTCTTCCTCTTTTGAAAGATTTCTCTGAGAACAAGCGAAAGGAATGATATACAAGTTAAGAATATCAGAGGAAACCAAAATGCACTTAACAAAGAATCAGTAAGTGTGGTGGAAAACATTAATTAAAATCAGATTTATCTTATTCTCAAATGTATAAGGAAATGGAATCAATAAATATCAATATACGATATATGAAGAGACAGCCTTAACTATTAAGAAAGGTTTGGGGAGGAAAATATTTAAATACTGATGGGATGGTAGGGCATGCCACTATCCTGAGTGTTGGAATAGGGCACCATACAAGTGTCAGGAGAAGATGAGTTGAGAAATGGACAGGAGTTCAAGATGTGGAGGTGCCCCATTACATGAAAAAATGGAGATAGCCCTATCCCACAATACTTAAAACCTAGCTATTAAGATGATTTATGAAACATATGAAATTAACAATCTTTAAAAAAAAAATTTGTTGGGCATAGTCTAGGATAGAGTAGAGGAACTTAAGATTCACTATAACAAGATATAGAATTGTATAATCTTAGAACCAGATCCATCCCATGTGTGAACAAGTGGGTAGATAAAAAAATATACTACACAGATTTATATAGAACTATAATTGGTGGCTAGGCTATTTCATCACAGGTATAGCTCACAAGGATAAAATAGAACACCACTAAAAAGGATCCATTATCAGAAAGATGCCATTTCTCAATTGACATTAAGGTGACATTTATAAGTTGAGATGATGCAAAAAATATAATGGAAATTTAAGCACAAAATATCATCATTAAGCTTCAAGATCTCCCACTCAGTCTTATATAATAGATCTTAAGGTGAACCAATGGGGGTTGCTCAACAATAATTGTAACATCAAAAAGTGATTTTATGAGAAGCAAATACACCAAGAAAAAAAAGCTAGGTTGAACAACAAATACATAGTAGCAAAGCAACAGATGTGACAATATCAGATTCGACTATCAAACCAGTAAAGATCTAGGATAGGGACTTCAGCGGTTCCCAAATATCCAGGGTAAAATAGAGCAGAACGCTAATATAATTTCAAAGTAAAAATGTTTGATATAGCAGCAATAAACCACTAACATATTAGATTTAGAGATAAGATAAAGTAAAAAAGAAAAAAGAATGCAAAACTATCATATGAATTTGATATTTACCCAGGGGGTATGTGATTTACTCCGCATGGAAGGAAAAGTCCTTGCCCTCTCCTGATACGACCCCATTCCATTTTCTATTTCATCATCCATTGCAATAGCATGTGAAGAATTCACCCTCCGAGTCACAGGGAAAGGAGCAAACTCCCCAGCCTGGGGTAAGTCGCTCCCAGATCCTGGTCGCTGAATTTTTAACAGTATTTTGACACTCAAACAGAGAAGATATCCTAACAAATAAAGAAACTATATCCCACTGTATTCTATCTTATTTGCTCCGTGAGCTCGAGCTTCCTTTGTGCTGCTCTCAAGAAAAGTTGTCCAACACACCCAACTCTACAAGTAAAAAGAAGGAAAACACCTTTCTTAAAAGATTCACTCTAGGTTGAAAAGGCATACAATGAGGAATTTCAAAGAAAACTTAATGCCTCAAATACAAGATATAATAACAAATATCACAAATAGTGCCATATTTAAATTCACAATCACCAAAAACTAGCTTTAAATTGTTTTCCTTTCTAAAGAAATTAGGAGCCTGCAACCTGTCACTTTATTTCAAATATAAAATCAAGGTGATAGAAGAACTGAAGGGTATGCAAGATATACATTTTTTGCATGAAATATCCAAAATACAAATCAAGGATGGAACAGCCTCTGGATCCATATTTTCTGGAAAAGCATGCGTCAGAAAGTCAGAGACCCATCCAGAAAATATTGCTGGATTTACCATGAAATGTTGTTCCATCTTTGCCAAAATTGTTCCAAAAGGTCTAGTTTTACCCAATAATATTTAAGGTTTCTGCTGCCTCACCATTTTGATCTTGATCACTTAATTCACCTTTCAACTCTTGAAGAACCAATGCAAATATTTATAAACTCGTCTGATGACCATCTTCAATCAAATGAAAATTAGAATGTGCATTTTGCTTATTTATCAACAAAAAAAAACAGAGAAGAAGAATCCACTTCTTCTCTTCTTTTTCTTCAATTATCAAAAAGTAATTTAAAAAAAAAAGAAATCACACTTGTAGGAAATATGAGACCAACTAGTTCCTTGGGTTCAGTCACAATGTTTCAACGAAGCAAGGGTGAAGTGGCAAAAAAGAAGCCAAACCCCAAACAACATAATCTAGATCTGATGTAAAATGCACAGCTATTTTGGTCTCCATTCTTAATCAAACAGATCGTTGGCTTCTTTCTAGTTCTTCAAGGCTTGGAGCTATGACTATTTTATATTTTTCTAATTCGGCTTTCTTGTGTTTCCTTCTACATTAATAATGTGAACCAATTTTTTTTTCCAACAATGTGAAAAACAGTATTATCAGCTTCTTTTCGTGGGTCTTTGATAAATTTCAATTACTAATCACCATTTTCTTCAATTTTTAAATTTTAGGCTGCAATAATTCTATACTGTCTCAACACTTAATCACCTGACACCCAATATACTCAAAAAAAAAAAAAAAAAAAGAATTCAAGCAAGTGAAATGATGCAGCCATAAACTACTCGATTGCAAAGCTAGCAAATTTTTTTGGTAGAATATTTGTGTTTTCATTGTGGTATTTTGAAAATGAAAACTCAAGTATAACCTACATGGGTAATATTCTTATTGTTGAATCAGTAAATGGACAACATAACATGCTATGTGATGGAAAAACAGTTTATAGCCTATTTATTTCATAATTTTCACACATTTTCAGATTATTTTAAGAGTTAAAATTTAGGAAGATTCTTGGACTTTTAAAACTGCCTAAAACAAGAAGTTTGTATTTTAGCTGGTTAGAAAATAATTTAACTGGTTATGTTATAATTCATTTTTCTTATGAAGTTCTCTGGAAAGATTCATGTCAAAACGATCCTAGTTAGGCAAAAGGTTGAATAAGAAAAGGTTTGAAATATTATGTTCTCCAGTCATTGAATTATTTTTAAAAAGAGCTTGGAAAAGTTAGAATTTTGTAACTTCAAAATTGGTTTTAAAATATAAAATGAAATTATTGAATTTCAAGTAACTCTCTTCTTCATTTCTTTTCTTTCTTGTTCTTCTTCTACTTACATTTTCTTTCTTTCTTTTTTTTTCTTAAAACCAAACACAAAAGCCTGTAAGAACACAATGAAGAAAATGGCCTTATGACAATTACATGAAGATGACTATTGTTATAGCAAATCAGAACCTCCTACAAGCACTCAAATTCATAGAAAAAATTGCAGACACAATGTCTGTAGTATAATATTGAACAAGCTTTACATGGGCCTATGTTGGATCATAAAGAGAGGCCCTTAGTTGTCATTATGATGCTATCTAAACTCCATTTTTTTTACATACAAGTAGCCAAATTGCCATCATAGAAGTTCCTTCCTGTTTTTGTTCCTAAAGGGCAGGAATTAGAGGAGAGAAAGAAACAATAGCATAGATTTAATTTTTTGCCTCCATCTATTTGTCTATTTCCATAGAACTACTTCCACATGACTTATTAAAAGAAAAAAGGAAGATATATTAATAATGTCAATGAAAAAGTGATTATAAATCATTTTGAAACACATAGCGCTACAACCATATCTACAGCCCCATTTTCATAGCAAAATTGAAAACAACTAATGAGCAACTCATGGAATCATGAAGTGGGTTCATCTTCAAACCATAGAAGCAGTGAACCAAGAATTTATGCAGTGCACCTAAGTGGCATGCAGCAGTAGTACTTGGCATTGCTTGGCAAAAAGTCATGTGCCAAGAACTAGCACACATCTAGTACATTGACTGTACCATGTCCCAATAAGCACTGGCACTGTTGCAATATCATGCTATACCATGCTTGTCAGCTAGCACTTTATTTAAACACATGAATGCAAGCCATTATACATATAAAATTTCATGAAGAATATTTAATTCTCACTCAATGGAAGGAAATGGGGGAAGTAACATCTAATAATCGACATATTTAGTTGTTTTTTATTGGAGTTTTCTAATCAAGGATAAACCTGCCAAATTATGCAATATTGTTTCTATGATATGCACATCTTGAAAGGTTATTGAAATGATACAAGGATAGGACTTTTATGCATTCCATGCTAACCCTTATCAAAACCCAACAATGTGTAAATAGAAACATAATGATATTAAATAGTAGATAGCGGTATCAACTTATGCTTTTTTCTTCAATTATAAACCCTTACATACCATCTCTTAAGCAAATTTCTTTCTATTCAAAAAGGTGTAGAGTTCTTTCATTTTTTGTTTTCTTTCCTTTTTCCCTTGAGAATTTCAAAGTTCGATCAACAAGTTGAATATGACAACACAATATTCTTGTTTTATTTCAAAGTATGGATAGAAATCAAGGCAATCCACAATACATAAGCTTTCCATAATGCAAAAGCATGTACAAAATATTTACAATATGTAATCAATGATTAAAATGGTTACATGCAAGGTTTTAAATCACGTAGAGTGGGACAGACCCAATTTTTTCATGAATCAGGACATGCTACCGTCCCACCCATCCCGAAATGTGGGACAGTAACTTGCCTGGTCATCCCACAGGGAATTGAAACTATGGTTACATGTCCCACCACAGCTTTTATCATGAACTTGAGTTTATTTGGATTTTTAACAAGTTTTAAGCTTCAGCCAAATGCAGTGTTACCTGGACATTTGGCATGGTTACCAAGTGCCTAACTATCCTAGAGTGGATATAGCAACCTCCAAAATCTAGGCATGGGGACATTGCATGTGTATGTTTGTACATATATATACACATACGAATGTATGTATATATGAATGTATGTCAATGTGTTTATCCGTAAATTTATGCATATAGTGTTTGTGTTTTTTGATGCTTAATAAAAAAAAAAAACTTAGAACTATATTTAACAAATAAATTGATGGAACAGACACAAGTTTGCAAATTATTCACTTTATTTTATAGGTCATTCAAGATTTGGTGAGATACTTAATATGATAACTAGTTGTGACATATTTATATTTAAAACATTTTGCTTAAAGTGTTCAAGTGTTTGTATAACTGTAATAACTTTGATGATACATTGCTTCAATAATCTTAATAACTTTATATTAGAAAAATAAAGGCACTTCGCCTAATGTATCCAAAAAAACTTAAGAGATGCTTCATTTAACATGTCCAGAACTTAAAACTAAGAGTCTCATCTACAACACTCAAAAAAATGCCTAGTGTCAAACAATTTTTACTGATGTCAGTACTTAAATGTGGAGTGTCCAATCATGTCGGGTTGTGTCCTACCATATCCAAGTACCTAGAAGTGTCCACACTTCCAAACAACTTAAAAATGGGGTGTCCAGGTCACATAGTCCAAAAGACGGGTTTCAGAAAAGACCAAACTAAAACTAATACCAAGTTTTAGATTTCGATCAGTTTCAACCAAAATTGGCTAAAACTAGCCTCATGTTTCTCTTTTCTTACACCTGTGTTTTGTTGTTTGCTATCATATTCATCACTTCTTCATTTATTTAAGCATATAGGCTATAGAACACCAAGTTTCAATTCTCTTTCTTGAGTTAAAAGGCATGACACATAATAAACATGACCCTTGATGACCAAGAGCTTACCATAATTGCCAAATAGCCAGGGTGACCCTAGGCAATGGACCCTCCTATAGCCTAGTTGGAAACCCAAGCAATTAGGCAACTGACCAAGCAAACAAAATTTATACAAGATTTACAAAATAAATTGTACCTTCATACATTTTAATTAATGATTAAAACTTGGATTATACTCAATAATCTAACTATATCACATGACCCAAAGCATACAAAACCCTTTTTCTGTTAGCTCAGATGATAGAGCACACATCCTCTGTTGGATGTGGATGTCGACATGCATGTCAATGTGGATTCAAATCCCATAGACAACACTACAAGAAGAACAATTAATCAATATAAACTAAATATGCACATATAAACAATTTAAACAATATAAAAGAAAATGCTTAATAAACCATATCACATTACTAAAAATCGCTAACACATATAACAATAAACATCAAAAAAAATATATATTGGTATATGACAACTGATTACTATTAAAGATCGAAAAAAACCAAGCACTCAACTTTCAGAAGGCTAGAGCAAAATGGAAGAACAAAACATAAATAAAAAACTATTTTTCACGTCCCCTATGCCGTAGATTAGGATATCAAAAAAATAAAAATAAAAATAAAAAAAAGGTTTTCGATAATTTCACGATTGACTAATCTGCAGCAAAAATTATCAAAGCATTTCCTCTTCTGCCAATTATCGTTTGCAACTGTTAAGAAAGCACAAAAACAAAGCAAAATTAAATTAAAAAAAAAATCTAAATCATCGAGACGGAGAGAGGACAGGACAGAATCATCACGAAATGGGAACCGGGGGACTAATAACCCTCTGTTAACGACGGAAAAAGTCCCCAATCCTTCTTCGTTAACAGAGGACAAGAACTGCTGTTTTTTTTTTTTTTTTTTTTTATACCTTTTTTTCTTTTGGTAGGCTGTGACAGTTACGCCTCTCTCTCTATCTCCGGATCTAAGAAACCCATCACCCCATCACAAATCAGTCCACGAAGAGCATAAGCTCTCAGAGCTTACCTGGATCCTTGAGGCCGGTCGGATCCCCGACGATCGCCGCCGTTCGGCTGCCCTAGCCGCCGATCGCCGCCGTTCGGCTGCCCTAGCCGCCGATCGCCGCTTGTCGTCTTCGATGTCCTCCCTTTCTCGCGCTAGATGGGGAGGATAGCGAAGAGGTGGGAGAGATCGGAACGGAGAGATGGGAGAGGCTAGGTTCCACCTTTCTCTCCGTTTTTTTTTTTTCGCTTTTTTTGTTTCCTTCCGGATTATATTGGGGGCTCGACGGAAAAGAGGTCAGTTTATCGGCTATTGGGCTGCACCAGCGCTCGAGGGAACCGGGTGGCCCATACGCGCACGCAAGTGCTGCTGCCGAGGCGTTCCGGGCTGGGTTAGAGCCCTCGCACCGTACGATTTCTTCTATTCATTCTTCAAATAAAATTAATGAAGATTAGGACACTAAAAAAACGTTAACTCCTTAAATTTCAAGTTTATAAAAAATTGATCCAATAAAAAAAATTATAATTCACATACAGTTAATTTTAAAAAAATATTCTGATCTAATGAATCAAGATTGAAAAGTATGGCTCTTTTTATTTCAAGTCAACCAGCAGTTGAATAAAGGGATAAAGTAGATGAGAAAAATTAGATATATTTTCATTTGAAAATAAATTCAATAAGACAGAGTGAATTTGATACAAAGAGATGATTAGAATAATTAATAATTTTTTAATCTCTCGTATCGCAACTTGATTGGATAGAATCACTAAGGCTTAGTTTGAGCTTTTGGATGGCCAAAGGCACTTTTATAAAAATACAAGTGTTTTTAGGATAATACAAAACCTATGAAATGATTTATTTGAAAAAATTTAAATATGAAGCTTTTTTAAATAGTTCTACCTGAAAAGCTATTTTTGTTAAATTTTAAGATTCGAAGAAAAAGGATAATTGCATTTAATATTATAATGTAATAACAATATAATATGACATAATAATATAATATAATGTATTAAAATAATAATATTAAAATGACATTATAGTATATTGTAAATAAACTATAATTATTATAAATTTAAAAGTTATTATAATTAGAATATTTTATATAGTGCAAAAATAAGATAATATTATAATATTACAAAATACTATAATATAGTATACAAATATAATGCTATTACATTATATAGTGCTATAATTTTATACTATTACTATAATATATCATAATATTATGATATTATATTATTAGATAATAATAATCATAATTTTAATAATATATTATAAAATAATTATTAAATAATAGTAAAATAATATATTGTATTATAAGCACTATTATATTAGAATATTATTATATTTTCTTAAATTATATTATGATACTATAATATGATATATTTTAATATATATAATATAATATTATAATATTATTATAGTATTATATTATTTGAATGATTTATAAATTAAGAATAATTTATGATAATGGATTTTAATATAATAGGTTAGACTATTAAAAGTATGATGTCATATTTTTTATTATTTTTATTCTAAAAGTACTTTCTCAATTTGGTTATCAAATAAATGTTAAAATTGCATAGCATTTTAAAATATAATTATGAATAGTAAATATTTATTTTCAAAAGTTCACATAAAGAAATCATGAATACTTCTTTATCTTTTAAGAATACTGGCATCTAGCAAAAACTCTCCATAAACTACAAATCAATTCAATATGAGAATAATTGAATTTAATATACCAAACCAAGACTTCAATATTTAATTGCCATAACTCCGCAAAGTCTAAGTCAACCAATCATGTATTTTTATGGAAAAAAAAAGGTAATTCATCTAAAATTTTATTTAACACAATAAATGGTTCAGATATTAAAATGGCATGGCTTCTCAAATTACAAGTCAACCAGTCAAAACAATTAATATTTTTGATTCATTGAGATACCAATTTGACTAAATATAGCAATGAACTTTCATAATCAGGCAAAAGCTCCTATGTATCATCAATATCAATATCCACATAATGAATAATGATCTTTACATAGGTTTAGGTTCCATTTCAAATATATTATAATAGATTACTAGAATAATTTCATGTGCAAATACAATGTGAAATAGGACATTGAACTTATTAAATCATATTTAAGCAATTTATAAAAGTATTGCAGTTGACCTGGCAACAAATAATGTATTAATACAAGATATATAAATCTCTCTCTCTTTCTCTCTCTACTTCATAACCAACAATTTGCAGACAAGCTATTATTATTTTATGTTTCACAATATTACCCATTATTTCATCCAAGCTTTAGTCTGCCATGTTATGCGCATTGCCTTGGCCTTTGTGCCAGCCTAATAAGAGTGGGGGCTAGTCCACTTGATTGATCCACTCACATAAAAAAAAAAAGAAAAAAAAGGAAATATGGCTAAATCAACTTAACATTACACTGAGTTAACTCAAAGAAAACTTCACATAAGATCTGCAGGCTTTCCCCCTCTCATAATCTTCATCTTTCCAAATGGATTCTTGATCATTATTGATTGTTCTAGCCTCTTTCCTCAACCATAAGCAAATTATGTCATCAATCATTGCCATCAATTGATATTGAAATGGTAAGGATCCTGCTTTCAGTTGTTTGAGGTCAAGCCACCATTGCTTCCACTATCTTTCTAAAGATCTTCATTGAACCTCATGGCATCTCGTGTCTCCCTACCTTTGGTCCCCTAATTTAACACAAGGGCATCTCAAAAATAGCCCTAATTGGGCCGTCGATCACCTAGAACAAAATTGGCCAATGCCTAGATCACTACTAGGTAACCATCAAACCTTGATTGTTGTTGTTTTATGGATATTCCCTTCTCTCTAATTTTTTGGGCTCATCGTCCTATTTATTTGGCGGTCTGACCGCCTTTCTGACCATTTACCTAGCTAATTGTCCATCACTCTTAACCCCCATCCATGGCTGACTCAACTACTGATGTCAACATCCCCACCACCTTCCAGTTTCTCTTTCTTTTTTCCACTAATAATGAGAGAATATAAGAGGCAGGGTTCCCTTGTTTCTTCTTTTCTTTCTCTTCCCTCTCTCCTCTCTCTTTCTCTCTTTCCATCATCTCCGACTATTTAAGTGAGCTGAAAAGGCCTTAATAGAGGGTTTTCTCTCTCCTCTCATCTATCTTATAAAATGCTTATTATAGGTTAGGACCATAAAGGCCACTACTCATTCTATGAGTACCTACCTATCTTGATCTTTGCAACATATAATTAAACCCCAATATGGATTATTCTTATTGAGCTACCTTGATCTATCTAATCTAAGATGCAAGGCATGGTTCCTTGGTTGGCCTATCTATTTCATGTTTTCCCACACTTGATCGTAACTGCTTATTTATCCACTTTGATTATTGGATTGAAATATATAAAGGTGCACTAGTCTGGATTGAGATTTGAAGAGCAAGAAGTTTTATACTTAGAACTATAACTTGAGGTAAAATCCTAATTTTTTAAATTACTTTATATTGAATTGGATAAGAACTAAAGAAATTTAGAGTTAACAGTAATTCAAATATTAGATCCAACATTAAGAAATCGATGATAATTAGTTGATGGTCAATTGATGATAAGTTGGCATTAATTTTGAATTAACTGGACATGTTTGATGTAGTTTAGTAGCACTATGTTTGAGTTTGTGCTAATAGAGACAAGAATTCCTAAACACTACCACCCCCATAATTATGAATATTTAATGTACATGTGCCAAATGTTTGATGATTAAGATAAATAATTTATAAGATTTTTTTAAAACACAACCACTAGCATAATTATGATTTGTGCATATATATATATATATATATATATATATATATATATATATATATATATATATATATATATATTATATGATGATTTTGATTAGTGATTTGTAAGAATTTATGTATATTATCATGTCACGCCCTGAACCTAAAATTCGAGCTGGGAGTCCTAATAACCGTCGCATATTCATAAGGAGTTCCTTACAAATATGCAAGGCATCTCACATAATATTACAACACAACAATACAAAGTTCTAATAATAAAATTTAAAAGTTCTCAAGTAAATAAAAATAAATATTTAGTTACAAAACCATTATTTAAAACATTAAGTCTGAACAAAACTAAATAATAAGTTCTTTATTCTCCTCACACATCGAAGCATTCTTCCAGTAGTATTCCTATGGAGCTATTAAACGGAATCTAAAAAAATAAAATAAAATAATCATGATCTCCACAGCCTAATAAGCAATGATAGCTATGTAGAAATGTAACATAATATCAATATACAAATATAATTTTAATAGTTAAAACATATAATCTGTATCTTTTACATTCTTAGTTCTCATTATGTCATGTCATCTAATCTAGTTATGCTCAAATTATCTTGTTAGTGTTTCACCTCCACAAATAGGGTATTAACTAAGGTATGTCCCCCAAGGTCATAAGTATCACTAGCATTTAACCCCTACTAGTGGGGATCCAAGTTATTCAGCATAGCTAAGTTTAAAAGCTTAAATTTAATTTCATCGTCTCTTAATAAATCTTATGCATTAATCATTAGTCTAACATCATTCATCAAATCTTCATAAATAATAAGCAATATCTAAGCATAATCATAACAATCATAGTCAATATGGATGGCGTACAATATTCATAAACTAAGCATCTCAAAGATGATAAATATTTAATTATTTAAAAACATGATAAATTTTAGAAGTGGCTAATTAACAGATATAAGGAAATCAACTATTCCAATTTAGGATTCCTCTTCTAGTCCTACTATATAATTTAGGTTTAATCAGCACATATCCATATTTGTTCTTGTTAAATTAAATCCCTCTTGTCAGTTATGAATTAATATTTCTAGGCCCTAAGGTCCCCTCTTAAGGTCACATTAGTAATATTCTTTATCTGATAATTCCAAGCATGTTTCACTTATTTGGGTTAGGGTTTACTATTGAATTAATCAGTTAACACCACTAAAGCCCTAATTTAAATGCCATTCTTTTAAATTTGGTTTTGAGTAATTTATCCTAATTATTTATTCTAGGAATAACTATCTTGGAATAGTTATTCCAAGTTTATTCTTATTAACCTGATTCAGCTCCTTAGGGCACATGCATCAATTTGAAATTAGAAGGACATGCACGTCATTCTCGAAAGGAACCGTGCGCCATTATCATGAAAGAAGGGATAGTTACGGTACTAAATTATTTAGAAGGGCCTTTAGGTCAATTGGGGAACTTGGAACATACACGGTATAACATTTTTAGGCTCAAAAATAGGGGAATTGATCCATGTTGATTTCCGACGCCATCTACCAATTTTCGACCATCCATAGCTAGTCGGAATCCCCTCCACAACTACACGAACACTGGCCAAAACTCCCTTCTGGCTTCAACTTAGTTTTCTAGCTGAAGGATGAGCATTATCGATTGAACGATATTTGTTAAAATAGGGGATTGGTCCCCATTTGTTTTCCAATGCCTAGAGCCCACCTCTAGCAGCCCTATTATCAGCTAGATCAAACACATGGTCATGCAAAGGCCAGAGGCTATTAGCCCCCTTCCCTTCTTGCGACATCGTTAGTTAGCTAGGATTTGGTCTAGTGGCAAGAAGCTATCGGCTGAAACTAACGAATGACGCCTTAATAGGCATTGAAGACAAGATTTAGAAGATGTGGTTCTGCTATGAAGTTAGGCAAATCCAAATGACTATTGGTTTCCTTTTTCTTGTTAGAACATGGCCTTATCAAAACCCAACTAAGTGTTCAATCTCTCCATGAAACATAAGATATAATCCAGCATTAAGAATCGATTCATCATCTAACCTTAAGCTCTGGTTGACCTATGGAGTTCATGCTCCATCTATTCCCTCACCTGCCTAGTTCATCATATGCATCGGTGATGATCGGCTATTGTCGAACCTAACTAGCTATGGTTGCAAGAAACAGAGCTCTTCTTTGGTTCAGATGATCACTGGTAGCCCTCCACAACAACTGAGTATTGTAAGAATTTAAGAAACTGAAACTAAGGAGGGAAATGCGACTTACCTCCTCCAATGGGTCTTTTTCAATGATTCTCCAACGACTCCCAATGATCTCCCTGTGACTTGCTCTTCCTGTCAACCTTCCTTTCTATTACAACCAATTGATCAGTAAGGCCATCCATGAAGAGCAGCCCAACAAATTGTCTCTGTCCATCTCTTGGTGCTATGCTCCTGCCACCTTGGATGTTCTAACACCCTTGCTTCTCTCTTCCAAGCTGGTGTAGAATCAACTATTCTAGTCCATGAAAACAATCTTAGTTTCCTTGCCCCAAATAACATTATTTTCTTGCACAGGCTCTTAAAAGTATTTTCTTTTGGTTCTAGTTGGAAGAGAAGCGACATGGAGGGGAGCATCATGGTGCTATGTATAAGAAACTCAAAAGAAACTTCACAATAGATGTCCTCTCAGCCTCCTACATTTAGACACTATGTTCTTCCCTATTTTATCTCATATTCTATCAATTTTTATTTGTGATTGAAACTTATAATTTTTCTGCAATTGTCTATTCAATTATTCCTACCATGGTTAAGATGATCTCTAGAGTTTTAGTTCCTGAAGTAGTTGATTTTTACCGAGGTATGTTCTGTTTGGTTTAATTGGACATGGTTTAAGAGGCCAAGACTTGTAAGATTGGAGAGCAATTGTGTTGTCAAATGGTATTTTGGAAAGGCCGTGACATGTTCCTCTGCAACTTATTTGCCTGGGAACTTCTTTTGAGGTCATGATATCCATAAAGTATTAGAATTTATTCTAGTTTTACTCATATTCGACTTGCATTAGGTGAATTTAACAACATATTTTCTCATTCACTTATAAGCCTCAAAAGATCGAAAGAACCAATATGAGAGAACATAGTAGCTCCATGATATATTTGTAGCACTTTCCATAGCTTTTAGTTAAGTTTAATAGGACAATGCGAACCACACATGGTTTCTTACACATCGTAATGGTGAAATTCATAGGCAACCTTAAGAATTAGAAGTCTGAATAAACTATGCTTTGGAATTATCTTTGTATAAAATGCAATGCATTTAAATATTTAAATTTTAGTTTAAATAGCTACAGACTTTGGTAGATTAATTAATTACATTTTTCCATCCTATTGTTTAATATCTTTAGAATTTTTTTCAAAAAATAGAACTATACAATATTTTCATCATTCTTTTCATGCATGATGGGCACTGCATAGCCTTGATTTGACTAAATTCATAACTCAATATGAATAAATTCTTTTTTTTTATAAACTAATTACAAAGAAAGTATGTTAGTAATCATTTTAATTAATTATCTACTCTATGATTAAAGAGTAGATTTATGATAATATGTCCAATTTATCCCTCCCTATTTATGCCTTAATTCAATCCTTTTTCCTTAGTTTTCTATAGTTTATCTTTTTTTAACTTGGCCTATGTTTTATACACAGCAAGTGTCAAGCATGGACAAAGGAGAGTAGTAAAAGATTAATGTCCAATATAAACCTATAGTTACATCATATAAACATGAATAATTAGAATATTCTCTTCTTGTAATGCACTATATCTTATGTTGGGTCTTGTGAAAAATGGAACAATGTTAACTAGAGTATTCCCCAAAAATGATGCATTACATTAGCTCCTAATGTAATGAGATATAGATTAAGGTTTTCACATTTTAATTAATATGCATGGATAAAGAAGTTAGCCAAGAAAAATAGGATATGTTTAGCAATATGGAATATAGAGTCATTGACAAGAAAATTAATGAAAAAAAGTTAACATAACTTGTTCCAAAAGAAAAAAAAAGAAAGTTAGATAGGTTATAAATTTTGTTATATAGGAAACAACATGAATAAAAATCAAGATTTATTATTAAGAAGAAGATAAGGTTGTAGATATTATGAGAGTAAGAAATAAAATGATTTTGATTAAATTGATATTAAGAGAGAAGTCTATTAATATCATCAGTGCTTATACTCCTCAAGCAAAATTAGTTGAGGCTACACGTTAACATTTTTAAGAGGACATGAATGGATAAATTTGAGAGATTCTTAGTGCAAAAAGATATTTATCGAACGAAGTCTAAATAAGCACATAACAAAAATAATATAAGTTTTAAAAAGGTGTAAGAAGGTTATCGTTGAAGATAAAAATGAGAAAGAAGACGCCATTATAAAGATTGTAATGATATATGATTTAGTATTAGCTAATACCTATTTTAAAAAGAAAGATGTTCTTAATAATTTAAAAGTGAGCATAATACTAGTTAAATAAATTTTAAATAATGATGGTAAAATTATGCTAGGTAAGAATTTAATCATCTAACATAGATCAATAACTTTAAATGCATAAATTAAGAATTAAAAGAGAATGACTTAAAAATATAAAAACTTAAGATTTAGTTGGTTGAATTTGAAATGACAGCTTTGAAAAAAAAATGTTGAAGACAGAAGATCGATCTAAATAGAAAAATCAATGCTATGTAGGAAGAAATGACTAACAATATTAAGAAAGTAGTTATAAAGATGCTAGGAGAATCAAAAGCAAAAAGGGCTATTTAAGGTAAGAAAACTTAGTAATAGATCGAAAATGTTAAGTTGTCATTTAATAGTGCAAGAAATGTTGACAAAAACTACTTAATATAGGAGTAAAGATGTATATAAAGGTTATAAGATGGCCAAAAAAGAACTTAAAAAGACAATATGAGAGTCTAATTCCAAAGTGCATAGAGGAATATATTACAAGTTAGAAACAAGGAATGGAAAAAAGGTATATAGAAGATTGCAAGATTAAGAAAAAAAAAATAGAAACTTGACTTAGGTTAAATGCATCAAAGATGAAAATTAAAAATTTTAATTAAGGAAGAGAAGATCAAAGAAAGATAAGAATGTTATTTTAATAAATTATTTAATAAAAATTATGTTGATGATTTAGGATGCTTTATTAGTTTTATTGATGGTAAGAATATGATGTATACATGTAGAATTAAAGAATTTGAGGTAAAAAAGGCTATGAAAAGATAAAAATAGGAAAGATAGTTAGATCTAATGGAATTTTTATAGAGATTTGAAAATGTTTAGATAATATAAAATAACTTAATCTAATAATTTATTTAATATGAATCTAAGGACCAAGAAGATATCTGATGAATGAAGGAATTGCATTATAATATTAATTTATAAGAATAAAGATGATATTTAAAATTATTCTAACTGTTATAATATTAAATTCATGAGTTACTATGAAACTTTGAAGGAAGGTGATTGAGCACAAATTACAATGTCATGCAAAAATACTAAAGAACCATATTGATTTTATGCCAAGAAAGTTAATAACTATAAAAGCTTTTTTTCCCTTAGAAGATTAATGTAGAGGTTCTGAAAAAAGAGATAAAATCTTTATATAATTTTTTTTATGTAAAGAAAGTATATGAGAATGGGAAATATAGATCTAGAGATGCATTGATATGAAATAATGATTGATACATATAGAAATATAAGAAGAGGTAGACCAATATCATATGAGAGGAAGTAGTAATGAATGACTTAATATCTTTACATCTTATAAAAAATATGGCTTAAACCAAATAAAATACAAAAAAGAAAATCATGTAGTCAATCCCAATAAATTTGGGATTAAAGCTTAGTTATAGTTAGTCATTAGCGTATGACATGAAAAAGGAAGTGAACTAAAGGGGAACATTTAAATAGAAAATAGTTTTGATGCTGAAGCATGAAATGCTATTTAGGAGAATAATTTTCTCCTTTTTTTTCTTATTTTTTAAGAAAGATGAGAGAATTTCCCTTCTTATATAACTTTTTTTTTTCCTTCTTGCTTCATACTGTATTTTAGATGAGGTTTCATTGTTTTTGAGACTTTTATTATTTGAGGTTTTAGGATGGTTCTTGTCCCCTTTACCTCATACCTAAGGTTTTTTTTTTTTTTTCAATAAGTATTGGCTCCCCACTTGCATTAATTTCATTTTCTTGGTGTAATGAAATTGCATGAGGTTTCTCTCATTCTCCCATATTATCTTCTGCTTGATATATTGAAAGATGAGAAGGTATTCCAAATGTGGACAAACTTAGTAGGAGCTAGGGTTAGATTGTGGAAAGTTTTACTAGCTCCAAAGTGCTATAAGAGAGTGCCTCACCCATGACAAAAGGAAACCTAACTTAATGTTGAAGATGGAGTGTGGATGTTACTTGGAGAGCTAGTTGACATTTGGATGAAGATAGATAATTGCCACCTATTTCTTTAGAATACATAAAATATAAAAACTTAAAAATTTGAAAAAGTTTGATCTAAGGGTAGGGTAAGGTCAAGGGTGTAGCCTTGGAAGATAGACAACTCAAGGCTATCCTAGATTTCACAAGGTTTGCACCTTCTTTTGTTTTTAGAACAAACTTTGGATGCTTGATTAATTGATGCTCAAAATTTATCCTCAAGATTTGATATCTAAGCCTCTAGATCCCAAACCCCCCACAATAATCATTCAATAATTAGATTTAAAGTCGTTAAGAATTTTTTAAAGGTTAGGTCAAGAGAGACTGACTTGCATTTTCCTAAACTTTTAGATGAAAAGGAAATTTAAGAAAAAAATAAGAAATAAACAAGAAATTTAGCTAGAAATCAAAAAGGCTTAGAATAAAAATTAATTATATTTACTAAGCAAGAAGCATCAGTTACATTTGGGGGTGGGCATGGGTTGGGTCAAACCCAAACTCAAGTCAGGTATGGCTAGCTTGAGCCTGGCTTGGTAGGAATCTCTTAGAGCTTGGACCTAGCTCGAGCTGACCGTAGTGAAAATATTATATATATAATATAATTGTTTTCTCTTTAAAAAGTTGAAGATGGGATTCAAACCTAAATTTTTAGGGGTCATAATATGATGGGTGTTTGCATATTATATATATATGGGCCAAGTCGGGTCTATTTTTTCTAAAGCTAGGCCTAGCCTAAAATTTAGATGGGCCTAGAAAATCGAGCCTGACCTAGCCCTGTGGGCTAAAAAATTTGGTCCGAGATATATAATTTTCTAGGCTAACCAACGGGACGCTTGTCTCATGCCCACCCCTATGCCCACCCCTAGTTATATTTGATTACATACTATTAAAGTAAATATTCTAAGTGTCAAAGAGAAATTTTCATACCCATCTCTTATTTTAAATCATAATTTCTTGGATATAAGTTGCAGAGATAAGTTTTGAGATGATGGGGAATGGCTAGTTTAGGCTTCTTAAAGGTCTCTAATATAGAACTGAAGTCTTTAAAGGGATTGATAGATGTGAAGAAGATCCATGGCAAAGTGATCCAAATGTCATTTTTAAATCATTGATGATCTTTGGTGAGTCTCTTTGAGAGTTACAAAACTATATGTAAATTTCATGAAACATAAATATATATCAAGCAAGCTAGCTTGTGTTGTCGAAATATGAGTCTAGAAAGCTGAAAATTAGCTGAAATAATATGAGCTCAAGTTAGGCATATAGGAAAACATACAGTCCAAATTTTGGACTGTTTAGAACTCATTTAAATAGGAGTTAGTTCTTATTAAATAGGCTAGTTAGTAACACAATTTTTGGCTCAAATTAGTGCATTAACATATAAGTACTTGGAACTCAAGCCAAATTGATAGATTTCACTATGAGAGTGTCATTCGTGGTTAGAGGGTGAATTCTATAGGTTTTGCATATGAGTTGACTAAGGTTAACTTAGATTGACTTTGAACTTTTGGGGATTTTTTTGATTGTTTAATATCTTTGAGGTAGCCACTGCATATGTATGAATAGGGCTGGCTTTTTTGTAGTATACTAGTCTTGAGTCAATCCTTCAAAAGTTGAAGGAGGTTCCAAAAAGAGTAGCAAGTTGTGTTTACAAAGGATAATTATAGGTGAAAAGTAGCTTATTCATTGGCCAAGATAATGTTTCAAGAGAGTTTTAAAGGTCCAATGACTATACTCTAAATGTCAATTTTTTATTGGTTCCAAGAGTTTAACAAGGATCATTGCTCATTAAGGGTTGAGATTGAGTTTTTAGAAACGTAAGCTAACCTACTTGATAATTTTAAAAGTTAATAATGTGGTTTAAGTTGTTAGTTGAGTGAAAATTGAGATCCTAAAATCAAGTGGTCATAAAAACTATGTATTGAAATCTTATCAATTAGCTTATTTCAAATTGCTAAAAAATAGTATTATAAAGCTCATATCGTACTGAAATGATGTAGGAATAAAGTAGATATGTAAGAGTGTTTATGATTAAAATTAGATATTAATTAGAGTCCAACTTGCTCCAATGAGTAGTTAATAAGACCGATGTTAGTCCAAATCAATAAATTTAGCACTTGGAACATTAGCCAATATAATTAAAAAAGACTCTAAGAGGGCTTATCATGGTTAAGGGAGGTACCTTATAGGGTGTAGATAATTTTAGACATTTTATAGTTTTGGCTAGAGGGGTTACATGACTAATCTTTTTAGTATATCTCTATTCTTGATTAAAGCTTTTGAGCATATAATGATCTACCAAAAATGATGATAATGATGATTGGAGTGTCCATAGAGAGGAAATGAAATCATAATACAAAAATTGATAGAATCAATGAAGATACAGGAGTAAATCATAGTCTTCTTGATAGATATGATATGAAGACACTAGTAACATAAGTTGGGGAGTAAAGTTAATAAGATATGAAGCTAAGGATGCCTTTGGAGCTTAATAGTTATGTGTGTTTTAAATCTAGACAGTTTTTGGTCAAATGGAATAAGCATGGGCATTAGGAATTAGAGAAACAATGGCTAAAGACATTGGAAACATGGTATGACTTCCTAACATTACTAAAATTTTTTATTTTGACTCCCTCATTGCCCCTTAGACCCTTGTGGTAGCTCTCACCTAAAAGCTCTAGCTATCACCATCATCTCCTCTGTAGCTATTATATATAGCCATAATCTCTCTATCTCTCATGCACACGTGCACACACACACATGCACATTATCTTTAACATTTCGTATTTCAACATATTCAATGCCTAGACAAAGTCAAATAAAGCTAATTTGAAAAAATTAAAATTGTATATTGTGATACTAAGTGAAACATAACTAATCATATCAATTAATAATTAGTTAACACAATTTCATGATGGTGATGATGCACCATATTGGATACCTTCATATCAAAAACTATTGAAAAATGGATAAAACAACTCATCCATTTTAATCATAACATCTCTCATAATGATTTGGACTACAGCATCATCTAACAAACAAATTAGCAAAGTAATAGTGGTTTAGCAATCCAACAACTTTTAAGCACATGCTTGGATATTAAGGTAAAAATTAACTTAAGAACTAAAGAAATATAGAGTTTAAGTGGTGATAGAATAAAATCTTGCTAAATTTTTCACTTTGGAATCATTTAAATTTATTATCATGGATATAGCAAGATCCTATGGGACAATCTCACTTATTAGGTCTTATTTTTAGGAAACGCTAACAATACTATAATTATTAATAAATTGTTTCAATAAGAGAGAGGAATCTTGTGGGTTGATCACATATAAAGAAAAATATAACCTCTAAAATCAAATAGATTATACCTTCAATTTGGAGGTAGCAAGGATATATTAACATTATTGAAACATCTTCTAGTGATTATATATTTACCATCTTTGACATACAACTCCATGCTCCCCTCCTCTCCTTTCTTTTCCTCCAACCCTAATTTTAAATCTAATCTGAAGTTTTCTTTTAGTTTTATTTTTGCATCAGGAGAAGTAGAAGGAGAAGGAGAGAATGAGAGACAAAGAGAGACGCACTATAAGTAGCTAGAGCAGTGGCAAGCTTCATAATCGTGGTGGAGATTGAGACATAATGTGTAATAATAGCTAGAGTGTATCATCTTAGTTGACTCTATGGTTAAATAATAGAGTTTCAAGGAAGAAGGTAAAGATGAAGTTAGGCTAAAGAAATATTGGGTTAATGCAAAGCTTAGAGTTTCAAGAAGGCAAAGTGGATATCTCAAAGAAAAAAAAAAAGAAAAAAGAAAAAAAATATAATGAAGAATAGGATGATAGTTATTTTTTGGAAGGGTACGATAGTCAATTTATCAAGTAGCTTCTCATGCAAGAGGTGGAAAAGAAAAAGTAAAAATTATTAGTTTTTTTCTTTCCAATGGAATTAATTGTGTTACTTGCTATTATGAGCTAGTAGAATTTTATCCTAACAAGTGTTAGATAGGAACAATTTTTTTGGTGGTTCAGAATCAATCACGGAGTTTTCAATTCCTAAACCATTCCATAGGATTGAGGTATTTCCTAACGAGTCTTTGTAATTAACCTATATAATTTTTTCTTTGCAAAAAAAACTTGCCCTCGTCTACCTTCTCAATTCCTCCCCCCATCCTCTACCCCCACATCTTCTCTTTCTTTACCCCAACTATTGTGGGGGGGGGGGAATTCTTTAGATTGAACAAATGGCGGGAGGTGCAATTATAACCACCAATGGAAAGGCAGATTATCCAGGAAGGATGACACTCTTTGTTTTCCTTACTTGTCTTGTGGCCTCCTCTGGTGGACTTATCTTTGGCTATGACATCGGCGTTTCTGGTAATTTGGATTCTTTAGTATTCTATATCTTTTTGTAATTTGATATAAGTTTGACAATATTTGAATTTATTTTCTCTTACTTCATCTTTTAGGGGGGGTGACGTCGATGGATTCATTCTTGATAAAATTCTTCCCTTCGGTTTTGAAGGAAAAGAAGGAGAATGTAAGCATCAATCAATACTGCAAGTTCGATAGCCAGCTTCTCACTGCTTTTACATCGTCTCTTTATTTAGCAGCACTAATTGCCTCATTCTTTGCATCTGTAATGACAAGAATGTATGGAAGGAAGTGGTCAATGTTTATAAGTGGAATTGCAGTTCTTGTGGGTTCTGCTCTTAATGGTTTAGCTGAGAATATGCTTATGCTCATCCTTGGCCGTATCCTTCTTGGTGTTGGTGTAGGATTCGCAAATCAAGTAAGAAATGATTTGAATCCTTTTGCTATAATGGTTATGATTGAGTAAAGAAAATTTTAGTAATAAGCTACTTTGTGTTTTAGTAGTGCCTCCTATTGTAACATTGCCAAAGTGACACTTATTAGACATATTTATCTACAATTCTTGCTTATCTAAAATTTGTCAAAATCCACTTTTTATTTGTACATATTTCAAGATAATAATTGTAATGGGTTATTATAGCTTCTTACTAGCCTTTTTTTTTTTCAATATACAAATCATTATCCCTATTGACCAAAATTCTCTTTTATTTTTCATTTTATATGTAGTCTGTACCAGTGTATCTTTCTGAGATGGCACCTGCTAGGCTTCGTGGCATGCTCAACATTACTTTTCAACTCATGACTACAATTGGAATATTTGTTGCCAACGTCGTCAATTATGGCACTGCTCAGATTAGTGGTGGATGGGGTTGGCGCCTTAGTCTAGCACTTGGTGCTGGACCAGCTATCATCATAACCGTGGGCTCATTATTTCTCCCTGACACCCCTAACTCTCTCATTGAGCGTGGTCATAAAGAGAAGGCTGGAGTTGTATTGTCAAAGATTCGTGGAACTAATGACATCCATAGGGAGTATGATGATCTTGTGGTAGCTAGTGAAGACTCGAAAGCTATACAACATCCATGGTCTAATATAATAAAAAGGAAGTATCGACCACAACTCACCATGGCCATCCTTATCCCTTTCTTTCAACAAGTCACTGGCATTAATGCTGTCATGTTATATGCCCCAGTTCTCTTTAAGACAATTGGATTTGCCAATAATGCATCCCTTATGTCTACGGTTATTATTGGTATTGTCAAAGTTGTTGCTACATTTGTCTCCATTGTTACCGTTGATAAGCTCGGGAGGAGGTTGCTCTTTTTACAAGGTGGCACACAAATGATCATAAGCCAGGTAACAATAAGCATGAATTTTAAACTTTGTTTAGTAGCAAGATCATGGTGGATAAATTCATTCATTATGAACAATTTTTTTTTTTTTTTGGATGCAATTGGATGTCATTGGCACTTTCTTAATTTCCTTAACAACCTTTGCCATGAGATCATTACAAAAATTTATCATATTCATTCTTGCCACTTCTTATCTTTAATTCTAGAGCTTTTTATTCCTTGGCTTCCTTATTTTGGAATGGGATTCTTAAAACCAAAATTTTCTTCTTAGGTATTGGATTTAAGGTAGGATTCTAAGCTACTACTAAGATTCTATAGGATTATTGGATTGGATAGAACACCTTAACTCTCTTTGTCTAATTTCTTCTAGTATGCAACATGTAACATTAAACTTAGGGATCATTTGTTGTCCTCATATGGAAGCTAGGCTTGAAATCTTTAGCTCTCTTTCATTATTCTTGATAGCCAAGTACTTTAGAAGTTTTAGAACCTTCTTCACCTGCTTCAAGACATGTCACTTTCTAATCAACCAAGTTCTTTGACCTAGTTTGGCACTATTCTAGCTAGTTCCCCATCAAAAAAGCCTATAGTCATCTGATCATTAAGGAATTTTTGATCTCTCATCTTAGTCCACTTTGGCATTAATCCAAAAAAGGTTAGGATTATTAAATAGCTTCTTTGCATGAACAAAGTCTTAAAAGTAGAGAATATGATGAAATAAAATAAGAACCCCTTGAATTCCATCACCTTCTGCAATATTCATCAAGAGATCATAGATCATTTTTTATTGGTTCAACTTCTCTCAATCTATTTTTTCTCTTGCTTTATCTTCTATTCCTATGGCTGTAGTGAGAATTTTGACTATTATTACCTATTGGAGTCTCAAGGTCTCATAGCAATGTCTTATCTTCATCTGTTCCTTAGGTTATTTGGCTAGGATTTTTGCATCTTTCCTGATTTAATTCAAATTGAGAACTTTTGCATCTTTCATGATTAAATTAAAATCATGAATTTTTGCATTTTTCATGATTCAATTAAAATCGAGAAAGATCTAATTTCCTACATCGCCTTTCCTTCACTTGGTTATATCAAAATTAATACTAAGAAGAGGAGACCAAAGTTTACACTTGTTATTGATGGAATCCATTCTTCATTCTGTTGTCTTTTGTGATTATTTCCTACCTTTTTCTATTTCCTTTTATTTTTCTTTCTTTTGCAACTTTCATTTTCTTAATTAAACCATATTGGGTCCTCCTCACTCTTTTCTAAAAAAAGATTATATATGCTTGTAAAATAGTGCTCAAGTATAATATTTCACTTTTTGAAGATAACATAATTTGATAGTTTGGTATTCCTCTTAGAATAATTTAATGAAGCTAATAATCAAAACTTGGGCTTTATGTTTTTATTTTTTTTATATATTCTTACATATATTTAAATACTCTATTGTGGCAGATTGCTGTGGGGACATTGATTGGGATAAAGTTTGGGACTGATGGTCAGGCAACTCTATCCAAAGCTTATGCAAGTTGTATAGTGACCTTCATTTGCCTTTATATGGCAGGCTTTGCATGGTCATGGGGCCCACTTGGATGGTTAGTACCTAGTGAGATCTTCCCGCTAGAGATTCGATCGGCAGGCCAAAGCATCAATGTCTCTATCAATATGCTCATTACCTTCATCAACGCTCAGATATTCCTTACTCTATTTTGCCACATGAAATTTAGCCTCTTTTACTTCTTTAGTGGGTGGGTAATCATCATGACCATCTTTATAGGTCTTTTCCTACCCGAGACCAAAAATGTGCCAATTGAAGAGATGATTCTAGTGTGGAAGAACCATTGGTTTTGGCATAGGTTCATTGCTCATGAGGATGTTCATGTTGGAAATACTGTGATCAACAATAACAAACCATAAGCCATCGATATATGATCTCTTCAAAAGAACGTGCTTCTTGATCTCTTCAAAAGAATGTTCTTTTTTTTATCTATTCTAATTGAGCTTAAAATTCTTAAGCTCTATAGGGTCACCTAATTTTCATGAAGAATTCAAGTTGAAGAAAATGAATTATGAATGGATGAAGGATGATCTATACACTTTTTTAGCTCTTTATCTTGGATGTTGCATGAGAAACAAGCCAAAAGAAAAATAGATAAACTACATTAAATGCATTTATAACACATCAAAAGAATTCAATTTATACCATATTCTTTGTTTAAGAACTAGTCATATGCTGGTGCATTGAATGGGTTATTTTTAAATATTAATCATATTTTTATAATACAATCTTTAAAAAATTAAGAAAAATATTTATTATTTTTTCTGTTGATATTGGTTGCCCTGCTACATCCTAATACTTGAAGCAAATTATATAAATTAAATTTAATTGTAAGCATTTTAATTATGTAGCATGTCTATATTTTCTTTGTGTATATATTACTACTTCCTTTATTCTATATGCTAATAGTCAAGTATACTTTGTCTGCATATTTGAAGGAGGAAAGGATTGATTTTAACTATTAATAAAACTTGAGAATTTCTAGTGAAATATTAAAGCCCTTCATTAACTGAAACATGTATGTAATAGAAAATTTTGACCTTGCCATGTGCTTTTCTTGGAAAAAGTGAGACATGATCTTTTACCCACAACTTTCATTGAGTATAAAGGAAGAATAATCACTTAATGTTATAGAATGCATCAAATAAGTACTTTTTTATAAAACCTAAAGGAAAAGAAAAGAAAAAGAAAGGGTTTGAAGGTCAACTGATGCTAAATCTCTCTTCCATAATTCCATGCAAATTAAGGGGCATTCTTTGCAACTCATGTTTAAAATATCCTAAGGCTGAAACATTAGAATCTTCCCACCATCTCCTACCTACAATCTTTGCATCTCCCCCCCCCCCCCCACCATCTATCCCTCTCAAATGCCATAGCTTTCTTGATGGCGTGTCCTCCAACGAGATGAAATTGGTGGGACCTACCAAATCATCAATGCTACTTTCTACACCATCTCCATTTGGTGTCCATGTTAAAACATTCGATCCATGCCTCTTTATCCCTTCGTCTTCACCGCTCTCATCGACTTTCTGTAATTAAATAAAAAGAAAAGAAAAATAAAAATAAAAATAAATAAGTAAATAAAATCCCTCTTCTTTCCATTTAAAGAACACTCTTTTTCAACTCCTAGACTCCCAGAATTGATCTTGCTCTCAACAACCTTAAAAATCTTTGAGGGAGAAGAAATCCATCCCTCAAAGCTGCCACCTTTGGAGAACCGGCAATTGCCCTCAGGGCTCTCAATCTTATCTCTTTCTTTCACCATTGCTGTAGCATAAAAACCATCGAGCTCCATCAAACAAATAAATGGTCTCAAGTGGTGTCCAACTCTTAGACCCTTGCAGCACTTAAACCTATTTGGAACTCTTCCTTCAACTGTACACCATTTGCCTTCATTAGGTTTAGAGGCAATCGGAGATGCTAGTTCTATTGGGCATAGGGCGGCTGATGATGGGTGGCGATTGGAGAAGGGGCAGATGTGATGTGGATGGATGGTGGCAATCTGAATAGATTAGCAATAGATGAGAAGAAGAGGGACGAAGAGAGAATGGGCAGTGGAATTCGAGATCAATGAGTGAAGGTGATAGCAAAAGAAAGTAGAAGCTTTTGAGTTTGGTGATGGTAGAAAATGGATATTATATAAAATCCATTGGAGCATCAAGAGGAAGATGTGAAACCTTAAGTTCAATCTTATATGTTTTGATGATAACAAAGCATTGATTAAGAGATTGATAGTATACTTATGTTTAAGATGACTAAGATAGGTGCATAAGTCCGTTCAAGTTAAAATGACAAAATTACATCCCAAATGCACTCGATTTGGTGAAAGCACAAGTTTCACTTAAGGATGGAAGTCATAGAAGGTCGATTGGTGAATTCAAAGAGCTTCGATATGTTGAAGTCCAAAGGAAGAGGTTTATATATAAATTTTAATTTTTTCCTAAGGACTCATTGTAAAACTTGGCAGAAAACTAAGTACACAAGGATTAAAACCCATTAAAAATGATTTAGATTAGGTTTTAGATTAAAATTAATAAGAAATAATAAAAAAAATCCCCAGGGATGTATAGTCGATCGAACCTAAGAACGATCAACCAAACTAGATCAGAGTTCATATCAGAGAACTACCTAAAAGGTAGCTCTCTAGATAAGCCTACAGCCAATCGTTGTATGATAAGGCAA
This sequence comes from Metroxylon sagu, assembly GCA_017589505.3. Lineage (NCBI taxonomy): Eukaryota > Viridiplantae > Streptophyta > Magnoliopsida > Arecales > Arecaceae > Metroxylon > Metroxylon sagu. The sequence goes on from JACVBY030000657.1 coordinate 2,534,565, forward strand.
TCAACTGACTCAACTAAGGTAGTCAACTGTTGGAGTTTTGATAGCCCAACTATTATATTTTCAAATAACCACTAGAGTTGCTCTTAAGCTCCAATGGCTATATTTTGGATCCCTAGAAGATGGAGGGTTTTTGGCTAGTTTAAGCATGAATCTTTGGGTTGGATTTCATTGGGAAAACCCTAAAAAATAGTCTCTTGAGCCTTTAGTGCACTTACTGTCTAATCTCATGTTTATCTCTTCATTGAAAAGTCCATATTCTTTGGAGTGTAATTTTTAAGTGTTCTCTTTAATAGAAGAGTGTTCTAAGCCTTAAGAAATACTGTAAGGGTTGAAAAAAAAAAGGAGAGTATAGAGGGTTTGGTTTTCACTTTTAAGAAGTGGATGTAAGCAAGGAGTGTTAAACCACTATAAAATATTATGCCTCATTTACTCTTTCTACCCTTTATTTTCTTGCTGTTACTTTAGTTTGCTATTGCATTAATTTTCTTACAGATTTTAGATTTTCTTATATTCATTACATCATCTTTTCTTCGAAGTTAGTTTTACTCTTTAGAAATCCAATTCATCTCCCCTCTTGGATTGCCCTTGGGCTTTCAATTAATATTAGAGCCAAGGAATTCTGGTTCATCGATTTAATCACTAAGGAGCAAAGAGATGACAACCCTAGATGGTTCATTCTTTCATGAAAGCTATTCCGCTAATAGGCCTCCCTTGTTTGATAGGAGTAACTATTTTTATTAGAAGGCAAGGATAAAAGTATTCATCCAATCTATTGACTTTGACATGTGGAAAATCATAGTCAATGGATATGAAGCCCCTACCAAGATTGTAAATGGCTCAAGAATTCCTAAGGAGGCAGTTGAGCTTGATGAAGAGAACATTAGGACTTCAAATTAATGCTAGAGTTTTGAATATTTTATATTATGCTTTATATATTAATGAGTTTAATAGGGTCTTAACATATAAGATCGCAAAAAAAATTTGGGATAAGCTTAAAGTGACCCATGAGGGCAACAATCAAGTGAAGGGATCTAAGATTAGCCTCCTTTTTCATAGTTATGAACTCTTTAAAATAAAACCCGATGAGTTCATCTCTGATATGTTTACTCACTTTATTGATAATATAAACTCTTTAAAATCTCTTGGTAAAGTTTATACTAATGTTAAGAATGTTCATAAAATTTCTAGTGCTTGCCCAAGTCATGGGAGCTGAAGGTGAATGCTATTATTAAGGCACAAGGACTTGATGAAGCTTAGCCTTGATGAGCTACTTGGGTATTTTATCACCCATCAGCTTGCCATGAAGGAAAAAGAGGAAAAAACAAAAAAGAAAGGTATTGCAATGAAATCCTCTATGCTGACAAATGATAGTGATGTAGTGAGTGATAAAGGAAGCAAAGAGGATAACAACTTGCGATGTTTGCACACAAGTTCAAGAAATTCTTGAAGAACAAGAGAGGTGATGGCAAGAGGAGGGGCAGAAGAGAAGGCATAAGGGGGAATTTAGTAAAAAGGAAGAGACCTTCTTATGTTATGAGTGCAAGAAGTCTAGGCATTTTAGAGCCGATTGCCCCTAACTCAAAAAGGTGAATAAAAAGCCAAAGAAAAAAGCCTTGGTGACAACTTGGGGTAATTGGAAAGTTAGCTCTTCCGATGAAGACTCCGATACCAAGGTAGTCAACCTATGCCTCATAGCCAAGGAGGATGACATAATTAATCTTGACTCTCCAACTTATGATGAACTTGTAGAAACATTTGAGAAATTATATGTTGATATGGAAAAAATTAGGATACAAAAATGCTTCCTTAAAGAAACAAACTAATACTCTTGAAAATGAGTTGCAAGTTTTGAAAAATGAAAATAACACTTTAAAAATTAAAAATGATGAGCTAAGCTCATATTCTTCTTCAAATGAAAAAATTGCAAAAGAAAATGAAGATATAAAGAAAAGGTTAAGGATTTAAATCAAATTCTTTGCAAAATTACTAAAGAAAAGGAAAACCTTGACATGCTTTTAAAAACTTAAAGATATGGTTTGCAAAGAGTAGGTTTGGACTATAAGTCTTTCGAGAACAAGAAATATTTTAAAAATTTCTTTTTAAAAAACATATCTTTATGTGATCTTTTTGTGACATGTCATTATTATGGATGGAAGGGACATATCCTTCCTTCATACCCAATTAAGAGAAATGCTTAAGTGGGTGTGAAGAAGGTATGGGTACCCAAACGAATCCAAGTCCTAAAGAATTTAGGCTCTAACCCTATTGCACCCAAAATGATTTAGGCATGAAAATCTGAAACTTGATTTTTTTTTTTTGATAGGTTTGTCTCAAGGGCAACATGGAAGGAAATCATTGGTACTGGAATAGCATTTGCTCAAAATATATGGTCGGTGATAAATCCAAATTTGTAAGTAGTACAATAAGAGATGGAGGACATGTGACCTTTGGAGATAATGGTAAAGGAAAGATTATTAGTATTGGTATTATTAGTAACAATTCTTCCCATATCATTGAGAATGTTCTACTTGTTAAAAATTTAAAGCATATTTTAGTTAGTATTAGCCAATTATATATGTGATAGAGGAAATGGAGTTATGTTTGACCCTACTCATTGTTTAGTTGAAAGTATAGATAATAGAAAGATTTTATTTATTGATCCTAGGCATGAAAATGTATGTGTTTTACTTAGTTGATTTACCTTCCTCTTCATGTTCATGCTTATCTGCTTTACATGATGATAATTGGTTATGACATGGATAGCTTGGACATGCTAGCATAGAACTAATGTCTAAATTAGAGACTCACCTGAAATTAAATTTGAGAAAGATAAAATTTATGATGCATGTCAAAAAAAGTAAGCAATCTAGAACTTTTTTTTATACTAAAAATATTATATTCACCTCTAAACCTTTTTAATTATTACATATGAATTTATTGGGACCTACTTGGATTGCTAGCCTAGAAGGTAGACATTATGCTTTAGTTATAGTTAATGACTATTTTAAATTTACATGGATACTATTTATCACACATAAGGATAAAGCCTTTCATACATTTGGCAAGTTTTTAAAAAGAATTCAAAATGAAGAAGGTTTTAAAATTGCATGCATTAGAAGTGATCATGGAGGTGAATTTATTAATCGATCCTTCGAGCTATATTACAATGAAAATAGGATTGATTATTAATTCTCCACACCTAGGACCTCTTAACAAAATTGGGTTGTTGGGAGCAAAAATAAAACATTAGAGAGAATGAAAAGAACTATACTTAATAAGAATGGCTTGCCTAAGTACTTTTGGGTAAAAGTAGTTAACAATGCTTGCTATATTGTAAATTGTATTATCATTAGGACCATCCTAAGGAAAACTTCATGAGTCATGAAAGGGCAAAAAGCTCAACATTAGTTATTTTCATGCTTTTGGTTACAAGTCTTTATTTTGAATAATAATAAAGACAACCTAGACAAATTTGTTTCTAAATCTAATCAAAGGATTTTTGATTGATATTCTTCAAGGAGTAGAGTCAGTATAGTTTTTAACAAAAAAACTCTAGTAGTTGAGGAATCTATTCATATTGCCTTTAATGAAGCCAATACTTCATCAAAGATGTCTAAATCTCATGATGATATTGATGATATCAACAAGATTTAGAAGACCTCTCTCTCCATAAGGATTCAAAGAAATTCGAAGAACCTCGAAGGGAACCTCAAATTGAGGAGAATCTTAAAGTTACTAAAGGTCTTTCAAAAGTAGAGCCAAATACTTATGAAGACGCCCTACATGATGAACAGTGGGTTTTAGCAATGCAGAAGATGTTAGTGCAATTTCAAAGAAATAGCCCTAGTGATTATCCTATGATTGAAATTAAATTGGTTTTTTGAAACAAATTTGATGAATCCAATATAGTCATTAGAAACAAAGCTAAACTGGTAGCTAAAGGTTACAATCAAGAAGAAGAAATTAATTTTGATGAAACCATTGTACTAATAGTTAGATTTGAACCATTAGAATATTACTTACATTTGCATCATACATGGATTTCAAATTATTTCAAATGAATGTAACAGTACTTTTTTAAGTGGTTTCATTTCTAAAGAAGTGTATGTTGATCAACCCCTAATTTTAAAAATGATATTTACCTAGACCATATCTTTAAACTTTCAAAAGCATTATATTGGTTTGAAACAAGCACTCAAGGTATGGTATGAAAGGTTGAGCAAATTTTTGATTGAAAAAGATTTTTTGCATAGGAAAAGCAGATACCATATTGTCCATAAGAACCTTAGGAAAGGACATTTTATTAGTGCAAATATATATTGATGATATTATTTGGTTCTACTAATAAATCTACGTGCCAAGAATTTGTTAAAATGATGTAGGAGGAGTTTGAAATATGCATAATAGGAGAAGTTTGAAATGAGCATGAAAGGAGAACTGAACTTCTTTCTTGGACTCCAAATCAAGCAAACTAATTAAGGCATCTTCATCAACCAAGCCAAATATATCAAGAAGCTACTAAAGAGGTTTGGGATGGAGGATGCAAAATCCACTGACACACCCATAAACAGGACCACTCGTTTGGAATCAATGAACATGGGTAAGAGTTAATGAAAAGCAGTACCAAGGTATGATTCGTAGCTTATTTTATCTTACCGCTAGTAGAATAGACATATTGTTTACTGTTTATATGTGTGCTAGATTTCAAGCTAATCCTTAAGAAACACACTTGTAAGCTGTTAAAAGAATATTTAGATATTTAAAGCATACTATAGTTATAAGTTTATTTTATACAATGCATACTAGTTTTGACCTAGTAGGTTATCCTAATGCGGACTTTGCCAAGTATAAAGTTGACCGTAAGAACACTAGTGGCTCATGTTATTTCTTAGATCAATCAGTAGTTTCATGGTTTAGCAAAAAAACAAAGTTCAATTGGATTGTCTATGACTAAGGCTGAATATATTGCAGCTAGAGGTTACTATTGTCACAACCCAAACCAAGGGTCTATGATCGGCCTAAGAACCAAGGTGAGTGGGACTTGCCTAGGTCCACTTAAGCCTCAAATCATCTGTTAATCACGTACAGGCAATACCAACCTAAAATTCATATAACTAGTTAACCACATGTAGCAATATCGTCTTCGAAAACTAGCATCCAAGACACAAATATCTATCAAAAGGGCATGCATACCAATACACATATGTATACCCGCAATAACTACAAAGTTAATTCACATATACTTATAGAGATCTTTTTGCATGATAACTATGGAACTTTATATACACAATTCTAATGGATATACAAAGGAAACATCCTCCATATAACCAGTATAGCCTAAAGGATTATGAAATACTGAGCCTACCTAGGTGGAAAGGATTTCTTCCACACGGAAATGGTGCATCTATTGGATCAAGAGTTGACTAAAAAAAATAATATAAGGAGTGAGATCGCATTTAGTGAATAGATGATAATATGCATAGCAATTGAGGACAAGTGTAATACTAGTAATTCATCATTTACAAATATGTATATATATATATATACACAGATAATAAAGTATTGAAATAGGAGATTATCAAATTATAAATAATAATATATCATATGTTAAGAGCTATCCATGGCATCATTTCAAAAGTTTAACAGTAATACATGAAATATTCAACTTACAAATAGTAATGTGTAGTATGTATTTCATAAAATGTTAAGGCCTGCATCAGATCATAGATAGTGATGCATATCATCAAATCATAAATAGTACTGCATATCATCAGACTATAGATGGTCATGTTTATTATTCACTCATAAATAGAACTGTATCACCCCTAATAGCAGTTTCGAGCAGCCGACTCAAAGGTTTAGCATTATCAAAAGTAAAAACATAGAAACTACTGATATACATTACACATACACACATGCATATGCATCTACAAAAATGGTCACAGTATTGGACATTAGATAGAAGCTATTCAGAGTAGTTGAAACAAAATGGCTCAAAAGCTTAGACAAATAGCATGAAGGTCTAAACAGAGAAATGCTATCAGCCAGTCAGAGCAGATCACATGTGTTGTCCTTACATGAGACTGGTATTATCCTACTAGCAGTGGTATCCATATACCAGTCCATTATGCATGTGTCACTATATAACGCAAAAGGCACTTCTGAGTTCATATAAATTTATATAACATATCAGAATTCAGAGGATCATCAGCAAATCAAATAATCATACAGCTTCAAAACAGAATTCAAGTAGTCATTTATAATGACATGAGTTAATATGGATAGCATGAGCTCAAATATTGTATTAGAGTTGAGCTAAATCTTAGCTAATCACATAAATGTATAGTCCCTTGACCAAATTTTGGCACTTACTTAGCATTAAGTAAGATAACACAAAGGAGTTCATCAGAGTTAAGATGAAAATCAACTAATCATATAAGCATACTATCATATGATCATTTTGGAAATCATTTATAATACCATAAGGAAATCTGTGTAGTCATCAATAATTAATAGGAACATAAGGCTACAAATCAACTTGTAGTACTCAATATTCAATAGCTCATAAGTTGTTGGTTTTGTACAACGTTTATAGAAAATTCATATTATTCATCTATACTTGTCCTCATCCCTTATTGTAATTCTTATGCAACAAAAAGTGTATTCCATGTGTCAATTATATCATGAATAGATAACAGGAGACTTTGAGAGCATGATCCTTACTCAAATTTTTAATTTCATGAATATGCTTAATTTCTCATATTAACAAATAAGCTTGACCTAGTGTATACATGAATACACCAAGATAGTCATATGTATATCTTATTTCATGAAGCTTTTATCAGGTACTTCAGCTAATCATGCCATATAGTTTATTATTTACCCACAAATAGGCATAACTATAAATTATTTCATAAGAGATTTATTATGTAAGTTAATTAAACATACTATAAAAGTTATAATCTAGTCACTATTAAGCACTAGAAGCCCCAAAAGAACCTATGCTATGGCAAACCATGCATACTCAAGTGGAGGCTGGTGGTAGATCCCTCAAAGCATCTAAAACAAAGGTTAACCCCACATAAAATAAAAGATTTTAATACTATTTGAGCATGGAGAACAAAGATTTTATACCATCATACAAAATCCTAAGGCTAAATCAAAGCCTAGCTTGAAAATCAACACAAACAACAAAAATCCTAAAATCTTCTTCAAATTGGAGTGATTCAACAAATTAGACGTAAGAAGCCCTTAAAATTTACCTTGATAGACCCAAATTTGAAAATGATCAGTGAATAACAGGCCTAGGGGCATAGATCTAAATTGTAGAAGAAAATTACTAACAGAGGAAGGTTGGGAAGGAGGAAGAATGAAGAGAATTAGGAGAAATATAGTTGTAGATGCTCGAAATCAAAGCTAGGAAGGGATGGAATCAGAGAAAGCAAACTTCTTCAAGAAGAAAAGAATCAATTTATTTTCACATAAGCTGATTTGGGTAGTTGACCGGCACAGCTATCGACCAGACATTATAAGTAGTCGATCGGATTATGTTGGGTAGTTGATCGAAAGGCTTATATTGGGTGGTTGACTGGACCACCTAATTGAGGTACAAAATAATAGTGCTAGATGACCAGATTGCTCAAACTACACAATTTAAGATTTCTCATAGAAATAAGGGAATGCTTTCCATTTGAATTCGATAAAATTATTAGAAAAATCAAATTTTTTAAGAACAAAAAGTCAACTCTCCCTCTCAAAAATAACATTTGAAAATTTTAGGAAATAGTGTATTGGCCAATAGTAAGTTAAGGTGCTTCTATTCAGGATAAAAATCTTAGAAAATTAATGCAGCTTAAGAAAGACAAGAAAACAAATCTTTAGAAAAATTTTCTTGAATTGTAAGTTATAAGGTCTTGATCAATACCTGGTCAAACTTTCAGAATTCCTAGACTTCAACAAAATTATAATAATGGTTAACTTTATATGAACCTATACTGACTTGATCCAAAGTTTACTTTCATAATACAATTAAACTTGCTACAATATTTTAAGGTTAAAGCTATCTTTAATAGAGTTCAAACTATGATATATTACTAGATCGAAGTTTAGGGGTTACAGCTATGTACGGATACTTTGAATGAAATAAACTTTAAGAGATTATAACTTGCATAGGGATCATGTTCCGATAAGATGTGATAACACTGATACTATAAATTTAAGTAAAAATTCCATTCAACACTCTAGGACTAAGGATATTAAGATTAGACATTATTTTATTAGAGATCATGTCAATAAGGGGCATATGGACCTTGAGTTCGTTGATACCGAACATCAATCGGCTGACATCTTTACTAACCCTAAGCAAAGATCGATTCTACTTAATTAAAGGTGAACTAGGCATGATTGAAATGAGACTTGTTTAAGTATTTATCCTATGCACTAAATTGATATATCATATTCTTACATGTTTTGATGATTGGTTGAATGACCATATGAAATTTGTCATGATATATTTGGTTGATATGTGAACTTATTATCAATCTTGCTTGGATTACATTTTGTTATGCATAATATGGTTTGAGATTAAATTTTTACCTTTTGAAATTCTTGGTGAGATAGAGCATATTTGTGGGTTTCAATTATGATGGATCTAAGTTAAATTGGATGTGATTATTGAAAATTTTATCTAATATCATACATTAAAAAGTGGTTCTAGAATCTATTACTTATGTTCTTTTGTATTATAATTTTTTTTAATAAGTTGCTAAAATCTATTCATATATGAGTGGCTAAGTTTTCATACCATATCAAATTAGTTTATATGTAAGGTCAATCATACCACATATTTAGGAAGGAAATCATGCCACATTTTTGCGATCCCACGTACCACATGCAGAATATTCGTTGATTGGCACCCTTCAAGTTAATCATGCTATATTTTTGTGATCCCATCCATATGAAGAGAACTTTTTCTCCCTTCTCGAGCAATGTGGTGTTAATGTTCCCCTACTTTATAGGAACACTCTAGTAGTTGAATGATACAAGTGCTAATAGAATCAATACACCATGCATGCTGCTACATCTCCCTACAAATTTGATACATGAGAAGGATTAGTACCTACCTAAGCTAATTCTCCAGTGGTGATGATGTCTGGGAATGATGATGCTAGTGATATTTCATCTTTATTTTTTCTTCATCATTTTGGCATTCCCAAGATGTTGGTGACTTAGATGCTCGCTGAGAATAATTATTTAACATGGAGCCGAGCAATGTTCACCAATCTTTCAGCCAAAAATTAATATGGCTTTGTCAATAGATTGTTGAAGGAAAAAAAAAAAAAAAGCTGAAGAAGGAGCGCCAAACCTTACATCTTGGGAGCATTGCAATATTATGGCGCTCTCCTAGGTCTGGATTAATGTTTCTATTAACCTAATGTATGAGCTGATTTAGTATGACAAGGCTATATAGCTACTCATATTTGTGAATAACAAAGGTGGCATGCTGCAAAATTTTGTTATGGTTTCTTGAATCATTGAATTATTCTGACATCAATTGCCAAGCACTTAAAGGATTGCCATGCAGTTGAAATTGATGTTCATCCCAACAACGTGGTTATAATATAGTTCACTGTCTAAATTAGTGTGTTTGGGTATAGTAGGCATTATTCTTCAAAATCTGAAAATTTCACAATTTAAGATTTTTTTTTAAGGAAACACAAAATGTATCATTGTAGACCTTCTACTATGGTAGCACTATGGATAAAATAAAGGGAGAGAGGTGTTTCTCTTGGTGCAAGGAAAGAGTGTGCATGTCCTAGTTGGGATGCCTTCTTTAGATTTGTTGAAAAATTTACAATTCAGTTTTTATCTAATAAATTTACAATTCAATTATAATTGGCTAAGAATATTGACTTGGTAGAGTTGGTTTCTCCTAACATTTTGCTTGAAGAACCCATGCCTTGTTTGAAGAGTTGACTCACCTCTTTGCTAAGTTGGTAGAGATCCAAGTTTTCAAAGAAATATTTTACTCAAAATTAAAGATAAATTAGATTTATTATTGTCATTTAGGGTTTGTTGAAACTTGTCCTCGTTTTGGCCCAATTCCACAAAATATTAAAATTATCTTAGCCACAAAACACAAGAAATATATCACTCACCTTAAGAGTTTCTTGGAAAACTAATCCACAAAATTATTCTAGTTGTTTTTGTGAAAATGGATTTGAGTTTTCTTGTCAAATATGACTTGAAAAGGATGAGATGGTATGGACTACGTGTAGGAAACTCATGCTAAAATTTCATCGAAAACACCTTAAAAAAAGCCTTATAATTAATTTATTAAAAAGCGTACAAGAATAGTTCCATAAGAAGATTCTAATAGATAAGAAAAAAAGAGAGCGAAACAAAAGAGTTTAGGATTAAATCTCACCTTCGCTAAAGTTTGGAATTTATAGGTATTCAGAGAAGGGCTACACTATGGTGTAATCTTTTGCTTACATATTATTTATATCACAAAAAAAAAAAAAAAAGAAAGGAAGAAGGAAGAGGCAAATATTCATTAACAAAAAAAATCACTAACTTGGTATATAATTTTCCCAATATTTCTTGGCATAACATGCTTTTTTGGTACTGCTCTATATATTTATATATCACAAAAAAAAGTAGGAGGGAAAAGGGAGAGGCAAATATTCATTAACAAAAGTCATCACTAGCTTGGTATATAATTTCATCAATATTTCCTGGCATAACATGCTTTTTGGTGCTGCTTAAAAGAAAAAAAAAAAAAAAAAAAGAGCAGAAGGAGAAAAATATTACCGACATCTTTTTTTTAATGTGTATTATATATATATATATATATATATATTTAATGTTATTTATGGCGAAAAGATGGGGTGGCAAACTTGCAGTACACGCGTTATGCATGGCAGCAGGTTCCGACGCCTAAGCTGCGTTTCAGTTTAATCATACACAGATCAGAGGCGAGTGATTGGATATAACAACTTACACGTCGGCTAACTTAATTATTCAGTTATAACTATGGCTGTCTGATGAACAGTGAATGCACTGGGCACCATCTAGTCCGCGAGGATTTGTAATCGAACCCATCGCCTAAGGCGTGCATCACCCGCCATCCATACCAAAACCACAGGAACGTCCAATTCGAAAGAATACTTAAATAACTATAAAATATAACTCCAAAATGGTTGAACGGTGCGTGGCTTTTATTGACTTCGCTGTTTTTCTCCAGGTGTCAACAGTTCAAACTCATTGCCCACCCATCAGCCTGAATTAAATTGCACCAACGCCAACGACAAACCATCCACTAAGCAGCCATGGCGGATATCTGTACGCGTCTAAGATCGTTGGGATTTTAATTTCCTCTCTTTCCCGGTGGTTGAGCGTTCCCTCACGCCCTTTGGAAACTACTACTCATTAATAGGCGACCAGCCCCACCTATCCATCCATACTTCTCTCTTGCAGCCCAGCTGCCTCTTGACCTCTCAACAACACCACTGTCCTCCTCTCCCTTTCTCACTCATAAACGCAACCCGAAGCCATCCATATACGACACGTTAAGCCTTTGAACAAGTAGCGTTCCACCTCCTATAGATACCCTCCTCTATGTTCTCTTCTTCTCAACTTCTCTATATCCGATACACTTTCATCAATTAACAGAAACGAAGCTGACACCCTAGCTAGGATGGAGGCGACCGAGCCTTCTGTGATGGATCGAGAGCAGCTGACCGCCGAGATGGCCTTCAAGGACTCGTCGATCGTCATCAAAATCCGCCGCCGGCTTCCCGACTTCCTCCAGTCGGTGAAGCTCAAATACGTGAAGCTCGGCTTTCGCTACACCAACCCTCCTGCCTTCCTTTGGGTCCCTCTCCTAGCCTTGGCGGCGGCCTCCGTGCTAGGGCTCGACCGCATGCGGGCCGTGCCGGTCCAATTCTCCCTCGACCTCGCGACCTGCCTCGCTTTATCCACCGTCATGGCAGTCCTCCTCGCAGCTTACTACCTCAAGCGGCCGCGCCCCGTCTACCTCATCGACTTCGCATGCTACAAGCCGGACGACAAGCACAAGATCTCCAAAGAGGGCTTCCTCGAGATGACGGCGAGCACGGAGGCCTTCACGGTGGAGTCCCTCAACTTCCAGACCAAGATCACCATGCGTTCCGGGCTCGGGGACGAGACGTACCTCCCGCCGGGCATTCAGGCACGGCCACCCAGACTGTGCCTGGAAGAGGCCCGCCTCGAGGCGGAGGCCGTCATGTTCGGCTGCCTCGACGCCCTCTTCGAGACGACCGGCATCGACCCGCGGCGCGACGTCGGCATCCTTATCGTCAACTGCAGCCTCTTCAACCCGACTCCATCACTGACAGCCATGATCGTCAACCACTACAAGATGAGAGAGGATATCAAGAGCTTCAACCTCGGCGGAATGGGCTGCAGCGCCGGACTGATATCTATCGACCTGGCGAAAGACTTGCTGCAGGCCAACCCGGAGTCGTACGCAGTTGTGCTGTCCATGGAGAATACTACTCTTAATTGGTACTTCGGCAACGACCGGTCGATGCTGCTTTCCAACTGTATCTTCCGTATGGGCGGCGCGGCGGTGCTGCTTTCCAACCGGAGGAGCGACAAGGGGAAGGCCAAGTACCGGCTGGCGCACACGGTGCGGACGCACAAGGGGGCCAACGACGGGTGCTACGGCTGCGTGTACCAGCGCGAGGACGGCAACGGGGCGGTCGGGGTGTCGCTGGCGAGGGAGCTCATGGCAGTGGCCGGCGACGCGCTGAAGACGAACATCACGACGCTGGGGCCTTTGGTGCTGCCGTTGTCGGAGCAGCTCAAGTTTTTGACGACGCTGATCGCGCGGAGAGTGCTTCGGCTCCAGGGGGTCCGGCCATACATCCCGGACTTCCGGCGAGCGTTCGAGCATTTCTGCGTGCATGCCGGGGGAAGGGCGGTGCTGGAGGAGGTGCAGAAGAACTTGGGGCTGGGGGAGAGGGACATGGAGCCGTCGAAGAGCGTGCTGCACCGGTTCGGGAACACGAGCAGCAGCTCGCTGTGGTACGCGCTGGCCTACGCGGAGGCCAAGGGGAGGGTGGCGAGGGGGGACAGGGTGTGGCAGATTGGGTTTGGCTCAGGGTTCAAGTGCAACAGCGCGGTGTGGCGGGCGCTCCGGGACGTGCCGCCGCTGGGAAGCGTTGCCGGCGGTTGCCGCGAAGGCGGGTGCAACCCGTGGGCCGACTTCATTGATAGCTACCCGGTTAAATAACGCGCTAGATATGACTCACCTCCTAGTACGGTTATGTTGGGAAAGGCAAGGCCAAAAGTTGATTGCTCTTTCCTTGTTTTGTCTTTTCATTTATCTTTGCTTTTCCTTAGCTTTCACGTAATAGCTGTGCCATCTGGCTCATTCAATACGTATTTGGTGAAAAGAAGTTGAAATAGATGGGATAGAATCACTCCGTGACATTTATGATGAAGGCAAGCTTGACGTTCGCTGGAGATGATATGGGAGTTAGGAACACTGAATGTTTCTTGGAAAATTTAGTAAAAGCAATGGGCGCCCAAAGGGGTACACGAGCTTTATGCGTTGCGTTTCTCTAATGAATGGTTTAGGGGCTATGTTAGAGCCACGTTGTCAGTTTAGATAAAAGTTTGGTAGCAGGAAAGATGGGTGTCATATCTTCTGTTCCACGGTTCAGTTGCGTCTTAGTTAATTGGGCAACGGTTCGAAAGGAGCAAAGATGGTGATGATCAGATTTTCTTCTTATTTTTTTATTTTTTTATAACTTAATTAGATTAAAACTTGGTTATATTTGAATGTAACGAATTCTACACACATATATATATATATATAACTATATTTGAATGTAGTCAAATTCAAAATTCGATTATTTTTTTCATTCTTGATTTTATATAGATCTTAAAACTACCCCATCTTTTTTACTTTTTTTATTTTTGGGATCCATGAATTGTATGAATTCAAGAATAAAAAAGATGATCGAATCTAAACTTGGCTAGACATATATATATATATATATATATAATTGGACTTAATTACATTCATATATAACCAAACTCAAATTTGATCACATCCTTCACCAGTAGATCCATATATATTTCAAAGCCAAAAAGACCAATCGTTAATTACCATTTCTTTCTTTTTTTAAAAAAAAAATCCAATGAAATAAGTAGAAACATGTGAAAAAATTAATAAAAAATAAAAAATAATAAACACAAACATGATAGAAGCAAACACTAACTATTTCAGGGGGCAATGATAAACGCTTATCTTATAAAATAAACATCAACATGTATAGAATAAATAGGTAGCATAAACCAATAAATACCTAGTTAGAACAATAAATAGAAATATTAAAGAATAAACATAAACTATTTTACACATGATGCATCGTGAATAACAAGATGCATTTATGGAGATAGAATAGATACAATATATATCTAATATTTGCAAGCCATATGTCTGGCGTCAATGTTCCTCATACTTTGGGATATGCGAAACACCATATCTTCGATCTAATAGTTTATATTTATTCGTATAGTATTTTTATTTACCATGTAGATTAGATATTTATCAGTATAAGTTAGTTATTTATTTTAAATATGTTAGTGTTTATTTTACGAGATAAGTGTTTACTGTTGCGGTAAAATAGTTAGTGTTTACTTCCACTCCCTTTTTTTTATTTTTATATGTTTCAATTTATTTCTGTCAAATTTTTTTTTTTTAAAAAAAAGCAACTAACGATGGTCAATGGATGGATTTTTGGCTTTGAAATTCATGTGAATCTAATGGTGGGGGAGACGATCGAATGTGACTATATTTGCATATATCCAAGCACAAGTCCAATCGCCTCCCTCATTATTAGATATGCATAAATATTGAAGTCAAAAGTTATTCATTAACCACTGTTCTTTTTTTTTAAAAAAATTCTAATAAAATAAATAAAAACATGTAAAAAAATAAATAGAAATAGGAAACAATAGACACAAACATGTATACAATAAACAGTTAGCCTAATGAAGGACTTTTTTAGTAAATATTAACCATTTTAAAGGCAACGATAAATACTTATCTCATAAAATAAATATCAATATATTCAAAATAAATGATTAGCCTGAATGATAAACATCTGGTTTGAATGATAAACAAAATATACTAAGGAATAAATAGAAACTATTTTACACATGGAGCTTCATGAAAAATGAGGTGCATTTATGAGACAAAACAGATGCGATACACAGCCAAATACCTGTGTGTCATGTATCTAGTCTCCATATGCCTTATTTCTTAAGTGCGTAAAACATCACATTTCTATTTCAATAGTTTTTGTTTATTCAAACTAGGTGTTTATTGGTTCAGACTAGTTGTTTATTATATATGTATCGATATTTATTTTGTAGGATAAGTGTTTATCATTATTTTCGAAATAGCTACTGTTTATTTCCATCTTGCTTCTGTTTATTTTTTACATATATTTTTTTTATTTTGTTAGATTTTTTAAGTAGTTAATGATTGTTAATAAGCAATTTTTTAACTTAAAGATTTGAGTATATTTAATGATAAAAAAGATGTATAAATTTAAATTTAATTACATACAAATATAGCTAAATTTAACCTTAAAAGCAGTTTACTTTATTTGGCATTTTGATTTATCGTTGCTACTTTTTGAAAATCTCAGCGGCACCGTTGCCACTCATTCATTCTACGGTCGACTTCTTCATTAATTACCATTCGATCTCAAGCACTGCTACTTTAGATTGACACGTGATGAATTGACTTTTCTAATATGATAGGAAACGGACTTCAAAATATTATATTTTTCAAACTCTGTGATGTCTCATCATATGAGTCGCTTAGAAAGACATCTTTTTATGTATTTAGATTCTTGGTTTAGACTCCCGATGGATACGGACCCTTGACTGCATCGACCGGGGAAAGGACAGGGGATCTTAACCCAAGTAGAAAAGTAAGGAGCATAGGAAGAACATAGTTTGACTTCAAATAGTACATTTAACTCTATTTAAAAATTAAATTAAATATTTTATAAATAATTTAAGATCAAATAAATTTTAAAAAATAAAAGTATCATTTTAAAAAGTAGAGCGTTTTTTAAAGAAAGTAATTTTTTATTTAAAAATTAAATAAATAAAAAATTTAATCCTAAGTAAGTTATGAATCCTAACTAAGCATATTTATATCACAAAATAATAAAGTTAAAATAAAAAATTGTTAGTACAAATAATCCAATGAATGACTAAAACAAGTGATGTAAGAAAATAAAACTTAAGCCTACAATTTAAAAGCAATAATTAATTTGCAAACTAAGGGCAAAATGATCTAAATGAAAAACTAAACAAGAGAAAAGATATAATTACAATATCTTGCCTCACCGATAAAAGAACCTGTCGTTGCCAAGAACTTTGCCCATGGATGCCTTCGGGATGCTTTATCACCAAGGACTCAACCAGCCATACAGCTAGCTACCTTACTACTGCTCAAAATCCACATTGCAAAAAGAGAATACGAGTCTAGAGGATTTATTATTTTTTAATAATCAAAATTAAGTACGAGGGGAAGTATTTATAGGCTCTGAAACCCTTACAAAGTTAGGGACATCTGAATACTTTTAACTAGTTTAAAAAGAACAAAAAAAAGAGACTCCCAAACTAATTAAATTAAGCTACCTTACTGTAACGCCCCAACACTCATTTCATTATTTTATTTCTTGTTTATTACCTAACTTAATTTGCTTTAATACTACTTAATTGGATCCCAAGGCCACGTTTGGTTCGCTAATAGATTAATTGGAGTAGCAGGTGGGTTTAGAGCATTACAATTGATATCAGAATCAATCCGAGTATCTGAAAGTTAGTGAACAGAAGAAAATGACTATCCATGGGATAGTGGTTGAGTCTTGTCATGGCGTGGAGCCACCTTGCAATACCAACGATTCGACTCAGGGTAGATTTTGGTTAGCTTGTGGCATGCGACGAAGACATCGGTTGGAAAAGAAAAGTTTGAATAGCTTATAATTCAAACTCTCCTACTACTAATTAACTTGTAATTGAGTTTTTAAGGCCACATGATTTTAGTTCGTTAACAGGTTAATTGGACTAGTAGGTGGGTTTAAAGCGTTACAAATTATAACAAATTCATATGCTGCCAATTAACTTCTACTCAAGTTTTCAGGGCCATATAGTTTCAACCTGCTAATAGGTTAATTGAGCTAGTAGTGGTGGGAGACCTAAAACCTCTTTTTTATTTGTTTGTGCAACCAAGGAATAATACATAAAAATTATGAAAATATAATCATGAGACATTAAGATTTAACATGAAAAACCCTTCAACGTGAAGGAAAAAACCATAAAAGATAGACCAAGAAAATCTTTCATTATTCAGATCAATAATAGGGTTACGAAAAAAATTTCTAGCAATGCCAAAGATCACCAAAAAATTATTTGCTTACCCAACATAGATAGATTTCAACACAAAAATGAAACAAAAATATCAAAATTAGGAAAAAAATATCACTTAGGAGAAACAAAATCAAAATTAGACCGTTGGATGTAAAGAACAACTCACAAATATTTATCCTTAGAAATTTCACCTCGATCAGAGATTATATGACTTTTCAAACAAAGAAATAGATTGACAGTATAAGACCTTTTATTTTTCTTCTCTCAGCCGTTTTTTTTTTCGCACTTCTGTTTCTCCCGTTCCACTTTTTTTTCTTAAAGGGTTACTTAACCTTATTATTTTATCGGGTCATGAGCCTGCATGAAAGTAGGACCCAACCCAACACATCTCCTCCTCCTTATTTATGCGGGAGGTTCTATCAAGCCTGCTAACTTCTTGCACAACTCGGTCTTCTCTTTTAGGATAATTTTTGTCATCATGTCTAATTGATTTTTCTCTATATGAGTCTTCTTAATTCTCATCAAATCTTTTTCTAAAACATATTGGATCCAATAATATTTGACATCAACATGCTTTGTTTTGAAATGATACATGGCATGTTGCTTAGGTTTATGGCACTCTGGCTATCACAGTGTCTCACAAAGTTATTCTGTTTGAAGCTTAACTCTTTAAGAAATCTTTTCATCCATAATATCTCCTTTCCTGTTTCTATAGCTGCAATATATTCTACTACAATTATGAAGAGAGCCATGCACCTTTGTAGCTTAGACTGCCATGAAATTGCTTCCCCTGCAAATATGAATAAGTAATCACAAGTAGACTTTCTTCTATTTATTTCTCTTGCCCAATCTGCATCTATAAAGCTTTCTAAAATAAGTTTTAAACCACCAAAACAAAGACAAACCTTTGATGAGCCTTTGAGATACCTTAGTATCCATTTTACTGGTTCCTAATATCATTTTCCTAGATTGGAAAGATACGTACTCATAACACCCACTGCATGTGCTATGTCTGGCCTCATGTATATCATGGTATACATTAAACTTTCTATTAAAGATGCATAAGGGATATTTTCTGTTTCCTTCCTCTCCTCCTCACTTGAAGGCCACTACTGAAAACTCAATTTAAAGTGGTTAGCAAGAGGTGTACTTACTGATTTGACATCTTTCATATTAAACCTTTCAAGTACCTATTTAACATAATTTTTTTATAACAACCAAAGCTTTTTGGCTTTTCTGTCACGTAGAATTCTCTCCCCAAAATTTTATTAGCTGGTCTCAAAATCTTTCATATCAAGAGATTATTGAAATCTGTTGCCTAGCTAAGCAACCCAAGAGGGGGGTGAATTGGGTTCTTTTAAAAATTTTAACTAAGATATGCAATATTTTCAAAACTGTGAGAATGTGTGAGAGTGAAGTGACAAACTTAAAACAATCAACAATAATAGTGGAAGGCACACAT
This sequence comes from Metroxylon sagu, assembly GCA_017589505.3. Classification (NCBI taxonomy): domain Eukaryota; kingdom Viridiplantae; phylum Streptophyta; class Magnoliopsida; order Arecales; family Arecaceae; genus Metroxylon; species Metroxylon sagu. The sequence continues at coordinate 2,553,472 of JACVBY030000657.1, forward strand.
ACAAACACAAAGATTTATAATGGTTCGGTGCTAACCCTTGCACCTACATCCACTCCCTAAGAACCCCTTGAAAATTTTTATCACTAATCGTTCTCCAACGATTACAACCTAGCTTACTCAGCTAGCTTCTTATTCCGGGCACAAGAGAGCCTTTACAATCCACCAATTACGGGTTTGGCACACCCCTCATAAGTTTTAACCAAGTTGAAACTTAACAAGATACAAAAATAGAATAAATTCAGAACATACAGCTCCTCAATGAGCAATTTAAAACAATAAAGGCACTTTACACGATTTGAAGCTTTCTCCCCTTAAATAAGCTTCACTTCTTTGAATGCTTGAGTTAAGAGCACTTGATGAAGCTTCTGAAGTGGTTGGTGGGAGCTTTGAATGAGCTTCAATGGACTTTCAAACTTCAGCAACAGAAACTTTTCAAATTGCAACAGGCTGAAATTTTTCTGGATTTGGCTTTGTAAATCTCACTTTTTCTCATTTGTAATCCTTCAAAAATTCACTTAACCTCTTGCTAATCCATCCCATTAACTCGTATTTATAGTTGGTTGAGGAATTGGACCGTTGGAGTGGCTGTTTCTGAACGTTGGAATGTCAGAACTAGCCGTTACAGGTTCACCCAGAGCGTTAGTCGGCTCCAAAGTCGACTAACACTGGGTTAGTCAGCCCTAGAGCTGACTAACATAGGCAAACTCACTGTGTTTGCCACAGTAGTCAACTCTAGAGCTGACTACTTTGTGCTAGGCCACTGTATGGTTACAGTAGTCAGCTCTAGAGCCGACTAACCCATATTTTTCCTTTGTAAAAACTTCTGTAACACATTTTTGACTTAAAAGCTCACATGTAGGTCGGCCAAGGGCTTCATTCTTCCATTCCAAGTTTCAGTAGTTGCCGTGGGAGTTGACTAATGTCTCTAAAACTTGAAAAGTTATTCCACGGACTAGGAAACTCATTGAATCATTGGAAAACTTGAACTTCCTTCACTTGATAACTTTGCCAAATGTTTGAGTTTCACTTAATTTGACCTTGAATCCTTCTTCTCAGATCTTAGAATTCTCTTTCTTGAGCCACATACTTATTTTGAAGCTTGGAATCCATTTAGATATTCTTGGTAACTTTTGTATACCTGCAAGTCACATTGATCTTCACCAAAATCATCAGTAACCTACTTAATTGTTTTGTGATCATCAAAATCAATGCAGAGTCAACAATCTCTCCCTTTTTGATGATGACAAAACTATTAAGTATAAGATTAAAATAATAATTTAAAGCAATGCAGCATTGAACTTAGCACAAGGTTGAGATTATTTGGCTCATATCAGGAGAGATTTCTAAGTCAGTTTCATATGTAGGTTTTGTGCCAAAAATCTCAAAAAGAATGCCAAAAGTGAGAATATGATTCAAAAGTTAAAAATCTTCATCTAAGCATTTCAAAAACAATATGACATTCATTTTTCATTTTTTGAATTCAGAAAATTCAGATTTTTAGTGGGATTTATAGTGATTTTTGACTCAAAAAGCTGAATTTTCAGCAAAAATCTGAATTTTTCAAGAAAAAGTTAAATTTTGTGCCAAAATGATTAAATTCAGTGTCAAATCAAAAGTTATGTGTTGGGAATGAAGATTTATGCTAATAAACTTTGTCTTCATGCTGAAATTATAATTTTGATTCTAAAAATTCAGAGTTTCGGTAGTTAAAACAGAATGTGCCAAAGGTGTGCCAAAAATTTGTATAGTGTACCAAAACTTTGGTTTTTGAATGTCAAAATTTTCAAACGAAGCTCAATTATTTTAAAAGAAAGTAAGATGAAACCAACAAGTTTTGTCTCCCCCTTTTTGTTGAAAAATTTCAAAAAGATCATCTTATTCTCATAGGTTAAATTTTGCTAAAACAGTTTTATGTGATTGCATTCTTCTCCCCCTGAACATATGCTCACATTATTTCTTTTTGAAATATTTGATACTTATTGAAACATACTAAAATCTTTTTGAAAACTTGCTGAAACATGATGAAAAATTTTGAAACTTGTTGAACCATGATGAAAAAAATTGAAAAATTTGCTAAAACCTGACAAGAAAGATCCTTCCCCCTTTTCAAGGAAGATCCTTCTCCTTTTTAAATATGTGCTTACCCTCTTTAATCCTTTCTTGGGTCCATTCTTCCCCTTTTTGTTATCAATCAAAAAGGAAGTGAACGATTAAGCACTTAATTTTATACATCGCATCCTTGATAGTTCAATATTAAAAATTTTTATGACAAGTGAAAGATCTCGTATAGAAATTTTTATGAAAAATTTAAAGTGGAAGATTAACATGACACATTTCATAAGAAGGAAATTTCATACATGAAATTATATAAAAGAAAATACTTCATTGATCATAAGATACCATACATAGGATTTCATACAAGACATTCTAATGCAACCATTACAAACATTAAGTTCTAATACAAACATTTCAATACATAGAGATCCTAATACATTCTAAACACAACAAGATAACCTAAACTATTCCTCATCCGAGGATACAACAGATAGATGAGCAGAAGATCCAGAACCACATCCTTGTGGAGAGGATGATAGGATGCATGAGGTGGTCTGGAGCGAGGGTGAGCAGATGTGAAGCCAGGCTGGGAAGGTGGCTGAGCAGGATGGGTAGGTGGCTGAAATGCAACTAGGGCAAGCTGATCACCAATAGTGAAGACCAGATGGTGAAGAAGACCAATAGACATTTCTAGTCTCAGATCTTCCACTAAAGGTCACAATCTGAGCTCTCAGTTATTTTACTTCTTCAGCCACTCAGGCTAGCTCCTCAGAGTCACGGCCAGATCTAGATCCGTGATCTCTTATCTCTTGCATCATCAGCCTTCCACTAATAACATTTAAAGAGTGCTCCAACCTATCCAACCTTATCATCATCTGAGTTATGGTCTCATTTACAGTAAAAATGTGAGGTACCATAGTAAAATCACCTGTAGATGAGCCACTATCCCCTAAACTCTTGCTGGAGAGAGCAGATGACACCTCTCTGACAATGTACTGCAGCTGATCCTGACTGAGCTCAATAGATGTCCTCTGGGGTGCAGTGGGCTCCTTAGGCTACTGCCTAGTGCTAGGTCCAGCCTCCTCATGTGAAGATGAGGATGGACCCTCAACCTCGGCTAGTTCTTCTGCCTCTGCATCTCTGCCTCTTCCTCTGGTCCACCACCCATTAAGCTTAACAAAACTCATTCGGCGCAGAGAGTGGTCATTGTAGAAGTCCGAATGGTGTAGCTTGGTGGTTTCTTCACCCTTCAATCTTATTCCAAAATGCTTAAAAATATGGGTGAGAAGCATACCATAGGAAAGAGCAGATCTGGCTCTGTTGACTGTTTCTCTCCACACAGTCAACATCAATTTAGAAAAATCATAGGGGATGTCACTGACTATATGGTACATGAGGGTTAGATCCTTCTCAGTGACCAGATGAAAGCTACCAGTCCTAAGGATGAAAATTCTAGAGATTATATGATGGAGTAATCTCATTTCCATATTTAGGGAGTTGGCTTCCAAATGGTCTACTCTCTCTCCATCCTCAATTCCTAGGATTGTCTCAATCCTATGGGCTCTATCCTCAGGAGAATCCTCATATACCCCACCAATAGGGACTCTCAAAATATTTTCAATAGTGGCACGGTCAAGCTCAATATTGACACCTTTCACCACAGATGAGGTAGAGGTAAAATCAACAAAGAGATTCTGGTAAAACTCTCTTACTAATTTTGGGTAGATTGCAACCTCTGTCTTGCACATGAAGCTCCATCCCCTCTGTTGAAGCATCCGCTCAATAGTGAACCATTCCCAGGCAAGGAATCCAAAGTCCACGATTCTTTCATTTGAGATAGCTCTTGTGGACAAGGATTGGATGCCAGAGAACCTCGAGGGAGAGGGCACGGCAGAGGCTTGTGCGCCTCTCTCGCATGAGCTCTTCGGGGCTTCATCTTGCCGCACGCGGGGACCTTCGTCCGTGGAGCCATGGGGCAAGGGCACTAGATCTGGAAGAAAGAAGGGATCTAGAGAGGGTCGAGGGAGGGATTTAGAGGGTTCTAGGCTTTGGGGAAGGGTTTTGAAAGTTTGGAGAAGAGATGAGAGTGAGGGAGGCCAAGAGGCGTTCGGTCTCTCTTATAGACCAAACGTCTCATGGAGTTAGTCAGCTCCCATGCCGACTAACTCCATGTTAGTCGACTCCTTAGTCGACTAACATGGGGAGCATGACGCTTGAGTCGCAGAACGTCCGCAAAATCCCAATGAAAATTATTTTTACAAGCTATGCATGTTATGGGATCATGAAGAGGAGTCAGTTGGGCTAATTATCATGATTTTTAATTATTAAAAGTATGTCCAGAAAAAATTTAAAAAATCCATCTATGTAGGTGACTCATTCTGACAGGGGTCAAACATGCCAAGTTCTCTTCTAATTTCATAAAATTTATTTTCATCAAGGGGTTTTATGAAAATATCAGCTAATTGCTTATCAGTACTAACAAATTCAAGGATTATATCTCTATTTTGAACATGATCTCTAATGAAATAATGTCTAATTTTAATGTGCTTGGTCCTAGAGTGCTGAATTGGATTTTTAGTCAAATTAATGGCACTAGTATTGTCATATTTTATGGGAATGTCTTTAAGTTTAATGTCATAATCTTCTAGTTGTTGCTTAATCCATAATATTTGAGCACAACAACTCCCAGTAGCTATGTATTCAGCCTCGGCTGTAGACAAAGCAACTGAAGTTTGTTTCTTGCTAAACCATGAGATTAAGTTAACTCTTAGAAATTGACAAGTTCCACTAGTTGATTTTATATCAATTTTACAACCAACAAAATCAGAATCTGAGTAACCAATCAGATCAACAGAGGATTGCTTAGCATACCAAAGATCAAGATTTTTAGTTCCATTTAAATATCTTAAGATTCTTTTTACAGCATTTAAGTGTGTTTCTTTAGGATTAGCTTGAAATCTAGCACACATGCATACACTAAATAAAATATCAGGCCTACTAGCAGTTAAATATAAAAGAGATCCTATCATGCCTCTATAAAGCTTTAAATCTACTAATTTACTATTATCATTCATATCAAGTTTGCAAGATGAGCTCATAGGGGTACCGGCACATTTAGAATTCTTCATGCCAAATTTCTTCAGAATTTCTCTTGTATATTTGCTTTGGCTAATGAAGATTTCATCTACATTTTGCTTTATTTGAAGTTCGAGAAAATAGTTGAATTCACCCATCATGCTCATCTCAAACTCTCCCTGCATGAGCTTAGCAAAATCTTGACACAAGATTTCATTAGTAGCATCAAAAATGATGTCATCCACATAAATTTGCACAATAAGCATATCATCATTTTCTCTTTTTATAAATAATGTAGTGTCCACATTCCCTCTAATAAAATTATTACTTATAAAAAATTTGCTCAATCTATCATACCATACCTGAGGTGCTTGTTTCAAACCATACAAAGCTTTGTTCAATTTAAACACATGATTCGGATGTTCATGATTTTCAAAACTGGATGGTTGTTCTACATATACTTCTTCAGCAATATATCCATTTAAGAAAGTACTTTTAACATCCATTTGAAATAATTTGAAGTTCATGAAACATGCAAAAGCAAGTAATAATCTAATAGCTTCTAATCTTGCAACTGGAGCAAAGGTTTCATCAAAATCAATGCCTTCTTTCTGATTATAACCTTTAGCTAGCAATCTTGCTTTATTTCTAATTATGTTTCCATGCTCATCCAATTTATTTCTGAAAACTCATTTAGTGCCAATTATGGGATAATCTATTGATCTATCAAATAGGATCCATACATTATTTTTTTCAAACTGATTTAACTCTTCATGCATTGCATTTATCCAATCAGGGTCATCTTTAGCTTCATCAAAACATTTTGGTTCAATTTGTGAAACAAAAGCTAAATGATTGCATGCATCTCTATATGAAGACCTAGTTCTTACTCCTTGAGATGGACTGCCAATAATAAGTTCTTTGAGGTGATTGTGGACATACCTCCATTCTTTTTCTAAATCTTGTGTACCTTGAGTTTTAGTTTGTTGGAGTGATTCAATGCTGTCTTCTTGATTAAGTTGTTCATTTGAGCCTTCTTTTTTCTTTAGTGTGATGTTGTGCACTCCTTCTTCAAGCAAACCTGCATCATCAATTATATCCTTTTTCCTTGATGAAAGTTCATTAGTTTCATCAAATACCACATGAATAGATTCTTCTACTACTAATGATTTCTTATTAAATACTCTATAAGCTCTACTATTAGTAGAATATCCAAGAAAAATACCTTCATCAGATTTTGCATCAAATTTGTCAAGATTAGATTTGCCATTATCTAGAATAAAACATTTACATCCAAAAACATGAAAATATCCTATGTTTGGTTTTCTACCTTTCCAAAGTTCATAGGGGGTCTTTTTCAAAATAGGTCTTATTAGAGCTTGATTCAAAACATAACATGCTGTATTGATCGCTTCAGCCCAAAAATATTTTGGGAGATTGCTTTCACACAGCATGGTTCGGGCCATTTCTTCAAGGGTTCTATTCTTCCTTTCAACAACACCATTTTGTTGAGGGGTTCTAGGTGCAGAAAAATTATGGCTAATTCCTTTTTCATTGCAAAAGCTTTCAAAATGTTGATTTTCAAATTCTTTACCATGATCACTACGAATAGATGAAACTTGAAGACCTTTTTCATTTGTCATTTTTTTGAAAAACCTTAAAAATGCAGAAAAAGCTTCATCTTTGCTTGCTAAAAATAAAACCCAAGTAAAACGAGAAAAATCATCAATGATTACAAAACCATAACGTTTACCACCTAGACTTATGGTTCTATTTGGTCCAAATAAATTCATGTGTAAAAGTTCCAAGGGCCTAGAAGTTGAAACCGCATTTTTGGATTTGAATGAAACTTTAGTTTGTTTTCCAAACTGACATGCATCACAAATTTTATCTTTTTCAAAACTTAATTTTGGCAAACCATTTACTAAACTTAATGATTAGTTTGGAAAGCAAATCCATGCTAACATGAGCAAGTCTACGATGCCATAACCAGCTAGAATCATTAAATTTAAAATTTATGGCAACTAGACATTCTATATTTTGGTCATTGAGCTCATTTAGATCTACTATATAAATATTTACATGTCTATTACCAATAAATTTCATGCTATTATCAGTAGGATTTGTAACCATGCAAATAGAAGATTCAAAAGTGACTTTAAAACCTTTATCACATAATTGACTAATGCTTAACAAATTATGCTTTAATCCATCAACAAGAAGAACATTATCTATAAAGGTATGGGAAGTGATACCAATTTTGCCAATGCCAATGATCATTCCTTGAGCATTGTCTCCAAAAGTAATCACTCCTCCATCCTTAGCTTCCAAAATGATGAATTGAGATCCATCACCCATTATGTATCTTGAGCACCCGCTATCCAAGTACCATCTTCTTTTTGCATTTCAGGTCACAAGACACACCTACAACCACAATATCAAGTTATGTTTTTAGATACCTAAGTTTTCTTGGGTCCTTTGGGATTAGCATGAATGGTTCCTTTAGGAACCCAAATCTTCTTAATATTCTTGTTGATATGAGAGTTACATGCATAGGCTTTATGTCCTAGTTTTCCATATTTGAAACAGGTAATTTTTGAAAAGTTGTTTGGAGGAACAAAAATATTTTTCAAAAACTTTTGCTTTTTCAAAGGATTATAACCTAATCTGGCTTTATTAAAAATAGCTCTTTGGTTGTCAAGGATCATTTGTAATTTTGTGGAGCTTAATGTAAACTTGTCTACAATGGGTTTCAGTTTATTAACATCATTTTTCAAATTCAGATTTTTCTTGGTCAAAACAGAATTTTCATTTGAAAAATTTTCTTTTTCAGAAAGTAGTTTATGGACTTGATTTTTCAAATCTTTGTTTTTGCTACCTAACTTTTTGAATTCAGTAAGTAAATTATAGAATGCATCTTGTAATTCATCAAATGTAAATTCAGTTTGAGAGTTAAAGATTACCTCTTCTTCACAAGCCATGAGACACAAGTTTGCTGTTTCTTATTTCTCATCATCTGAACTTGTTTCATCACTGTCAGTCCAAGTTGCCATCAAGGCTTTCTTCTTAGCCTTTTTGGGACCTTTCTTTAATTATGGACAGTTAGCCTTGAAGTGTCCAGGCTTCTTGCATTCATAGTATGTGAAAGGCTGCTCCTTATCCTTCTCTTTGCTGAAGTCTCCTTTCAGCAGTGGCCTTCTCTTCACTCCTTGTTTCTTCTTTCTCATGAATCTTCTAAATTTTCTTGTGATGAGAGCAAGCTCATCATCTCCTTCACTCTCTTCTGAAGATTCATCACCTTCATCCTTTTGATCTGAGCACTTTAAGGCCATGGTTCTCCTCTTTTTGGACTCCTTCTCATCAAGATGTTGTTTAACTTGAATTTCATGAGTCATCAGTGATCCCATGAGCTCTTCTAGAGGAAGGATGTTGAGTCTTTGGCCTCTTGAATTGCAATCACCTTAGCTTCCCATGACCTAGGCAAAGATCTCAAAATTTTTCTCACTAGATCACTATTAGTATAAGACTTTCCAAGGATTTTAAGGCCATTCACAATATCAGCAAATCTAGTAAACATATCACCAACGGATTCATTTGGTTCCATTTTAAACAGTTCATGTCTATGTACAAGCATATTGATTTTAGATTCTTTCACTTGATTGGTGCCTTCATGGGTGACCTCAAGTCTATCCCAAATTTCTTTGGCAGAAATGCAAGTGAAAATTCTATTAAACTCATTTGCATCAAGTGAACAATATAAAACATTCATGGCTTTAGCATTCAGCTATGCCATTTTCTTATCATGCTCATCCCAATCCACTTCCGATTTGGGTATTTCAAGACCATTTGACCTAAGAATGGGTGTGTGAGGGCCATTGACAATGATACTCCATAGATCATAATCAAGTGCTTGAATAAAGATTTTCATCCTAGCCTTTCAATATGTGTAATTTGTGCCATAGAATAGAGGTGGTCTATTTGTGGACTGTCCTTCAGTCAACAAGGAACTCATTTGGGCTGCCATAGATCTTAGACTCTTTGTCGGTTAAGGCAAATACAAGCAAGAGAACCAAGGTTTTGATACCACTTGTTGCCCAGCTAAGCAACCCAAGAGGAAGGGTGAATTGGGTTCTTTTGAAAATTTTAACTAAGATGTGCAATATTTTCAAAACTATGAGAATGTGTGAGAGTGAAGTGACAAACTTAAAATAATCAATAATAATAGTGGAAGGCACACACGCAAACACAAAGATTTATAGTGGTTTGATGCTAACCCTTACACCTACATCCACTTCCCAAGAACCTCTTGAAAATTTTTACCACTAATCGTTCTTCAACGATTACAACCTAGCTTACTCAGCTAGCTTCTTGTTTCCAGGCACAAGGGAGCCTTTACAATCCACCAATTACGGGTTTGGCACACCCCTCATAAGTTTCAACTAAGTTGAAACTCAATAAGATACAAGAATAGAATAAATTCAGAACATACAGCTCCTCAATGAGCAATTTAAAATAATAAAGGCAGTTTATACGATTTGAAGCTTTCTCCCCTTAAATGAGCTTCACTTCTTTGAATGCTTGAGTTAAGAGCACTTGATGAAGCTTCTGGAATGGTTGGTGGGAGCTTTGAATAGGCTTCAATGGACTTTCAAACCTCAGCAACAAAAACTTTTCAAGTTGCAACAGGCTGAAATTTTTCTGGATTTGGCTTTATAAATCTCACTTTTTCTCACTTGTAATCCTTCAAAAATCCACTTAACCTCTTGCTAATACATCCCATTAACTCGTATTTATAGTTGGTTGAGGGATTGAACCGTTGGAGTGGCCGTTTCCAAATGTTGGAATGTCAGAACTAGCCGTTACAGGTTCACCCAGGGCATTAGTCGGCTCCAGAGTCGACTAACACTGGGTTAGTCGGCTCCAGAGTCGACTAACACTGGGTTAGTCGGCTCTAGAGCCGACTAACACAAGCAAATTCATTGTGTTTGCTACAGTAGTCGACTCTAGAACCGACTACTTTGTGCCAGGCCACTGTATGGTCACAATAGTCAGCTCTAGAGCCGACTAACCCATGTTTTTCCTCTATAAAAACTTATGTGACACATTTTTGACTTGAAAGCTCACATGTGGGTCGGCCAAGGGCTTCATTCTTCCATTCTAAGTTCCAGTAGTTACCGTTGGAGTTGACTAATGTCTCCAAAACTTGAAAAGTTATTCCACGGACTAGGAAACTCATTAAATCATTGGAAAACTTGAACTTCCTTCACTTGATAACTTTGCCAAATGTTTGAGTTTCACTTAATTTGACCTTGAATCCTTCTTCTCAGATCTTAGGATTCTCTCTCTTAAGCCACATACTTATTTTGAAGCTTAGAATCCATTTAGATATTCTTGGTAACTTTTGTATACCTGCAAGTCACATTGATCTTCACCAAAATCATCAGTAACCTACTTAATTATTTTGTGATCATCAAATCAATGCGGGGTCAACAAAATCTTTTTTCAATCTATTAATCAAGCCAATATCTTGCCCAACAATTAGCATATCATCAACATATAGTAGTAAAATAACAAAACCACTACTAAGAAATTTTTTAAAATAGACATAATAGTCTATAAATGTTCTCATGTAGCCTTAATCCATCATAAATGAATCAAACTTTTTGTACCATTGGTTTGGATCTTATTTCAACCCATATAGGCTCTTTTTTAACTTGTAAACCAAGTGTTCTTTACCTTTTACCTTGAATCCTTCTAGCTGTTCTATAAATATCTCTTCCTGTAGAGCACCATGTAGGAAGGATGTTTTGACATCTAATTGTTCCACTTCTAAATCCCAGTGACAATTAGACCTAGGATAACTTGATTGATGACATCTTTATTACAGGAGAAAAAATCTCATCAAAACCAACTTTGTTTTTTTGCCCAAATCCTTTGACTACTAATTTAGACTTGTATTTAATCTGCTTTGTGTCACCTTCCTACTTTAATTTATAGATTCATTTGTTTTTCAAAGCTTTCCTCTCCTTAGGCAACTCCGCTAGCTCATATGTGTGATTAAGTATAGTGAATCCATCTCTTTTTGTATAGCTTTTCTCCACATATTCTAATTCTTATCTGCCTGAGCTTCTTGATAGTCCTCTAGCTCTCCAACATCTGTGAGCATCACATAATCTTTATTATACAGCTTTGAAGTTATTTTTCCCCTCTTAGATTTTCTTAAGTGAGTTTCAATAGCTTCTCCTTCCTCAGATTCTTAGGTAGAATAATCAGTCTGCCCAGCATTAATATGAATTGATCCATCATCACTAGTAGCATCACTATGATCTTTATGACTTTCTCCCCCTTCTTCAACAACTGACTTAGGAGAAGAGACTAAATAAGATATGGACTATATTATATAGCATTCTGTTGCTTCTAAGTCTTCTTAAAATCTTCTATAGTTAGTTTCTCACAAAAGACAACATCCCTGCTTCTATACAATTTTCTCTATTTAGGATCCCATAGCCTATATCCAGACTCATTATCACCATAACCAAGGAAAATGTATGGGATGGCTTTGGCATCAAGCTTTGACCTATTCTCCTTAGGCACATACATAAAAACTTTGCAACCAAAAACACGTAAACGAGAATAGAAGATATCCTTATCAGTCCAAACTCTTTGGAGAATATTACCTTCCAAAGGAAATGAAGAAGACAAATTAATCCGGTAGATACCAGTTTTTATGGCCTCGCCCCAAAATGATTTGTGCAAATTTGCTGATGAGAGAATACACCTTATTCTCTATACAATAGTATGGTTCATTCTTTCTACACCCGATTTTATTAAGGAGTTAGAGGAATAATCAATTCATGTCTAATTCCATGTGTAGTACAATATTTATTGAACATGTTAGAAGTATATTCTCTTTCATTATCAATGCATAAGCACTTTAAAAATCTACCTATTTCCCTTTCTACCATGGCTTAAAATTTTTGAAAAAACCTAAAGATTTCATCTTTGGTTTTTATGGTGTAACCCCACACTTTTCTTGATGCATCATCTATGACAGTAACAAAATATAGTGCACCCCTATTGTTTTAACTTCCATAGTGCAAACATCATAATAAACAAAATCTAGAGGATTAAAGTTTTTTTAGGAGCATTTCTAACAAAGAAAGCTTTATGTTACTTGCCAAATAAACATTGATCATATGAAATAATATGTATATCTTTGGGGAGAAGGTTCTTCTTTGTTAAAATCTCTATGCCCTTTTAGCTCATGTTTCCAAATCTCATATGCCATAGATTTGAAAAGACATCCTCTGAAGTAGCATTCAATTCTCCTTTGAGAACCTCCATACCAGTTTTGTAGAGAATACAAAACTTTGTTCCTCTAGCAATAACAAGTAAATCTCTTGTTAGTTTTCATCTTCCATTACCAAAATAACTCTCAAAACTATTTTCATCAAGAACACTAGCTGAAATCAAATTGAATCATAAGTCAGGACATTATCTAACATTTTTAAGAATCATTCTGTGCTGAAAACTGATTCTAATCACAATATCTCCTTTTCCTTTAATTTTAAAAACATATTTATTCCTCATCTTTATAACTCCAAAATCACCTCATTGGAAAGATAAGAAATAATTAATATAAGGAGTAGCATGGAAGGATGCTCCACTATCAATAACCTAATTTGCTTTTGTATTATTTGCTAGAAGATAATCTGCATTAGAAGCTGTCAAGATGTTAATATCACTATCCAATATCACTGCACTGTCACTTTTTCTTTCTCTTTTTCTTCACTAACTTCTTCCTTCTATACTCTATTATATTTATGGCACTTTCTTTGCATGTAACCCTTTTTGTGATAGTAGTAGCATTCAATATCTTTCTTTGACTTAAATCTTTCTATGAACTTCCCATGATTCTGAGGTTTTCTACCTTCACTTTTACCACATCTCTCTGTTAAAAATGCTTGAGAATGAGAAACTCCGAATGACTTTCTTCTACTTTTTTTTATTCAACAAATATGAAGTAGCTAGGCTCATGCTAATAACTCCATCCGGTGCTGAGTTGCTTAGAGATACCATCAAGGTCTCCCATTTGTTTAGCAAAGGACTTAACAATAAGAGAGCCTAAAGTTCATCATCTAGTGACATTTTTATTGCAATCAACTGATTAACAATACTTTTCATTTCATTTAGATGCTCCATAATAAATTCACTATCCTTGTACTTTAAATTTACTAGCTTTCTTATAAGAAAAGCCTCATTTTTCGTAGTCTTCCTCTTGCATAGGTATTCCAATTTCTTTCATAAGGCTTGTGCTGATGTTTCATTAGCAACATGATGGAAAATATTGTCATCCATCCATTGCCAAATGTGGCCAATAGCTTTTCGATCAAATTTCTTTCATTCTTCAACTGTTATCTTTTTTCATTTGACTTTTTCTTCGTCAATTAGTTCAGAAAGATTTCTACAGTACAAATAATCTTCTTCCATCTGAGCTTTCCAAATCATTCAGTTCTCTCCATTCAAACTAAATATCGGCTTTTGATGTTGGCTCTAATACCACTATTAGGACTTTAGGCTCTGATACCACTATTAGGGCACCTAAAGCCCCTTTTTAATTTGTATGTATAACTAAAGAATAATACATAAAATTATGAAAAATATAATCACAAGACATTAAGATTTAATGTAAAAAACTTATCATTATGAAGGAAAAAATCACAAAAGTCAAATCAAAAAAATCTTTCGCTATCTAGATTAATAATGAGGTTACAAAAAAAACTTCTAGTAATATTAAAGATCATCAAAAAATTATTTGCTCGCACAACATAGGCGAATTTCAACAGAAAAATGGAACAAAAACATCCAAATTAGGGCCAAGAAAAATACCACCGAAAAGAAACAAAATTAGAATTAGATTGTTGGATGTGAAGAACACCTCCCAATCATTTATCCTTTGAAATTTTACCTCGATCGAAGATTATATGACTTTTCAATTAAAGAAATAGGTTGATGATAAAAGATCTTTTATTTTTCTTCTTTTGGCGGCTTTTTCTTTTGCATTTCTGTTTCTTTCGTTTCTTTTTTCTTAAAAAATTACTTAATTCTATTATTTTATCGAATCATAAAACTGCATGAATGAAAGTAGAATCCAATCCAAAAGGCAGATTGACTTGGGGCATTACATTCACCGCCTTCGAACTTTTAGAAAGACCATTTTGAGAGGTCTAAGATCTATAACTTTTGGATGGTAGGCAATTATCATTAAACACCTTTTGATGGTGACCAGCGTACAGTTGGTTAGGTTCAATGGTGCATGATTCATCATTAATTGTTCCATGTGCTATTTCCTTTTTATTTCATCCTACTGTGGTTGGGCGCAGCCTCACCAAACTCTGGTTTGAAGACCGGCTAATCTCTCTTTTGTGCGGTCCATTTGATTTCCTGTTCCTTTTATTAGTTTTATAAATCAATTATTAAAGGTTTGGCATTATGTTCAACCCGCTTGTTTCCTCTCCCTTTGGCTCTGAACAATATATATGTATATATATATAAACTCAAGTGCAAAGTTTGCATGACAGTGGAGGGCCCAACACCATTTCAGGTTCAGCAGTGCTTTTTGATGTGACATAATCTTTGGAGCAATTTACTAAACAACGACGGGTCCAACACCATCTCTAGCTTTCGAGCTAAAGGAGGCAAAGAACCTTTCCAAACCTTTCCATTGCTCTTCCTGTGCTCCCAAAATCTAGCAGCATGCCTGTTACCAATAGAAAAAAAGGGACGCAATTGATTTGTTACACATCAATAACATAATTTTTGTGGGAGATTTTCGTGTGTGCATTAATGGGATGCTATCGGCTGGTTGTTGGCTGCTCACCGGTGACGAGTCCTCCGCTGCGGCATTCAATGCGAAATCAGTAGGAACGCTTGGATCGGTGGTCGTAATTCAACATTCTAACAAACGGATTGAGAATGACGTGAATCTGCTTTTTCTAGCATAAACTCTGAAGTCACATTTCGTGAAACTGTCGCATTTATAATGCTTAATTTGTGAGGTCATACGGTTCTCATTGTGCAACGCACACAACCTTTTGTTTCGTTGGCAGAGGAGAAAATAGACAGCTGCTGATCGGAGGAACAAAATTGGTTGGGATGATGGCAACACTCTGATAAGCACATCGGCTAGGGTTAGCCTGGCTATAGACGGGATGATAGACTAGATTCGAACTAATTTATATCAAGTTTAAAGTTAAAATTAGAGTAAAAAATAAAATTTCAAGCTACATTGAATCGAGAAAAAAAAATAAAAAAAAATAAGATTAAGCTCAAGCTGTTACTTGTCCTAATCTAAACCTATCTCAAAGCACGAGCTTTTAAAAAAAGCCTGTAGCATTAACTCTTAGCCAAACATGAATGAATTTGACCCAAATCCAGTCCAAAAATTTATATAGTAACTAATTTTAAATTTTTTACTAAATTTCCTTCTGATTATATGAGAATAGCTCACCAAATTATACAACAATTTTTTTAGAGTGATCTCGATGCAATTATTTTAAATATTGTTTCTTTTGTTGTAAATAGTTAAAACTTAAAATTGACTTTGTTGACCTAACTTTTGGCTAAAATGGATTGTTATTGGTGAGTTTGATTAGGTTTTGAGTTGGGTCGCTTAAACTTAGGCCTAGGTTCGGCTTGGACCAGATTTCTTAAAAAAATTCAAATATGAGCCTAGTTTGAAAGCATAAAAATTTTTCAAACCAAGCTTAGGCTATAGTATGATTTGTGGTCTGATTTGATCCGATTCACTTTTAGCCCTAATGTAAATACACTAACATTGTCTTGTATTGATTTAGAAGAAGAATAATGGGTGGTATAAATGAGCTTCACTACTTTTTTTTATTTTTTATTTTTTGACTCTATGTATGCAGAGATGGGTCGCTTTCTAGGATTCATAGCCACGGAAATACATGATATTGCACTCTCATTCGGATCTTCCTTTGCGATGCATTAAACGAGTCCAAGTCCCTCCATATACCTTCCGTTTTGCACATGTTTGTAGCATGAAGATGACGTATCAAGTGGATATGCCACATCCATTAAAGATGATCATGATAATATAATCTAGTTAATCTTTGACACCAAGTGAGTTGAACTTCAATATCAATGGCCTTGTCCACGCATTAAAAACATATAAATCACGGAGCAGTTCTTTTCTAATATTCATCCGTTTAGCCTGTACCTATAAATGCCCAAACCTACCTTATTCATTAAAGAAAAATCTTTGCCGGCAAATAGGAATGCTATAAAGAAAGCGATGATAACGATGATAATAATGATGAGAGGCACAAGTGAAAATAAAAGATTTATAAGCTACGATAGAAGCTTTATTTATTTATTTATTTATTTATTTATTTATCAATAAAAAGAGATCCATAAGCCATGGGTTATCAATGCGTTCAGTCCTCTCTTACATATTGCTAAATGCAAATTAGCAAAGAAGGATTTGATGCCATGCCTTTGTTATGTGATAAATTCTACCAGATTAAATGAAACTCTAGTTATAAAAATTTGTCTAAAAAAAAAATTATGAATAAGGTCATGCTTTAATGTGTCTCATTTATCCTCTCTTTAATGAAGGTCCCTTGCTTTAAGTCTTAGGCATCATATTTAGAATTATTTGGTATTGCATGATTTTCCTTAGGTGGATCCAAGGTTTTCATCTCACCGGATTTTTTTAGCTTAGAGTCGATTAATGGATCCGACACCCACTAAAATGATAAAACTAAAGAAGTAGTCATCAAAATATTGGTTTATATAAACTGATATATTTAAAACTATTGGCCAATATGGCATGCAAATATTGGCCAACATTGCAACCTTTCAATCTATTGAAGGAGGGAGGTCAATAGTGAGAGCGAGGTGAGGGGAAGAGGAGCAATGATGAAGGACAACAACTTTAGGTGAAAGGCACTGGAATTTAGAGGGAGGAATCGGGGTGGGGGTAGGGGAAGAGAGAGTAATCGAGAAAAGATGTAGAGGCAACGAAGGTAGTGAATGATGATATGCTTCTTATTTTGGTGTCTTGATTTAAATTGCATTTGGATAGGAATTCACTTTAAGAGAAGTCCAAGTGTACTATGAGTTCGCTGAGTCCAAGGCTACCATGAGCTCATTACTTTATGTTTCTTATTCTTAGAGGACAAGTAATTGTGAACCTAAAAATATGTGATGCGTTAGGGACTATCAAGGCAAGATATCAATACAAAATAAATTGCATGTTGGAAAGGCATCTGGGTCCCGATCCTCTCAAAGTGATCGAATATGTCTTGTTTTAACTTTTCTTCTATTTTCTTTCTTTCTGTTTAAAATGTTGTTCCTGAGGACTTTGTGGCATCCTTTGTGGCACATGACACTCACAAGAAATCAAAAAAGCAAAAATAAAAATAAAAATAATCATAGGACTATATATCTCAAGCCTAATACAAAGGCTTAAAGTGAGTCAAACTAGATCAAACCATGCTTTAATCTGAGCTTAGCCTGAAATATTTTTGGGCTTCGAACCAAGAACGTGTTACATTTTTTTTCCCCAAAATCAGCCTCAAATCCGACCCAAATCCAAACTTAAGCTTGACCTGAAACCAAATTGGACTAATAAAATTAATTTTTAATTTTTAAGTGTTTACATAAAAATAAAAAATAATTAAAATAATTTCATTTAATCGCATAGATTGCGTTTGGATGAGGTATTTTAAAATTTCCTGAAATTTTGAAATGTAACATTTTAAAATACAGCATTTCAGAATTTTAAAATTTCATAAATTCTCTATTTGGATAGTTGTTCTTGAAAATGAAATTTTGTTTGAAGATTGTAAATTTTTTATAAATATTATTTTTAATATTTATATAAATTCATATAATTTTACATAAATATTTTAATTTTTATGTAAGTATTGAATATTTATGTAATAAATATTTAATATTTGTTTCAATAATACTCAGTAATAGTTAATCAGATATAACTAATATCAAAATTTGAAAGTAAACCTTTCCAGTGGTTTGATCTATGCATCAAATGAATCCCAACTTATCATAATCTTTAATTAGCATAATTTTATGCTGTTCATTTTCAGCATGAGTCTCTTTATAATAACGTGAGATGAGCAAAATAACTATGTAGGCTCCAGACTCGAAAAAGTTTCTTCTCCTAGATGTACATCCTACATTAAGGCTTCTCACCAAAATTTTCTCCTCATTCTCATCTCTTCTAACCAACTCATGTTTCTCAACTTTTTTAATCTTATTCCCTTGTTCCCTAAGAGTCTTTATATGATTCAATACATCAATTTTGGTCATGTGAGAGTTGAATTACTTATTTATTATCCTAGAAGGAGCAGCAATTTTTTTGAAACTCCTATCCAGTTTCATCCTCTGACTAGCCTGATCTGCTATGAACTCCTAATGAAAAATTTGCTCACAAAAGGATCCTATATTATTACTACTTTGTCACTAGTACTTGATGATTAGTTCTTGGGAACACTATTAAACTTGATATAACACAGGAAATTACACTATAATTGGTATAACATTTAAAATAATAAAATACTAAGAAGACTATATGTTGTTATGTCCAGCATATATTAAGGTTACTAATGGTTAACAAAATAGACCAAGGCAACATAATATTTCTTTGGATCCACAAAATGTATTAGTCACAATGAGACAATGCCTCCATCCGAATCATGTTAAGACATAAAAATAAAGAACAAATACTAATACATGTCAAAAGATCAAATTGAAGTATGAATTTATGACATCATAAACCTAAATATAATCTCACATGGAGACTGGGACAACAAAACATTGCATAGCTTAAGGAAAAAATATAACCAATTATTCATGCCATAATTTAGAATAACATACAAATTTAGAACACAATGACCAAACTAGATGTCTTAAGTTCACAAAATAAATGCTAAACCAAATAGTATCACATCTCTTAAGTTTTTCAAGATCTAACACAAAAGGCATCATTAAAGGTAAGTCTTGTTATATGTCTTTGAGTTCATATTCACATACTGAATTGTTCAACTATAACACCAAAAACATTATCATAGACCAAAATAAACGCCTACATGCTAGCATAAAGATTATGGAAAGGAGCCTAAAGCCTCAAAGTGAATGGTTTATAAAGTTCTTCATACACTTTTTATGAGGGTCATGGATGTTTGTCCTAAAAATGCTAATCTTGGTATCACTATCTAAAAAGTTTATCATAGACAACTTCTAATGATTTAGTTGGAAACTCTTAACTATATTCATAGCCTCCTTGAAGAGATACTAGATAACCAAATGCTTCATGTGTTGTTAGTGTTATAAACAACTTATTATCAAAAGTAAAAAATGGTTAAAAGGCCTACTTCAAGAAGGCTATAGTTGACACCCAAGTGAAAATAGTTTACATTGAATTTAGAAAAGGGATTTTTTATTTTTTGAGGATAAATAAGTGTTAAAACAAGTGGTTATGGTTGACACTTGGTTTAGGTATTGCCAAAGGTGAAGGTACAGAGGAGTTATGAGGGTGACAAAGCTATTGAAAGGGGAGATAAGGTCGGAGATGAAGACTTAGGTGGTCCTTACTTGCATGGGAAGCAACATTGGAGGTTAACATCATACGAACTTGATGACTAGAAGGAAGAGGAAAAAGGAACTCAATATTTATCAGGAAATCTAGAAATATTTTGGCCACCTAACCCCTATAGCATCACTTTAACTAGATCTATCAATACAACACTTTAACTTAAGGTTCTATTGTGAAACAGAGAGACTTTATCTGGGTCAATTTATAAATAGGGACGAGGGGAAATTTTTATGCCTATATAATTTCAATAAGATATTAGATGTGATGCGCAAAAGAACTCTGTGCCGGAAGCAATTAGTCTGTCCTCAAAAAGAGGGTAATAGATGTATGCTTTTTAAAATTAAGTTGAGGTACAAAATGAATCACGTAACAAGAGGCCTCCTGATGAAATTTTCATTGTTGAAAAACTATAGAATTCTAATAGTACGAGATCAACCTTATTTCTCTTGACTCTAAAATTAATAATAGGGTATTTAAATTAAAGATCATGATCTGCATTATTAAAATAGCTTAAAAGCTAGAAGTTATATATTTTGACATTCTCTAATTTATGCATTATGAAAATAATACAAGACTATATTTTACTGTGATTTAAGCATTAAAACTTATTAATTTTTAACTGACCTATATTATGGCATGTATAGAGTAAAATAAATATGTAAATTTTTACTTGAAATATTTTACCATTTATTTTGGCATATTAGCGCATCAAAAACCGTTTATTTTTATGTATGAGAGACTACAAATAATATATAGTATTTGATTTTTAGATTTTTTAATCAGATAAATCATGATTAATAATATCTATTTTATATTAAATTTGAAAGATGTAAATATTTTTGTTTTGATTAAAACATACTTTTGGTCCTCAAACTTTTACTCAAAACTCATTTTTATCTTTAAACTTTGGTTGTTACAGTTTCGTTCCTTATGTTTTAAAAATAAAGGGAATAGCTGATGACATATCATCTTACCAATCAATTCATGTGTTAACATCAAATTGATATACCAGCTATTTTTATGTTAAAAATGTAATTTTTTTAAAATATAAGAAAGTAAATTATAAGAATTAAAAATTTAATAATTAAAATAAATTTTGAGTGAAAGTTAGGGGAGTAAAAGTATATTTTTCATCTTTTATTTTTATCCTGCACCAATGATCGGGTGCTACGGCTTTTTTTAATCATTGGTGCCAATGAGTTGGTTGGGAATGAACTAAAGTTGGGTCTGGGGAATTTTTTTATTGAAAAGCTGTGGCTCCGGATGATGACACGACTCATCTATATCCATGGAGATGCGATTGCTGACTGATGGGCGGATAGACTTTTCCAGGAAATCATCTAGGATAATATTCACTATCTCGCGAGCTTGTCAGAATACTACTGACATGTGGAGCACTGCTGGTGCTTCTTTGGCATCATTTCTCAGCTGAAGCTTTTATGATTTTCGGTGGGAGCATGGTTGATTGGCATGGTTGACTGCTTCAATAATGTTGGTTCCACTTTAGTTATTCTCACATGCAATTAAATTCAAATTTTATCAATTTTTTTTATTTTTAAATTTATATGAATCAAGAATTTTTAAAATAAAAAAAAGATGCAGTTACTTTAAAATTTATGTGGATTTAAGAATGAAAAGAATGATCGAATTTAGGACTTAGTTATATACGAGTGTAGCTAAGTTCAACTTCTATAATATATATATATATATATATATATATGCATGCATGCATGCTTCTTAAATGAAAGTGTAAGAATGATGTATGCAAAGGATCAGATTCTGACATTTGATTTTATAGAACTTCATGTTTGGAACCTAGGTACTTGTTTAATTCTTAGGAAGGTAGAAAGAAACTCTTAGTGGACTTTTGGTATCTTTTCAAAAAATATTTTTTTAAAAAAAATGTTGAAAAGATTATAGATTTTATTCTGCTTGATAAAAAAATTTGTATGACAAAATAGCTATATATATATATGGTTGGAGATAATTTTTCATGTGAACATGATCATTTGAGTATAATGTCTCTAGAATAAAGATTTCAGGTAATTATTTTTTTTATTTTTTATAAGGAAATTAAATAGATAATTTAAGGTTCATTTTCGGTGAGAGATAATTTTGGCATTTTGGTACCAAAATATTTTTCAGTGAAAGAAGAAAAGAGGATTAGAAAATAAATGCTATTTCTTTTATAGTCTTTATTTTCTAATAGAAAGAGGAAATGTTTATGGACTCTACATATAATTTACCCTCTTCTTTAACCAAATAAAGGAAAATGAGAAGATAAAAGTTTTGCCTTTCATTTTCCATCAATCAAATGAGGGTTTAACTAATTACTGTTGGTGGATGCCTGTAGTTTGGAAGCCTACGCAACCAACTTGGATGATATATTGCGCATCAGAATGGAAACCCTCTTCAATAGAAAATGGAACCAACTCAAATGAATTTTTTTGCTTGGAAAAGTACTTCTAAGAGGTAAATACTTGAGAAAAAGTATACAAGAACCAGTGATATGGCTTCATATCAATATGCCAAAAGATTTGCTGAAGCATGTGCATTCTCTCTCTCTCTCTCTCTCTCTCTCTCTCTCACACACACACACACACACACACACCAAACGTGATATGATTCAGCAGATCCTTAAATATTTGGCAATGACACAGATTTTTTTCTTTAATTTTATTTTCCCCTTCTTGAGATAGTTGTAAGTAAAAAAAAAAAAAAAAAAAACAAAGGAAATCAGGATCATCTAATGGCTTATTTAAACAACCATTGAAGGCTTTATATATAGAAGTTTATAATCAAAATTCTTATGGGGAAGGCTATAGCCAAATAAAATCCTACTACAACATAGACAGTTCTTTGAGAAGATTACTCATTTAGTTTGCGTTATTTTGCATATTCGTGTCAATATTGAGAATTTATATAATTTGCACATAAATGCTACTCCTAAGATATACTGCACAAATTGAAAAGATGTAGTAGGAAAGATGACTAAGAGAAGCTATCTTATCATTGGTAACTTTGGATGACTACATTTCTTCACAGATTTACATGAACCAGTTAGGTAGCAACTTATTATTACCTCTAAACAGACCCAGACCACATCATGATGCTTCAGAAAACACAAGTTCTAACAGAAGTACCAAGTGAGCACACTATGCATTATTACTTCCCCATAAAATAACTAGTAGTGGAAACTGGGAGATCCTTGTTGGAGTTTCCCATCGCCGTTTTGTGACTTGCCGGTTCGACATGCCTTAAGCCAGAAGCCCACTGGACTTTAGCCTGGATTTGCAGTTGCAGTCATGCACCTGGGAGCTAAGCTGGTGGCCAAGACATGGTCAAACTGATGGATTGGGGAGGAGAGGAAGGCATGGCTCCCCTCCCTCCTCCAAGGTCTATGCTCTTCAAGACCCATGCAGAGACTCCTGCCAGAGAATTCCCATTCCTTACTGGAGGCAAAGGGAGTAGTTTGTACAGATAGGTGAGCTACGAGAGGAAGGAAGTGGAGAAATTTGAATCTGAACTCTGCCTTCTTACAGCTGTGAACAAGTGGAGAAAAGACTCTTAAATAAACTAAGCTACGTTCCTGAGCATGCCCTTACTTTTCAGCTGGATTGCTGTGATTGCTGTGATGCAAGGGAGTGCAAAATCTCACCTTCTGTTTTAAGGAATTGGCAACTATAGCCCTCACCTAAAAATCTACCATTCATCTTTTAGTTTTTTTAATGGAAAAAAAAAAAAAAAAAAAAAACTCTACTATTGATCTACAAGTCTGCTTTATGCCCAACATGGTGGATGCATCCGCATTATATTAGCCAAAGGAGGAGGTGAGATGAGCCTTTCCTTTGGCATCACCAAAATGACCATTCAGGTAGTTTTCAAATCAACATGGGACATTTAGTTGATTCTGTAACAAAATGATACTAGGGAAAATAGAGAACCTCATTCTCTAGAAGCACTACTTTTGAATGCCAGGCCATGGCTACTTTTTGGTCTAATAGTGCATCCACTAACTCATGCTTATCTTACACTGCTGGTTAAATTACTTTTGTAGTCTTCCACTTGTCCTCATTTCCAAATCCCACTAAATCAAGCCTAATTCCTGGTTCGAAAAGCTCCAATCTCTACGCACGCTTGGCTGATTAAAAAAAAGGAAAAAAAAAAAAAGTGAAGACCAGATGTCATCCTTTGAGCCACACTATCTAGGATCTGATTGGTAGCATGGGAGCCAGTTTTTAGATAGATCTGATCAATCATGCAGCAGATAGATCGGTTGTATCAATGATTACAAGACTATGGCTTCCATTTATATGCTATAGTGGTGAACTAAAACTATCTTAGGATTAAAACTATCTTAGAATTTTTTTGTGAAGAAAAGGCTTTAGTTGAACCAACTTAAGCAAAAAATAAAATAAAATAAAATCGAACCCAAGGTGATGAACAACCTACTGGTTTTCTCAACGGATGACACCCAAAATGGGGAGTGCACTGCTTCCACTATCAATCATCAAAAGTGAGTCCATACGTGGATACCTCCTTAAAGTTAAAGTTCAAGGCCAGAGAATTGCCTCCTTTCTTCTCCTCCTCTCCTTTTGCTTCAGAATAATTTACAAATGGCAGTGGCCTCCTCTTCAGACATGCACCCAATGATAGCAATATGGACAAAAACCTGTTGACCACCTCCCCTCCTTTTCTTTTGGCGCAAACAAGCAAACCAGCCACCATCGCTACATAGACAGCAAAGGAATTTATTATTCCGAAGTTCACCCATCTAATCTAATGTTGTGGAAAAGATTACAACAATATATTAGTAAATTAGATGGAAATGTTCAGCTGCAAGGTTCCAACTGTTGTGCCCTCAAATTATATGGTATTAGAACTTTAAGACATTCCACTGACATTCTGAAGTATGCTTCGAATAATTCCAGCTCAACTTTATGATCATGTTTGCGTTTGAAAAAATAAAGAAAAGGGAAAATTTTATAACCATGCTAGAATGATATTTTTGCAAAAAAAGTCAACCAACAAATAATATGATCGATATTATTTCTTCTCACATGGTTAGTCTAAATGTTAGCTTGTTCCAAGGGTGTGTTTGGTATAAGGTTAAAAAAATGAAGGTAAAAAATGAAAGGAAGAATATTTTCTGATGCAAATTTTAAGGATATAAATTTTTTTCTGTAACGCATTAAGCCCACCTACTGATCCAGTTAACCTATTAGCAAACCAAAACTATGTAACCCTAAAAACTCGAGTGTAAGTTATTTGGTAGTAGATGAACTTGAGTTATAAGTATAAACTTTTCTTTCCCATCTGATGTCGAACTATTTTTAGAGTATTACAATCTCCTCTTTTTATCGACATTTTCGTTGCATGCCACAAGTTAACCAAAATCTATCCTGAGCACGTCCTCATCGCATGCCACAAGTTAGCTAGAATCTATTCTGAGCCGAGTCGTTGAAGTTGCAACACTAGTTATATGGTTAAGAAATTTGATTTTAGAGCTTACTATTATTTGTTCCATCTCTAGACCACTAAAAATTTATTGTGATAACAGTTATGTTGCATTCTTTTCAAAGGACAATAAAATATTAGTGGGTCTAAATATATAAAGATTAAATATCTTATAATTAGGAAATTAATAAAGGAAGGAGACATTATTATCATATGCATTGGTACAAAAGGGCATGGTTATTCTTATGTTAACCAAGTGACTAGCCCATTTGATTATGATTCATGATGATATGTATGTTTCAGGGTTCTTTGATATACTAAGTTAGTGAAAGTGGATTATGTTTATTGAACTCTCACAAGTTGATTTATTGCACATGTTATCATATAACCCATTTTATTTTTTAGGTATATTTATTTCATATATAATGATCATCATTGTTTTATTTATATGCACACATTATTGATATATGATATATTATGGTTTTGAAAACTTAAGACTTGGTATCAGTCATGAATGCTAGTTATGCATGTCTCTTGGTAATACCATAAAGAAAAACCTTGAGGTATTATATTAGAGACATGTTAGGCATATTACAGATATCGTACGAGATTTCTCTAGCTTTGGTTGAAGAGTAAAGTTTGATGAGAAATCATTTGGTAGACTAACAGTAAGAATAGCACTTATGAGATCGCATATGTTGTGTTATTTTCTTGCCACACTACCACATCATGATCCATGTTAGTAGAGGTTATTAACACTTGTAATCATGGATTAGTCCTATGACAATAAAGGGCATAATGGCTACCATGATTCGGTGTTGATAGCTTTCATGGGACTGAATTATTTTTTGAGGTGTTGTGCCAGAGGACCAAATATTTTCAAAATTTGTGGCCAAATTAAGTTTAACTATTCAATCTATGTGTCATTTTCAAAAAAATAAATATTTTCAAAACTTGATCAACTATAATTAATATTGCCCAAGTGCAAGAATGTTGAAAATTTTCTATATATGGGCTACCATTAATTGTTGTGATTTTAATTTTGTAAAACAAACTGCACAAATTTGGTACAACGATACAAGCTAGATGAGCTCACTGTTGTTTAAAAAGTGATCCATATGGTTTGAACTTGAGCGGACCTCTATTGGATAATGTGGTTGGCAATTTTGTATGGGCTTGAAGCCTAATACTAACTAATGATAGGAGGGCCTATTAGGGTTTTATTATAAATAGGGCTGGATCCTCTCTTCTCTCCTTATATGTTGCAACTGATTTTCTCTATCAAGAACACCATCTAAGAGATGAGTAAAAAGAGAAAGATTTAGGCCTTTGCATTGTGAATACTTTCAGATCTTCTTGCATAAATCATGGTGAAATAAGATACGACATGCATTTAATTTTATTATTATATTGATGTTTTAGAATTTTACATATATGTTACTTAAAAATTTCTACATCCATGGTCATGGAAATCGCCTCAGCCTTACCATCAAACTCTCGCCAATGTCTAGCTGGCCAGATGGTGAGATAGATCCCTTTACTGAATATTTGTGAAACTAAGGCCTAGTGCATCTGGGCTTGTCCAGTTTGAAGCTTGGCCTAGTCTATCTGATCCACCAAAGTCAACAACAAAAGAAAAATAGAAATTGATTGAAATTAGCCAAGTTGACTTGGTTGAGTAGTTGAGTCAACTTCGCAACACTTTTGTGGCACCAACTCGGGTGATCAAGTCGGACTTCAAAAACTTTCTTTAAGTTAGAGAAGGAGAAAAAAAAAGATCATTAGACTCCAAAAGGAGTTTGAACATGAGGCGGATCCAAAGGAGAGGGAAGAAAGTTCCCCATCCTATTTAAAGCCCTTGTCGTGCAATCCAAGATCATACCAAGCATAAGTGGTCGATGAAATTCAAGGAGGATTAGGGTCTACCGTCACCAGAGAAGCCATCAAGGCTAGGTAGATTTCTGCTTCTTCTCTCCTCTCCCTCTTCCTTACTTTTAATAGCCTCGATGGGTCGCCAATGGCCATTGATGATAGCAAATAAAAAAAAAAAACCCTATTCCCCTGTTATCACATTGATTCCTTGCTATTTCTTATTGCAGAAGCACACCGATTGATTTGCTCTAGTGGCTTACTAATGATCTGAGGTTAGATGATCCCCGAGCCACCCTATGCTGGTGATAAGGGCTTCAATCATCCAGTTATCAATGCTTTGGTTTCCCTCACCCTTGTTTTGATGAACATCACTGGATGGAAACCTATTTCCAATAGGGTTGCTATCGAAGAAAGTGATGGCTGAACCACAATCGCCATAGGGGTATGTTCAGATGGTCCGATAGGCAAGGAGGGAGAGAGATCTCCCATATTACGTTAGAACCACCCCTGTCTCTTACGCAAACGGAAGCCGATCGAGCTTGCTGCCATGAACCTATTAATCTTTCCTAAATTCATCTTCGACAAGGTCTTGGCCTGACCGTCCTATGCGGGTTGCTTGGCTGTTCAGTATGGGTTGATTGACCGGCAAGGTCTGAGTCTCTTTTCTTTGCTTTTTTTTTTTTTTTTCCCTGTTCATAAGTCCCCTATCTCTACTTAGTTTTCTTGGATGGCCGAGCGACAATGTCGTCTTGTAGCAACTTCATGCCGCCTTTAAGGATCTCCACCTCCACTCTCTCCTTCCCTTGGTTTTTGGGGTTGGATGTTTGGGAGTAGGAAGGGAGAATGTGATACCCCAAATTTAATCCCACATTGGATGGAAGAGAAATGTGCTATATGCTTATAACTCAAGTCCGCTTGCTATCCATTAACTTTCACTCGAGTTTTTGGGCCATGTGGTTTTGGTCCGCTAACGAAGTTTATTGGGCTAGCAGGTGGGCTTGGGGCATTACAAATGATATCAGAGCCAATCCGAGTGTGCAAAAGTTGGTGGGCATGAGGAAAGGGCTACCCATGGGGTGATGGTAGAGTCCCATCATGGCATGGAGCCACCCTTGCAGCACCAATGACCTGACTTGGGATAGATTCTGGCTAGCTTATGGCGTGCGACGAGGACGTCGCATTATAAGGTGGAGAGATTGTAATACCCTAAATTTAGTCCCACATTGGATGTGAGAGAAATGTGCTATGTGCTTATAACTTAAGTCTACTTGCTACCCATTAACTTTCACTCAAGTTTTTGGGCCATGTGGTTTCGGTCCACTAACAGAGTTTATTGGGCTAGCAAATGGGCTTGGGGCATTACAGGGAACCTCCCTACTTTTGACTTCATGGGGGGGGTGGAAGGGGGGGCCGAGTGTCCCCTATTTCTGCCCTTTCTTTTTCTCTTTTGTCTCCTTCTCTTTTTTCTTCTCTCTTTACACGGGCAAAGGTCTTAACCATAAGTTCCTTTAGATATCAAATTATGTTTGGAGATAACCGCAAGGCAGAAGCCTTGTTTCAATATAGTGACTAAGCATGTCACTTACCAGCCTAACTTCATTGGGTATCATTGAATACCATCAATGTTGAGTTTCCTATCCTTGATAGGGTCCCTTTAACATTTTTATCTCCATTCTTGAGTAGGAATTTCTTAGATCAATGGTCTCAATTTGATTTTATGATTTGAGAATGTATGAGATTTAGGAAATTAATGGGAAAAATAACTATGAGCTAATTAAATGAAATTTGACCGATAAGTTTTGAAGAAAAAATATGGTCTAGATAGATATTATCACAATTGTAAGATAAGTGATGATTTACCCTTTAATGTTTTCCTACGTAATTGTTTTCCATAAAATAAAGATGTCAAAAGTATTATAATTGATTAACATGTGAATTATGAATTTTATGAAAGAAAAAGATGGTTCACCTTTTCTAAATTTTTACACAAACCTATAAATAATAAACTATTGATTTAAAAATTAGTATAGTAGGTTAAGATTGAAAGAAGCTAATTAGCCTCATAAAAATCAAGCCATTGTTGCAATATATTCATCCTGATTTTTTCATAAGCTCTAAAATACCTGGGTGAGACTAAAAGACTCCACTCATAGGATGCAGGTGATATCCCTTAAGGTTGAACCATCTTTAATGAATAGAGAGTTGGTATCTGTGTGGCTAAAAGTAGAGGTAGCTATTTTCATGTGGATTGTAGTTATATAAGTCTTCCACTAGTAGTCAAAATTATAACTATGGCTCTTCTTAAGGTAAAAGGAATAAATTAAAAATTGTTACATAATTGAATAAAGAAAAAATTAACCAAGGAGATATCATGGTAGGATGGATTATGAGGGATGAATTAATAAAGATTGAAAAGTTTAAAGAACATATAGGCATACAGAGGACCCTTTGTGTGAGCTCAAACTAGTGAGCTAAATAATTGGGTGAATAGTGCTTAATATAATATAAATTATTTTTAGAATGCTTGATGATCAAACCAACATGGTGATGCCCATAAAGCAAAAAATGCATTCAAAGAGACTACCCATTATAAAAGAAACCTTGATAGGAGACATGCCAACATAGGGTAGCAAGAACAAAAATGAAAAAGTAAATTGAAAATGAAAAACAATAATGAGTTTCGGTGATGAAGAGGGGATCCATAAAATAAAAAAGAAGTGAAGGGCTCTTTATACTAGGGGAAAGAAAAACTAATTGGGGTAAGATTTGAAAGATTTGAAAGATCGTAAGGCAAGAGATAAGTCTTTAGAAAATATAACTCAAGTATAACTCTTGTCCTAGGGGAGTAATGAACTACGGTCGGATGTGATCCTTTTTGGTTAGAGACCCGACATGTTAACTCAAGTCTTTAGTGTTCCATCATCTCTGCATTAAATTGACTTAAGGGCACCGCTATCTCAGATCAGGTGGGAATTTCATCACCCTTTCTGGATCCAGAAAACCATCAACCTGCATACGAGCCCAAACCTCCCAATTTTAAAATCCAGTAGACATAATTAAGCATTAGGGACACCCATGGTTGGGTTCACATATTTTGTTGAAACTGGTGTGAGTCTTTCTCCATTTACGACTGAAACCTGATGTCTAAGGCTGGAGGTCAAATGTCAAACGACTTAAGCAGAGTGACGAGATTACTCTAATTAGGCCCCTGCGTTAAGCAGAAAGAGCCTCCCCCCCTTCCACCTGCTACCTGGCCAGCTATAGGGTATTTAGTGATTGATTAGCATTTAGTTGACACATTTTATTTGAGCTCTAGGTCTAGGAGACACTAGTACGAATCCTTTATGTGCTTGTTTGCATATCTACTAGGTCAGGAGTTCAATATCAACCGAGTCAGTCCCAACCTGAGTTAACCATGGACAATGACATTGGAGCTATGCTTAGGACCATTACTAAACGATTGACCCAATTGAATGATCAAGTGAGCTCCCTAAAAGAAAGTCGTAAGACCAAGACTGAGCCTAAGTTAGACCCTCATCTACCTAACCCACATCCTGACCCTAGGAGAGCCTATCACTATGATTTTACCCCTGAGTATCACCTTAGAAGCTCATACCCATACTTAGTGGACTCAGAGGAAAGATCCATTAGGAACACCCGGCTATATGCACCCACTTTTGGTGGTGATCTAGAGCTAAAGGATTACATTGATTAGGAAAGGAGGATGGATGAGTATTTCGATCGAAAAGAAATGTCAAAAGAAGGGAAGGTAAAATTTGTTAGGCTTAAACTAACCCGACATGTTAGGATATATTGGGAAAAGGTTGAGTACGCATGTCGTCAAATGAGGGAGATGCCTATTAGAACATAGAGAGCCATGAAGATTAGACTTAGGAAGAAATACCTACCCATATCCTATAGGCATAAGGAGCCCATCACCCATTAGGCCACACTTAATAGGACTAATATCCCTACAAATAAGTCAAGTCCTAATCTAGGCTCATTTAGCCAGTCCATCCCTATTGCCCCATGTGTTCACCAGAGTCCATCCTTCCCTACCACCCCGTTTATTCCCATGAGTTGACCCACTTCTATTCCCCCACTTGCCCCATTCATTCCTACTATCCGGCCCATTCCTATCTATCAGTTTGCCCAACCCATTCCTACCACCATAGTTGAATATAGGGAGGAAAAGCTAGACATGGCCAGCCTAGGCATAGTTGTTCAGGATCCTACTCAATTGACAATCTAGAAAACCCTGAACCTATTGACTATGATGAGGAGAGAGATCAAGAACCCCTTATAGGTTGTATCGAGGAGGTATATGAGGTTGACGCAAGTTTAGTTGATGAATACAAAGAGGATGAGGAAGAACCCATTGAAGGCTTTAAGGACGAAGAAGTTGAGCCCAATAATCATTTAAAGGTCGATAGTCCCGAGCTCCTTAGTCATGTAGAGGTAGACATTTGTGAGTCCATTAGTCCATTAAGAGAAGAAGCCACTAAGCCTATTGATCAATCTAAGGGAAAGGAGATTGAGCTTGAGCCCAGTGACACATTAGAGGATGAAGAAACTACACCTATTGGAGAGATAGAAAGAGAAGTTTATAGAACTGAGTCTGATCTAAGGGTTGAGTCTAAAGAAATTGATACCATTCTAGTTGAACATGAATCATTGCTTGTAGCTAAAGAGATTATGGAGGAGCAAAATTGTTAACTTGAGGAAGCTAAAGTCCAAGAGCTAAGCCCTATAGAGCAACCCCTAGAAATAATGGAATTCATGAAGGATTTAGAGCAAGAGATTTATGTAATTTTTGCTGAGGGTTTAGAACAAGACATCAGTAAGGGGTCATCAATTTGAGGAAGCTAAAGTCCAAGAGCTAAGCCCTATAGAGCAACCCCTAGAAATAATGGAATTCATGAAGGATTTAGAGCAAGAGATTTATGTAATTTTTGCTGAGGGTTTAGAACAAGATATCAGTAAGGGGTCATCAATTTGGACTAGAAAAATTTACGATCACATCCAAGAGGTAGTAGTGAAGATTTTAGGAGAATTTCATAAGATGTTTCCAAAAAGAATATCTAGTCACCTTCCACTACTTAGGGATATCCTACACCTCTTAGATCTAATCCCAGTTCGGTTTGCCACATACTTTCAGAAGACCCTATGGAACCTCTTAAGAATCCATGCTATCCACCAACCCAGGGTCAAACCTAGAGAGTCTGTAGTCTGTTAGGTTTAGGTCCAGAGAGTCCAATAAAATTCCTTTCCATAGGAATGCCTTAGTAAGTCTGCATTTCAGTTAGGTGTCAATCCAAGTCTTAGTAATAAGGACTTTTGTCACATTCTACTGAGTTTGCCTGCTCATTCAACTTGTCCAACCATACACAAGTCTCAGAGTCAATTGCACAGCACCTGCATCATGACATTAGCATTCACTTGAATATTAATAATAAGTTGGCTAATCCCCAGAATCGAGTCAAGGATTTTGTTAAGGAAAAACTATGTCATGTTAGAAAGTTACATGCTCATGGAGCTAGTCCTTTTAGAATGTTAAAGAAGGTAGGAACCAATGCCTGTGTATTAAAGTTACCTCCATGGTTAGGCATTAGCTCTATTTTCACTACCTCAAACTTTGTAGAATATAGGGACCCAGCAGTGGTACCCAGCAAGTTTTTGGACCTGACCATTCCTTTGAGAGTGAGCCCTCACCTGAGTGTCCACCCACAAATTGACTCGAGAGAAAAAGCAAGATTGAGCAGATTCTGGATGACCAAGCTGTCACGACCCACAATAAAGGTTACCAAAGATATTTGGTTCGTTGGAAAGGTCGACCGGAATCAGAGGACTTATGGATTATCCGGAAAGATCTGCAACACCTAGACCCAGACCTCCTAGAGAAGTACCAAAGTCAAAATGACCCTTACTCGATGGGGTCGAGTTCCTCTCAGCCTGGGAGAATTGGTGCAGGCACCAGATTGGGACAGAGGTTTCAGGGTTCCTTATAGATCTCTGATTTATGAGAGTCATTTTCTTTATTCTTAGAGTCCTTGTCGAGTCTAGTTGTGTTAGTTAGCCAGGTTCATTGTTGGAATCCAGGAGTTGGTCAAGTCTCAAGTATTATTTTCTTTCATTGAGTCCTGTAATAAGTCAAGAGAAGGTTCACCTTGAAGACCCAAGAGAAGACCCATCAACCATGCAATGACATATGTCTTGGACCATTCCGGGACACATGGCATCACCAGAGCAGAGCAAGGAGTCGGCCCACATCAATTTAGGAAGGAATCAAGGCGCTAACATCCTCCTTACTCATTTCTTCATGCCACCCACCCTTATATGGAAGCTTTTTGGGTGCCCATTGACTTTCACATTTATCATGTGGTCCTCTAATAAATATTTATGAAAGAAATTGGCTGCCCCTCTCTAATTGAAAGATCTTCATGCACCCCAGATGGAAGAAGGTTGCCACCCAGTCAAAGATGACAGGAGAAATCAAGGGGCACCCATTCTTTTCCTCTCTCAAGTGGTTCCCCTCCTCTACAAGCTTGAAAATTACAGCCACTCTCTCTTTTTGGCCATCCCAGATAAAGCATGCAGAGATCCCTGCTTCCCCAAGAAGAATCACATGCCATACATTACAATTCATATCAATTATGTACTTAAAATGAATGATTTAACTTGTATTGACATGAAAGGGTTATAAAAAGACCTTTCTCTTGTAAATGAAAAAAAAATGATTAATGAGAAAATTCTGAAGTTCTTTTCCATTGTTGTGGAGGCTCTGGTACTCTGGGAAGGAGTGAGTGCGAAGCCCTTAGTGTTTTCTTTCATCTTCTCTAACCTCCCTCAAACCCATACCCTAGCCGTTTCCCTCTTCAGAAACCCTAAAATAACCCTGCAGCCAACCACAGGCCCCCATCTCCTCTTGCTATTTTCTCAGGGATTCACGAGCCGAAGAGGAAGTCATCTTTACTCCGAATCATATTTCGAAGATCCTCTCTGGTAGACAGCTTCTTCATCCAGGACTTTCAACCTGTCAGAGCGATCTTCCTGTTTCAATCTTCGAGTGATCACTGTTGGTATATGAAATCCTTTCTCTAATTCTCTTTCTCTGATTTAGTGAATGTTGAGAGCATGTCCTAACCGAGGATTTCCTAACCTTCACTTTTCCGGTTTCGTTAATATTCTAACAGTTTTAGCTCTGGTGCATGCTTCTGCCTGTCTTGCATAGTATAGCTTAACTAGTTTTTTGATCTTTCTGGTAATTAGCCATCTCATAAAATATATATATATATAAAAAAAAAATATTATTTCATTGCATTCATGTCTCATCCACGTCCTGCATCAAATAGGGGTATTAGCATTAAAGACTTTGCCACTCGGTCTAAAATTTAAAAAATACCTAGTTTTCAAAGACTAGGCTAAACATGTGGTAGTTAAGGTAGAGAAGGTCGGTGGAAGGAGACAAAAAATAGAGGGTAGCCAAAATAAGAGAGTGGTTAGCTACTAGAGGATTCTTGGAAATGTTTAGAATATCCAGAAGATCTTTCATCTTAAAAATTGAAGCTTTCTACTAGAAAACACAGGTAAACCATTGGTCTCAAAAGGTGAACTTAGATGGATAATATCTATAAGAGTTTAAATTTATCCAAATAGAGATAAAAAGTCCTTCCTTTTGATAAGGAAAGGTCTCTTCCATGGAGCGGCAAAATTGAGAGAGTAGTTGGTAATGTAGCATTTGAAAATTGGCTAAAAATGGGGAAGTTGGATTTAGGAATTAGAACTAAAGAGATTGCAAAGTCAAAAACCCTAAGGTGATGGAGCGCCTCATACTTTATTTCAATCAAACGCATGATCGAAGTTAAAGCAGAGAAGATTGGGCCCACCATGTTTAGGAATGAAAGAAGTAGGAGCAAAGAGAATTAAGAGGAAAGTGAAAAGGAAAGCAAAGGAATGATAAAACTATGGATCTCTATTTATAGAAAAGGGGCATTTGTCTAGAAAATGAAAATGAAAAGGATTTGGAATGATCATTGAGTTTCGGATGAAGGAAAAAGTCATGCTTGCCCATTAAGAAAGTGACTATGATGGTAACACATGGATTAGTACTCTTAACCAAAGGAAGGTGGTGAAATAAAGAAATTGAATGATCGAATCAAAGTATGTCAGATGAGGAGTTTCAATGGTTGGTGTGAAATTTGAGGATAGCAACTGAATGATATAACATATATTCTATTACCTTCTTACTCGTTGCTCGATGGGATGTAGGAAGCGTTGTTGATACCATATATCAAAGGATGGTCATATGGTTTGGTAGTATCATAGGCATGCAACATATGATAAATTAGATAGGCATGCGATGATCATAAGTCAAATAAGTAGTTGTGTTCTAGGCATAAAGCTAATAGGCCAAAATCATAGATCAAATAGAAAAAGGCTAGTAGCGGTGCTAGAACAATTTAAATGAAATAATAGATTTAAGAGGTGTAGTGTGTAAAAATCAAGAGAAAGGATTCCTCAGAGGAGTTGTGCATGGGATCATTAAGGAATATCCGATTAGATAGTGAAGGTATGGAGAAGCTATACTACAGAAGCTGTATTGAGAAAGAAGACATGACTAACGTAGAGTTGTGCACCTGACCAAAATAAATAAGGGTGTAGTTGTAATTTAATTATATAAATATTATTTGAAAGCTTTATGTAAATGGTATTTGATATATCAATCAAACCACTTATCTTTAATTTTATCCTTTATTTTATTCCAACTTAATTCATTTTATGAGTAGATGTCATCCTTTGTCTAATCGGTGGTATTGTAGTGATAAAAGTCTTTGCAGGTTAAGGATATAAAAACTTAATTTATCCATCCATTTTTATTTTCAGTTCTTATTGATGGTATGTTCATGCAAAAAACCTACTCAATCACAAGCTAATCTACCTTTACTCGGACCCTAGCCAATAAAGAAGTACCCTCTACCTATCAAATTTTTATAAGTATCGAAGGATGAAGAGGGGTAAAAAATAAGGCAATAACTATAAAATATATAATGCATTAGAGTATTATAGTCTAATATTATATTATACATTATATTATAATATTATGATATTTTATAGCATTATATTATATTATATTATATTACTGTTAGAGGATTAAGTTAGTTATTTTCTTTAATAATATAGGGAATAAGATAGGCTTCAAATAGCAAACTATCATGTGGTGACAACCTTCCATCAAAACTAGTATTGATCATTATAGGATTCATGACTACTGTTATTTATTTCAAAAGCAAGCTTTCAAATTTTTAATAATAAAAATTATTGAAATAATGGATGTCACAATGATATTTTAAGGGAAAAATAAGGGCAACAATGAAAAATAATAGTGTTATCCTTGCCTTCTATTTTTTTTTAATTAGGTAAAATAATATCTATTTTTGTATCTACAACCAACTTTGAAGGGAATTTTAAAGAGAAAAATTGAAATTCAAAATAAATACTATTTTATTAAAAGGTATAAGTGAAATATGTTATACTAAGTTTAAATTTGTACCAATATAATTGGTATAAATATAATTAGGTTTAATTGATATTGGCTTTATCATTTAGTTCTTATTGATTAGCCATTAACTTCTGGTCTATAGTATAAAGTTTTTTTAATTTTTAACCTTTTTCATTGTATAATAATTATATTTTGTAGGACGACATCTATGCTCATAGGGATTAAAGGTTATGTTTGGAAGTTATCCTCAGGATGTGATGAGTTGGATAAATTCCATCAATGACTTCAACGCATGAAAAAGCAGATCGATGGATCGCATATTCCTACACGTGACAGTCTCTGTAATGTCATTATATTCCTTCATAAAATTGAAGGAAATGACAAAAACTCACTTAGTCCGCATTCCAACTTGGATGGCGGACCAAAAGCCCACGAGACAACTCTCATGCGTAGCGACAGGATATGCCATTCCACCGCTACCGTCGGTTCGCTTCAAAGCAGGCAATTTTGGCACGGTTCGTGAACACAACTCCGCCTTGGTCACGGAGTTGAGCATGCTTGAATAGATACAGTGGCCTCTTTCGGCAGACAGAAACGTGGTTTCTAAAAAGTAACTTCGGAGAAGTGGCTATTTGAAAAGTTGGTGTCTCATAAATTTTTTTTTTTTTTTTTTTTAATGTGTACCTTTGATCGTATAAACAGAAAAAAAAAAAAAAAAAAAAAAAAAAAAAGCCTTTAAGTTAATCATGTTTGGCTAACATTCTTGTATCCTAAAAAATAAATGATTATTTTTAAATTTATCTTTTGATTATACTATTAATTATGATTCTCGAAGATTAAAATGAAAAAATTACTTCCAATTTCAATTGGAGTGATGAAAAGAGCTCTTTTCTATCTTTACAATGGGTTTGAGATTCCTGTATGGTCATGAGAAAGTTCTTCCTCACAAAAGATATTTTCCATTGACTAGTGTAGCAAGTTTCAACCAAACAAGAAGGGATGGCTCCTATTTTCTGGGAAAGACACTTTATCATGGCAATAAAGTATCACCAAATGGGATTAAATAAGTTCATATCAAAATTAGATTGATTAGTTAAATATAATTAATAAATAAATTATATCTCTAATTAACTCATTAATTCAAAATTGATTCGTAATTGATACGATTAATACATAGATCAACTCATGTAATGTGACCCGTAAATCCTAATGCGATTCATTAGACTTGGTTAACTTATATTAGGAAATTGCTTGTATATATTTTTATTCAATACATAAAATAAACAAAATAGAAGGGGAAAAAAAAAAAAAGAAGCAGCCATTTTGAATATTTTAGTACTCTATCAAATAAAATCTAAAACATGAGTTATGCTAGTTAGATAAAGTAAAGTTACATAGATTCAAAATAGTTTATATGCTCATATTAATCCATACATAATCTATTTATTAAATAGGTTACATGATATAATACACTAATCATATTCAAGCTTACATTTCTAGTATAATTAATAAATGGATTAGATTTGAGTTGGCATATTTGTTGTTGTATTCTTAAATTAATAAGATCCGTTCATGACCTGTTAATACGATTTGCTATCGCTAGCTCGGTTGCCCAACCTTTAGCCTGTATAATTCCCTGATTGGTCTTATCCTTTGTTTGTGGTTCTTTTCCACTGTGAGAGAGACATTTAGACATGTCTTAACGTTGGCATACGCCTGGTTTGTTTTCACATTGGTTCAGGCTTCAGCTTAATGTATAGCCCAGCTGATGAGACGGTGAAGCTTGTCATGGTGATGGCTGGTCCAACTGGCTACCTCAAAGCCTTTCTCTTGCCTTAAGAAATGCGGTCGAGTGTTTCATAAAAAAAATTCCCCCGTTGCCATGTCCTACGGAATCCAAATCATTCATTCTTTGGACTGCAAGGGTCCCGTGCCAGCTACCGACTGAGATCTGACCTGAATCATGTCTTAGATCTAGACCCACTTGCACATTTATTCATTTTAAAATTTTAACACTCTATTATGCTAAACATTGAATCACATGAAAACCAAGGCAGTAGCCTTATGGTGTTGCCTCTAGACTCACATGCATGGAGTTCCAAAATATAGAGGGAAGATGAGAGTTAGCTATCAACTCATTCAACTGGCTGGCTTCAGGGAATCACTTGGTATGATTCATTTGGATTAACAGCATGAAACGTAGTCCAAGTTGCACGTAACTCTTTCCTCAAAACGCCAAAAAAAAAAAAAAAAAAAAAAAAAGCACGCAATCCCCATCGAAGACAGAAAAATATTCTGACCATGTGCTAGGCTATAAAAGACTATATTGAGCCTGAAAGGATTCTTAGGCAGCCAGGCTAAAGCAACGCAGGCTTAAAAAGAGCTATATCCCTTGGAGGCCTGTGTTTTTTAACCTCGATAGCCTACTCGATGCGTCCAATAGACTGAATACCAAATGCTTCATATGAGCCAACCTGCCAGCTTAGCCTCTACCGGTGGGCAGAAGATTAAAGGGTCAATATCTCTAGAAGACATGCACATGATCCTTCGCGGCGCTTCAAATAAAGAAAGGAAGGATGACAACCATTATGATGTGGAAGGGTGCAGGGTGCATGTGATAGCTCTTCCCCTCCCTTTTGCCACCTACTGAACTTATTGTTGGGGGGAGGGGCCACGCTCTTTCCCTGCTTTCGCCAAAACAAGCGGTCTAAAAATCATCTCTGAGCCGAAAAGAAGCGAAACAATCATCTCCAAGACGAAAAGAAGGGAAGCAAACGATCGCAGAGAAGATGGAAGGATCCTTAATAAACATCAGAAATCCGGGTGCCGGACCCATCACCACCGCCTTACCAAGCTGGAAGCTTTATAACAATCCGCACTACTCCGAGTGCCGCAATGATTCCACACCACACCTCCACTCCTACAACTGCCTCCCTCCTTACGTTCCACTGATCTTAGAAATCGGTGATCTCACTCCTCTCTTCAGGCCGATGGACTGCGATGGGACTCCCTCCGAGATCGAACTCGCAAAGGCTCAGATCAAGGAGTTGAAGGGCGAGCTCGAGTTCGAGAGGCGGATGCGGCGCAAGGTAGAGTCGCTCAACAAGGTGATGGCCAGGGAGCTGACGGAGGAGAGGAAGGCGAGGGAAGCAGCGGATAGCCTGTGCAAGAGGCTCGAGGAGGAGCTTGCGAGGAAGCAGGAGGAGGTGGACCGGGTGTTGAGGGATATTGAAGAGGAGAGGAGGATGCTGAGGATTGCCGAGGTGTGGAGAGAGGAGAGGGTCCAGATGAAGCTCTCAGAGGCCAGGTTGCTGATGGAGGAGAAGCTTCAGGAGATGGCAGCGTTTCAGAGCAAGAGAGAGGCAGCAAAGATCAAAGGGGAGGAGGAGGTAGGTGGGTCAAAGGTTACCGTTTCACCCTTTCAGAGAGTTTCATGTGAGAATGCTGAGAATTCTACTGAGAATAATGGTGACACTGTTGGATCAGCTGGACAAGCCGGTCAGCAAAGTCTACCGCGGAGGGAACCGGAGAATCCTCATATCAGGAGAGGAATCAAGGGGTTTGTGGAGTTCCCGAGGGTGGTTCGGGTTCATGGCTCTTTGAGAGAGGGGAGGGTGCACCTGGAGTCTAATCTAGAGTGCCAAAGGGCTCAGCTGCGGATCCTGCTGAGGCATAGGAATCCGGTAGGTTTGGGCCTTATGGGAACTTCAGAGAGTTTGGTCATGTGATGGAGCTTGTTAATTCTTTCGAGAGTGTTTTTATTTTATTTTATTTTTATTTTTATTTTATTTTTATTTTACCTTGCACCAGACAACAAGCGCTTGCAATTATGTACTTTGTTTTTGTTATTTCTTGCTTATTCGTGGGATCATTTGATTGTTCCATTCCATATCATAGCTGAGTATAGTTGAGCATGTTCACTGCACCTGCTGTAGCACATAATTGAACTGATTACTTGAAAGGAGGTCTCTTCAGGTAATATTTCTTGTTAAAAAATAATATATGTATAACATTATTTTCATCCCACGGATTAGTTCTGACTAGAGACAGTTTTGGAGTGGTGAGAACTCTAGTCAAAAGAATGTTAAAATTACTGCTGCAATCATTATCTTTTGCCATGCTAATTAATTTTGAAATGGACGTATTGCTACAAGGCTTGTCATTCGGCTATCATGCTCATGTAGAGGTGTTATGGGAATAACTTGTAATTTTGTTTTGTCTTGCCGGTAGACACTAAGTTAGTTGTGAGCCTACTTTAAAGTGTCTATATTAGAGAACAGGGGAAGTGTAAGAGCCCATGGTTTACATCGGTCATCCACTATATATATCTTTAGTGTGTGTATATATATAAGGTTAGACTTAGTTATATTCGAATGTAGCTAAGTTTAGAATTCAGTTACCTTCTTCATCCTTCGATCTACATAGATTCCAAAGTCATCCCATCTTTTTCATTTTTTTTATCTTTGGGATTCATGAATTATATGGATCAAAGGATAGGAGAGATGACTAGATTTAAGCTTGGCTATATTCCAATGCAGCCAAGTCTACCTTTCCCAAGTCTACCTCTCTCTTTCTCTTTCTCTCTCCATATATATATATATATATACATACACATATAAAGGTAGATTCGGTTACATTCGAATGTGGCCAAGTCCAATATCTGATCACCTTCTCCACCCTTAGATCCACGTGTATCTCAGAGCCACTCCATCTTTTTCACTTTTTCCATCTTTGGGATCCGTAAACTGTATGGATCGAAGGGTGGGAGACGTAACTGAATTTAGACTTGACTACATTCGAAGGATGGGAGACGTAACTGGATTTCGATTTGACTACATTTGAATGTAGCCAAGCCTAAATCCTATTACCTCTCCTAGATTGAGACTTGCCTATATTCGAATATAGCCAAGCCTATATCCAGTCACCTTTCTCATTCTTAAATCCACACAATTTACATATCCCAAAGATGGTGGGGTGGCTCTGGGATCCATGTGGATCTAAAGGTGAGAAAGATGATCGAATCCTGAACTTAGCTACATTCAAATGTAGCCAAATCTACCGCATATATATATAGATAGAGAGAGAGAGAGAGAAACTTATATTTGAATTTTTGATTCTATATAGAGAGAGAGGGGTAGACTTAATTGCATTCAAATATAATCAAACTCAAGATTCAATGACCTTGCCCACCCTTGGATCCACACAGATTCCGAAACCATCCCACCTTTTTTCACTTTCTCCATTTTTGGGATCCATGAACTGTGTGGACCCAAGGATGGGGGAGGTGACTGGATTCAAGCTTGGCTATATTCGAAAAATACAAAGACTATCTCTCTCTCTCTATATATATATAAGAGGTAAACTTGGCTACATTTAAATATAGTTAAGCTTTGATCTAGTGACCTCCCTTATTCTTAGATCCACACAGTTTATGGATCCTAAAGATGAAAAAAGTAAAAAAATGGGATGGTTTTGGGATCCGTATGGATTCAAAGGTAGGGAAGATGATTGTCCTGAACTTAACTACATTCAAATATAGCCAAGTCTACCTATATATATATATAATCAAAAATCCAAACAACACATCCTAAACTATTACAAACTCAACCTATGGCCTACATAAATTGGGTAACACTACAGAAGAGTTCTTTTGACATCGATCATAGATTGATCATGGTGCTCATGATTTGATTTGGATCTTTATGTGAAAGTCTATGCTGGTATATATTTAGACTCATATTAATCAATTATGCACTTGTTACTTCTTGCATAAATATATTGGGACCAAAAATCCAAATGACATCTTCCAACTAACTTTTTGGAATCCAAAGACAAGGCTTGTTGATTTATTATTTAGAGTAAGAAAAATTTTTATTTAGTATTTTTAATTTTAACAAATATAAAACTAAACTCGATATGTAAGTAAATTCATGGTAAATATTGAACCTTGAAAATCATGTTATCTTAAAATCAACAGGTCTCAAATAATGTATTCAGAATCGTTCCAAGATCTTCCCAATATAAGTTTCTTGAGACAAACTAAGCAACTTCTTAGCACGATTCCTTAGGATCCTCATTCCTAGCATATAATTTACCTCATACATATCCTTCATCTCAAAGATAGAGGACAACCACTCTTTAGTGGCATTGATTAACCTCATAGTACTTCCAGCTATTAGGATATCATCGACATACAACACTAGAATTAGAATCCCACCATCTAATTTCTTAATGTACACATAGTGGTCCCCTTCAATCATGTCCAAGCCAACCAACGTGATGGCTTCATGAAATTCAAGGTACCATCACTTAAACAACTGCTTGAGACCATATATGGATATTTTAAGTAGCACACTTTGCCTTCTTATCCTTTGGTCTCAAAGCCAATAGGTTGATTCATATAAATCTCTTCATTTGAGCTTCCATTAAGAAATGTTGGCTTAACATCTTTCTGATGCAGCTCCAAATCTAAATGTACTACAATAGCTAGGATTTGGCGAATGGAGGCAAACCTCATCACAGGAAAAAAAGTCTTCTCATAATCTATACCCTCGATCTAGGTTTCCCTTTACCACAGGTCAGACCTTGTACTTATTAATTAACCTATCTGCCTTACACTTTATTTTTAGAACCTACTTATTTCTTACTGATTTGCACCTAAACGGAAGGTCTATCAAGTCCTACACATGGTTCTTGGCCATCGACTCTATCTCATCTTCCATAGCAGCTAGTTACTCAAAATGAGCAGGTGAAGTGAGCGCTTCAACAACAAAAGCTAGCTCATCTGAATCCAACAGAGTATAAAGAAAAATATTCCCTTCAACCTCAAAATGTCGAGGTGAAATAATTCCACGTTTGCTTCTCCATAACTTTGGATCTAAACCCTAAGGACTACTTTCTAGTGGTGCATCAACCCTTATGGGCAAGCTCCTACTTGGCTCAGCTTGTGCACTCCGACTAACTGGTGTATCACTCCCACTGAGCTCAGCACTCTCACTATCTATGGAGATCCCTGGAACATGTCGTAATGCCACTCCCTCGCTAAAAACAATAGAAGAGTCCTCCTGTAACTCATACAGGGTCAGATCCTTTCTAATTTTACCAATGCTCAAGAATTCATTCTCTTTGAATTTCACATATCTGGACTTCACCTGTTAGTCCTCCATCAGGATGTTCACCATACATCACATAACCCTTAGAACTTTCAGGGTACCGATGATTTGCTGGCCTTAGGACCCAGCTTTCCCAACCTATGGGAGGTATTGTGAATATATCCTGCTGAGTCCCATGGGCACAAATAATCTACAATAGATTTCATGCTATATCAGAGCTCATATGGAGTAAAGGGTACTAATTTACTAGGTACACAGTTAAGGATGTAAGCAGCAGTCAGCAACGTATCTCCCTAGAAACCAACTGGAAGATTTACCTATGTCATCATCAATCTGATTATATCTAGTAAAATTATGTTTCTATGCTCTGCAACTCCATTTTGTTATGGTGTACTAGGAATAGTAAGCTGCCTATGTATCCTTTTCCTCATAGAGCCTCTGAAAATACTTAGATAAATATTTGCATCCTCTATCAGTTCAGAGAATCTTCAAAGTCCTCCCTTCTAATTCTCTACCTCGGCTAAAAAGCATCTGAAATAATCCAGTGCTTCATAGTGGCAGGAGATCAGGTACACATACTCAAATCGTAAATAATCATCTATAAATATAA
Source organism: Metroxylon sagu (assembly GCA_017589505.3). Lineage (NCBI taxonomy): Eukaryota > Viridiplantae > Streptophyta > Magnoliopsida > Arecales > Arecaceae > Metroxylon > Metroxylon sagu. The sequence goes on from JACVBY030000657.1 coordinate 2,597,793, forward strand.
GAAAATAAGAGGCATTATGGTATGCCCTGACACTCAAGGGTCCATAGATATCTGAGTGCACTAAGTTTAATAGCTGAGAGGCCCTAGAAGCGAAGGCTTTTAATAGCTAAGAGGCCCTAGAAGCGAAGGCTTTTAATAGCTAAGAGGCCCTAGAAGCCTTATCAAAAGGCTTTCTCGATGCCTTTCCTACTAGACAAGGATCACACACAAGGAGACTTATCTTGCTGAAAGGGCCTAATAGCCCTTCTCTAACTAGTTTAGCCATCCGATTGTAGCCCACATGATCAAGTCTAGCATGCCACATCAGACTATCAGAAAAAAAGGCACATACAAACGAGGAATAATGATCACTGAAATCAACATCAAGTCTAAAGAACCCCTATGATAAATATCCATAAAAGGATAATATACCATCCGTATATATAAGCATCTGATCCCCAAAGAAATAAAAAGTATAGTCAAGAGCCAACAAGGCAAGAACAAAACACAAATTACATTGGATGATTAGGACATACAAAATATTATGTAGGGGCAACATATGTCCACCTCGCAATGTAATGCGATAAGCTCCTACTCCTAACACCTGCTCACATAGACCATTCCCAAGAATAATATATTGAGTGCCTATTAGAATTCGATGAAAATCTACATATCTGACTCAATCTCGTACTGTATTTGTTCGCTCCTGTATCTACAATCCAATCAGGAGTATGTCAGCAACTAATGCATATGAATAAACATTGAGAGACCTCATTGTGGAGTATAACTTCTTTGGCTCAGTGCAGTCATGAGCAAGATGGCCTTTTACCCCATAATTGTAATACCTAATCTTTGCTACATCTCTCTTTGCACCTCATTGGCCTCTCCTCGGTTTGGCTACTTTCTTCCCTGGGTCCTTGTGCACTCTTGTCACCCACCCTACCCCTCTTTCTGCTCTTGGGCCTCAAAGACCTGGCCTGAGCCACATAGGCCGAGAGATGAGAAGTCTCAATATGCTTTGCCTCCAAATCAAGATGACGAGGTATGTCCTCAATAGTCTTGATGTTCTCATTGTAAATCATTAAGAGCTTCATCTAGCTCCACTAATGATCCAGCAATGAACAAATTACTGCAAGGACCTGTTGCTTATCGGTAAGGTCGACTCTAGCATTTCTTAGATCCTTGATCATATTCCCCATCACATAAAGGTGGTTGGATATCAAATGATTTGGATCCTTCGTATACTGCATAAATTGTAGGTTCAAGGCATGTAGCCTCGTCGCTGAGGTCTGTCCATACATGATCTCGAGTTGATTCCATATAGCTTGGGTTGTCGGAAAACTCTTAAATCTTTGATCAAATCATTGTGCATGCTGCTCAGTATAGTAAAGCGCGCATAGCAATCCTTTTTTACTCAGTTTTCATAGACCTCTTGATCATGGTGGTGCTCTACAGAAGTGTCAGGCTTTGGCAATGTTATACTAGATGTCAAGATATTTAAAAGTTCTAATTCATTCGATAGATATTAGATCTTCCTATGCCACACATCATAATTTTGTCTATCTAGCTTCTCACCTCTATTGAGGTCAACTACTACAAATCTGAAGGCCATCATTGCATTCAATCAAGCAAATTTTAGTCATCAGGTGCACAAATCAATGTATATTAAGGTCAAAAATTTTGCTAAGTTCATAATCATCTCTCATTTAATAAGATGGAACATATAATCTAATAAATTTTCAAAGAACTCATCTTTTATGTCCACAAAACCAACATAAGTTGGAACAAATATATATAGCCAACATAAGTTAAAACTAATTCATATGCTACACCGAGCATAAATTTCATATCAACAAAAGACATAAAATTTAGTATACACATTACTTATGCACTAAGCATAAATAAACATGCTCGTAGAAAAATATAGAAGAAATGATATAAATACCAATGATATAAATACCCCTCATGCACTAAGCATAAATAATTATGTCAGCAGAAACCTGCATAAATTATATTTATGTACTAAGCATAAACAATTATGTTAACAAAAAATTTTTCACAGAAAAAACACACGTAGTATAGCATCAATACTATCCATGCACTGTGCATAAACCACCATGCCATATCTAGAAAATATTTAATAAATTTTTTATAATTTTCTATGAATTTTTTTGATTTTTCTGTAATTTTCTATGATTTTTTCTGATTTTTTCCATTTTTTAGATTTTTTTTTTCTAATTTTTTTGGATTTTTCTAATAATTTTAAAACCAAAAAACTAGAAAATAAATTAAAATCCCACGCGGCCTGCCATGTCAGCACAAGTTAGTGTCACATCAACATGCCATGTGGACTCACATTAGCATCCACATCAGCATGGGATCATGTGGTGTCAGCATATGCCAATGCCACCTCTGCATGGAGTGTCAGGTTAACATGCTAACATGGACTATAATGTAAGCAACCAAGTTAGTTGGAATCCTCACCATGTTAGTGCACATACAACAGCCATGTTATTACTTAGCTGACATATATGCTACGACAGTATTAAACTGCCTCCCCCTTTTTTTCTTTTTTTTATTAAAAAAAGGAGCTTTTTTTTTCATCGAATTTACAGATGATGCCATTAGTAAACTCGACGTCCCTTTTCTTGCCCGTCGCTTGTGCGGCAGCAATGGAGGAGGTGTCCCCAGCCTTCGACGGCTGGAAAGGAGTCGAAGGGAGTCCCCTAGCGGCTGATGAAGGTGGCACCTATTGCCATTTTGGGTCTGACGACCCTCTTTTTAATTTTTAAAAAAAAGCTGGCTTCAAATTCTCTATCTTTGATATTTACTAGGCAGGATTTATAGACAGAATCCACAATCATAGCATCTCCACTAGAAAGGAAAATTTGTATTTTCAAACCTAGTGGAACTAGTGACAATAATTCATTCCTTTAGACATACTTGTTTGACACGAGCGAGTGTGTAGTGCCCAAGTCAACTAAAGTATATGCATATGAGTTGGCTATCTCTATCATTCCTATGCGTAAAAATTTATTCCTTTAATTGCCGGTCAGAATATTAATAATGTTTTACTTTCTTAACTACTATTCAAATTTAACTATTATGCATCACAACACAGTATTAATTTATATATCAAATAATTGCATTTCATAAAACATACCCGTCACCATAGAGTTAGATGTAGCTGCATCATGCTGTATAAGAGCAAACACCCTTTCTTGGGTCCTAGGTTGTTGCTACTGACTGACCTCTCCCTTTGTCTGAAGAGGGCTGTTGATTCTTCCTATATGGGCATGAAGCCATCTTATGATTCATCCTCCTACAAGCATAGCAAGCACTTGACAGCGTGCGGCACTGCTTTTCCATGTGACTTTTTACATAATGAGAGTATTGAATTTTAGTACTCTGCTGACCAGAAGATGCATGTGATGGATTCCCCTTCTTCTTTGATTACCTCAATCCTTGGCTAGAATTGCTCCTCTTCCTTTTCATTTGTTGCTCATTTTCCTTTTGAATACCATTTATTTCACTTTCTATCAATAAGGCTTTATTTACCACAGCAGTATAGGAAGGAAGCTCAAACACATTCATGGCCTGCTTCAAGCTGGCCCTCAGTCCTTGAGTGAATTTGTGGATCTTAACCCCTTTAGTTTCTACCGTGGCAGGGCAAACCAGGTCAGCCTGGTAAACTTTGCCTCATATTAAGCCATAATCAGGTTCTTTTGCTCCAATTTAATAAATTCTAACTCCATCTAGTCCTAAACACTCTTGGAAAAATATTTGCTAAAGAAGATCTGCTTGAACTCCGCCTAAGTAAAAGTCTTACCACCTTGCCTGCACTCCTTAAGTAGCCACCAATTGTAGGCTTAACCTTGAAGAAGATAAGTGGTAAACTTGACTCTTTCCTCCTTCTAGCTGCCATGCACATTGAAAGCTTTCTCCATTTCTATAATCCAGTTTTTGGCATCAATAGGATTAGTAGAGCCGGCAAAGGGGGTAAGGGCTAACCCTTTAAATTTACAGAAATCTCCACTCCTCTTTGTCGGAAAGTGAAGGCGATGACTTAGTCAAGGCGGCGATCTTGTTATTCTTTGTTGCATGATGCACGACTCGATGAAACTTATATTACGTTCATCATTTCGATCTAAAAGTTCCTTTAGGTCTTCCCCATCGAGTCAACCGGGCTAGATCCTTCAGAAGTATTTTGGTCACCTTGCTGGTCTGATCTGCCAACATGGGAACCATCACTATTTTCGCTAATCCCTTACACGATGAGCCATTACAATCTATATCATAAAATAGGTTTCATATCATTGATTCTTTCTAGTCATTGGTCCTATGTTTTTGTAAACATTACATTATCTTTATTTAAAATTGTAAACCCTCCCAAAAAGTCATCCTAAGGATTTTCCTATGATGTAACCTAGGCTCCGATACAACTATAATTATCATGCCCCAAACCTTGAATCTGGGTCATAACAATCCACTGCATATAAGTATATAAGGCGTCTAAAACACATGAATTAACTAAACAACTAAAATCGAAGTCATAATCATATAAAAAAATATTCATACAACTAAATAAAAGAAACCTCTAGCTCAAGGGCTTTAATTAAATAAAGTTCACTATAATTAAAAGAAACTAAAGAAACTAGGGAAGCTAAAGCATGATCTGTAGGTACTGCATTTGCCTATAGTCCTTCTTCACTTCCTTGCATTTGAAAAAAAACATAGAAAATACTTTATGAGCTTACGCTTAATAAGTAAACTAACTATGAATTAATAAACCATCATAAATGAATTATCCAGATTTACAATTATTAAGGAACTAATATTTTACGGTATATACATATATGTACAAATAAGTACATTCAAATCTAATAAAAATTCAGATTTTCAAAATCATCATATACAATTTCAATGATTTTCATATCATCATTCATTATTCAGTGTGCATGTCATTACTTGTTAACAATGTTAAGTTATCAATTTTTATGTCATTAGTTTTTTATATCATCACTAATTCATTCTCCATAGTCATTGACTACAATCACATTTATCCCCTATGAAGGTTAGTCCCAGTAACAATCATCAAATCATAAGTCATCATAGAACGAATCGAGAGTTTATATTTTGTTATACTTTTATCATTCATTTTTTATTTGATAATTAATATCTATGCATGTGATCAGATAATTTTCATTATTTTTCTTCCTTTATTATATATTAGTATTATTATTATTCTATTAACATACTTATTTGTTTTATTATCATAAAGATAATAATGTTGTTAAAGGTAATAAATAAGTTTATTTTATTAACACAGATTTAGCATTATTTGAAATTATAATTAATAAAAATCTAAATTTATAATTAATCACTATGCAAAATTTATAATTATTAACTATTAAATTTAGTATTAACAATGCCATCAAGAATTCATAATCTAACAAGTAATGCTAATTTAACAGTAACAGAATTAAAATATTTAATTAAATAGGCAGTTTGTTAAAGGTTATCATTATTCATACTTATGAATAATTCATAATTAAATAACATTGCAGAAATAACAAATAAACTTTAATTGAGTAATTTATACTTAGTCTACTTATCTCAACTCGCTAATCAAAAAAAATCCAGTGTCAAGAATGCTGTTTACCTATATAACAAATATTTTAAATTAATTTTATATTTTTTAATGGCTCATAACATTGTCCAAACTGAGGACGTCGACCTATTATGGCCCACTTGGGATAAGGCCCATGGGTTAACAGCTGACTACTGGTTTTTAATATAAAAGAAGGCTGAAGCCTTTTTCACCCGGTCGCCCAAACCCAATCTAAACCCAACAGCCAGCCACCTCCTTCACGAAGACATACGCGTCTTCACCACCCGACGCCCCGCCTAGCTTCACCGCCGACCACCCTTCTTGGCGACGGCGTCAACGGCGACGAGCTCGCGGTTGGCGGAGCCAACGGCAACCCAGGGAGGAAGATGAAACACAGCCCTCTCCGTCCTTAGCTTGCGGCTACCACCCAACGCTCAGCCGACCTTACGAAGGTCACCACCGACCCATACAAATCTCCGTCCACCTCCCAGATCCCCCACCACCATCGATCTCCCTCTCTCGGGCGGAGGGCGTGGGCGCTCTCTCGCTCGAGGGCGTCGGCGATCTTCTCGGAGGCGGCCGAGGAGGTCCTGCTGGTGCCGCGACTCCAGCGCCGCATTGATCCACGCTTCGGATCGAATCCCTCCTCCGAAAACTCTCCCAGATCCAGATGAAGGGTTGCCGGACCCAAGGTTATGGCTGTGGTACAGGTTTTTATACAAAACAGAGTATCCCACAACATGATTTCGTTCCCACTTCCGGCAACAACCGGCGGCAACCTAGAGTCCTAGAACCCTAGAAGACAACGGAAAGAGGAAGGAACGGCACACGGTGAGGGTATTACCTTGCCGATTTCGTCGCCGGAGGGTAAGGAGTTCGCCGGCGAAAGAGAAAATCCACAGCTCTATTTTCTTTTCCCTGAAACAGAGTCCTCTAAACGATCAAACAAGGCTCTAAATCCCATCGAAAAATCCTCATAAATCTCATCCTAACCGATTCTTGGATTCAAGGGAAGGTAGAAAGGATTCAAAAGTTCTTGATATTATCTGAGAAGGTTGGATTTAATCTGGTGTCTTAGATGCCTTGATCCTTCTCGATTAAAAGCCTAGGAGGGTTTGATTGGTTTATATGGAGGAGGAGAGGGTAGAGATTAGGTTTATCTTTCCCTCTCAGTGAATCCGGGAGGAAGACGAAAGCGTCTCCTCCCTGGATTCGAACTCTCTCTTTTTTTTTTTTTTTTTTATTCTTTTCAATTGACTGAGCCTGGACTGGTTAAGTGGACCTAGTCCGGGCGAGGGTCTCACAGAGGGTTCGCCAGAGAGGAAGATCGGGGGAGAAGAGAAGAGGAGAGTCTCTTTTGCTCTCTGTTATTCCTGTTCTTTAAGTGTCACCACCTCTCCGTCTCACGGAGACGGAGAGGCGGTGGCCACGATGGACGCATAACCTGGCACAGTGCCAGACCAGGCCACAGCATTGAATGAGAGCTGGGTGACAGGCATACCGTGGTTATTGCCCTTAAAGAATAGGAGTGATCCGGGGTCATGGTGGTTGAAGGGTTTTTATTTGTTGATCAAGCAGTCGAGTTATTGCACTGCGTTTCTGCGTGAGTGGTAGTAGATTGGAGCAACAGGGAAACAACAGACATCAGTCACCAGAAATACAAAATTTGAAAACTTAGATGAAACTACCACAACATAAATTATTGTTGGGATAAGACAAGATTGCAGGTCAAGAGAGGACGCTCCAATGTGGTTTAGACCGGCCTCTGGACGGTAACTTTGTGAAGTTTTTATCATTAGAAGGCAGGTATTGAGACCAGGCCACTTCTTTCTTTCCAGTTTGGCGGATACAGCCGGCATCTCTGCTCGTAGAAGGGCTGGCACCAACTTTGCGGATCGTTGGTGGATGCTTTCATGGTTTTCGTCTTTTTTCTTGGGAGGCCGATCATAATACTACTAATAAGCTTGAGCTTTAATTTTTTTTTTAAGGTCATACAAATTTTATATATAAAAAAATTAATTGAATCAATAAATAAATTTAATATATTATAAATAATATTAAAATCAATTTAAATATATGAAAGTTTATAAATAAATAAAAAATATGAAACCATTTTTGTAGCTTCAACAATCCCACTTACTCAGGATAAATCTAAACTTCAATGCTAGCTTATAGCATGTAACGAGAGGATACTGCCTGATAAAGAGGGAGATTGTAATACTCTAAATAGTTTCATATCGAATAGGAAAGAATTGTTTGAAAAGCTTATGACTCAAGTTCATTTGCTACCAATAAACTTGTACTCGAGTTTTCAAAGTCATATAGACATGTCTTGCTACCAAGTTAATTGGGATAAGAAGTAGGCTTGGAGCATTACAAATGGTATTATAATACCTTCATGAATAGTTCTATATCATATGGAAAAAAATGGTTTGTGGAGTTTATGATTCAAGTTCATTTACTAGCTACCAATAAACTTGGATTTGAGTTTTTAAGGTTATTTGGACCAAACCTGCTAACAATTTAATTGGACCAGTAGGTGGACTTGAAGTATTATAAATGGTATTAGAGCCGATTGGTAGAAGTTAGTGAGCCAGAAAGAAAAGACTATACATGAGACAATGGTAGAAAGAGTCTTGTTTTGGCACGAAGCCACTCCTATAGCATCAATGACCCTACGCTTAGGGTAGATCCTAACTAGCTTATAGTGTATGAAATTTAATATCAATGATTTAAGTGAAGCATATATAACTTTAGGAATGAAGCTGATTAAATTCCATAAAGGGATAGTCTTATCCCTCTCTCATTCAATATTCAATAGAAAAGATGAACAAGAAATTTAGTTTCTCTAATAAAAAATTTGTGACCACTCCATATGTTTCTAATATTTAAGTAACCCAACAGATCAGATAAAATATTCTCAAATTATTAAATCTCTTTGATACGTGACAAATAGGATCAGACCTGATATTTACTTATGCTATAGGGAGATTAAGTAGGTGTTCTTAAAATCCTAACTAATCTCATTGAATTACTTTAGGAAGGGTATTCTATATCTTAAAGAAATCCTAAATCTTTTTCTTCTTTACACTAGATACTCTGAGGTGGTTGAGGATTACAATGATGCAAATTGGGACATTAACTCTTTGTATCTTAAATCAACAACTAGATATTATTTTTCTTTCCAACGATGTTGCCATAGTCTGAGGTTTATCTAAAAAACCTATTATATCTCGAAAGACTATAGAGGCCAAGTAGATAGCTCTAGATATCACCTATATTGATATAGAATAGATCAAAAATCTCGTATTAGAACTACCTTTACTATCTAAGTCAATTTTAGCTATTTTAATCCATTGTGATTATAAAATCATAATTGAATTAGCTAATTAGAAGAGTACCAATAAAAAAATAAACTGACATACACGGTTTTGTTATAAGTTTATAAGATAACATAAGAAAAATGATATTGTTTTCTTAAAATTTGTTAATTTAGAAAAAAATTGATAGATCAATTAACCAAGGAATTGTTGAGGAGGGAATTCTTAGAATCATCGAGAAGGCCTATTATTTGGTCACTAATGGTAAATACCTAATCTCTATAATTGGAGATCCCATTAAAAGGTTTAATATAGTAGGAATGAAGTTGATCGAGTAATAGTGTCGAGCATAGGTTTTGAAAAAAATTTTCTCCCATGCCTATGATGAGTGCTTTTATAAAGTGACAAATTTTTTTTTTTAAAGCTGAGTTATACTCTTAATGAGCTTAAGATAGGTTGTCTGCAACGAATTAGGTCACAAATACTCTTAGAGGATTTATCTATGTGAGAATTATTGTATAAAGTTAAGTTTAATGCAGTAGGAATGAAGTTGATCGAGTAATCATGTCAAAGCATAGGTTTTGAAAAAAAAATTTCTCTCATGCCTATGATGAGTACTTTTATAAAGAGACAAAAAAAAAATTTTAAAACTGAGTTATACTCTTAATGAGTTTAAGGTAAGTTGTCTGCAAGGAATTAGGTCACAAATACTCTCAGAGGATTTATCTATGTGAGAATTATTGTATAAAGTTGCGACAAGATGTTTGAACTAACCCTAAAAATTTCTTATAAATAATTAAAGTACTAAACATAAAGCCTTTAATATGCACCAACTATATAGAACCAATACATTCAAACTATGTATGCGCTATATAAAAATCTAAGTCAAAACTTAATCGAGGTTTGATGCTCCATCATTTTTTTTGGATAGATACAATTAATACTAAGTGGGTTCAAGTTCACTGAACATCTCATCTACTGCATAGTATAAAATATTTTAAAAAAATTATATTATTTAATTTTAGTAATTTTTAAAAAATTTTTAATTTTGTAAAAAGTTATTGATTATTTTTAAATATAAAAGGAAAAATTTTAAATTTTAAAAAATTTATCTTGGTGCGCCATGATTTCATGCAAGTCAAGGAAGCTGATTTGGTTTTCTGTTTGGAAAACACGCTCGTGCGGCATGCGGTTACTGGGAATGAATTTTTTAAAAAACAGAAAAATGGCGTTTGGAGATTTCCTTATTTTGAACGCGATTTGACAGCAAGTGCCGACCCAACATTTTTTTTTTTTTGAAATCATGTTTTAAATGGAAATGACGGCTGCGGATCTATATTTCTTGCAGGAATATGCGGAAAAATCATATGGTGCGTGATTTACTCCGTGATACCAAGCCTACAAATGTGCTCTTAATCTGGAGCTTAAAAGTGTAATAATTTTTTTTAACCTCTTTTGTTTTTCTATAAAGTTTTTTTTTTTTTTTTTTTTGAGTTCTTAAGTATCTGACGTAACTTTTAGACCAGACGTTCAACGTGATCGTTTTTTATGTTAGAAAATTCGAATTGAATTTGATCATGGTATCTTTAAAATAATTTATTTTTAATCTTTATGAAGAAATAAAAATTAATTTTTATGCAAAATAGTATCTAACACGTTTTGATTTAAACATGGCTTCTTAACTTTTTTTTTAAAAAAAAAATTAGATAATTTTTGTTTAATTTTCAGTTTAAATAATTAGAAATTTTTTTTTTTGTAATTTTTAGTCTTTACCTTCGATAACCTTATTTTTGCGGTGGGAAATAAAGTTAGTGTCTACCGCGGCATTTAACGAGAGCTGAGAGACTAATAACAGGCATACCGAGGTATTTATTTCTCTTAAATAATAGGATTGATCTGGCAACACGGTCGTTGAAGGGTATTAATTATTTGTTGAGCTGGCAGTTGGTCATTGCACTATAAGTGCTGGACTGGAGCAATAAGGAAGCAGCAGCAAGCAACAGGCACTAGAAATACAAAATTTGAAAACTTAATGAAGATATTACAACATAAGCTATTGAAATGCGACAAAATTGCAGGTCAAGACAGGACAATGCAACTTGGATTAGGCCGATTGGTAAGCTTATGAAGTTTTCTCTCAAGTTTTTTAATATTTTTGTAATTACCAAACCTACTCTTATATAAAAAAATTAATCTATATAAAAAAATATAAAAAATATATTATATATTTTTTTCTTATTTTTTTAAAAAAATTATTATCGTTAAGATAAGTGATGCTTGCCCACTGTAATATAAAATTTGTTGTTTAATTTTCGCTGTGTTTAGGTGGTGCAAAATGGTCAGCGCCTATGCCAGCTTCATTAGGCATCGGAGTCTTCCGAATTCTTGAATTATGGAGTGTTTCTGTGTAAACATAACTTCCAGGTGAGTCCAAACCCATCCTCAAATATATAAAAAATAATGATTGCATGCTGAATTTTAGTTGTCCATATATTAGGCTCACCAATGCTTCAGAACCTTGATATTCTGAAAAAAGATCTATATAAGCCATGCACAAGAGTAATATAAGACTGAAAGGAATTTTGAATCTTTGTAAACCAATGCCCATGAATTATGTAGAAAAGAAAAGGGGCAGGTCATTTATTTGGATTCTATTATGCTTGAAGCTGTGTCGCCTAACGGAATGTCAGTTTTATTTCGTCCTTTGTTTCAGTTATACCTTTGTGGTGGTATAATATTCATGACCAGAAACCAGTATGGACCATTGTTTGGCTAAAATTTTCATCCTTCTGAGCAAATTTAGCTAATGAATTTCTTTTCTAGCCAATCTATACATTGCCTTAAGAAAATAAATTCAATCACCTTCTAGTTAAAATTGTAGATCTTTCTGAGTTCAAATTTCTAAAGCTCTTGAGGATTAGTTTGTGCTACCATCTTCCAGAGATTGCAACTTTCATGTGAAGCATTTGTCCCTTTCACTCATCTTTCATGGTGTGTTAAACATTGACAATTAAATCAAATTTAATTCCATGACAGAGTGCGGCTTTTGTTTATTATACATGATTTATTCATCAAATCTTCTTGTGTTTCAGATAGTCTCTTAGTCTCCTTTACATCATTCGGTCTTGTTGTTTCATGGCATTTAGCATTACAGTCATCCACAACATTTAGATATAGATTTGTAAACACGCTAAATTGGTGGTGCAGAATTGAGCTCTATGTGGTAGATGACATTTGTCTTGTGCTGCTAAATTACTTGGTTTATATTTTTGTAGATCCTTTTCTAGGTTAGAATTGGTTTAGATTTTTAATTGGTTTTTAACTAACAAAGAGGCAGATTTACATGTTCAATCCATAAACTTAAATATCCTTTCCCAAAAAATGTGTCTATGCATCAGCCATGAAAGCTTTAATTTAAGATTACTCATTAGGCCAAGGTGAAAGAATATATTCTTGCAAAGCTAAGACTCTGTTATGACTGGGTTCGCTGAAAGGGTCCAAGCTTCACAGGTGGTAAAAATTTCTCAAAGATGCTGTAGTTCTGTTTTTAGTTTTATTTTCTTTTCACATATTTAGCAGAGGTTTTTTCAATATCATATTCTGCATGCTGATTAGCTATTTTCTGGGGGCCTTTTTGGATGCTTGAATAAGATATCCATTGAACAGACACCTCAATTGCTCAAGTTAAGATGACGAGGAGGGATTGGAGAGCAGTGTTTTGATGCAACCCAGCCAAGCTCTCAGATCTAACAATCCTGAACATATAGGACAGTGATTCCTGTTGGAAGGTGATTTACCTTGTGCCATTCATTGTGAGATTTGATTATTAATAATGTCCTCATTTAGTAGAATTCCTTTTCCCCCACCGTTAAGGTCTTCTCTCTGCCAACTATATGAGGAACATTCAGGGAATAATTTTTGCAGGCATCCAAACAGGCCCAACAATTGTATGCCTTATTTCATGCCCATGTCCTTACTCCATTGCTGAAGTACTATATGTTTATTATACCTGATTACACATGTGGCTCTTCTTAATGTGTTGAATGCATGTAAATTTTCATGGACATGCAGTTTATTACTTTTGTTAATAAGTGATGCCTATGGGTGTTTTAAACCTTAATTTGTCTGTGAGTATAGCAGAGTGTTACTTGACAATATTAGTAAATGGGATATAGTATATAACTTTTTAACATCTGCACTTTATTTTGGTAAATCAGACACTGTATGGTATGATCTCTACAGCAGTATTATTGTTGTATAAATAACTCAGTGACCAAAATTTGAATGCATTTACCACTTGCATCTGTTTACATAAACAAGTAGATGGATCTCAAGTGCAAAGTACAGTTCAGAGTATTTGTATAGTCATGACTTCACTATTTCTTTTGTAGAACAGACCGAAAGAATGTGAGAGGAAAAAAGAAGAGGAAACTATAAGGCATAACCACAAATGGCAATGCTTCCTCAAGACTAGGTGCTAATCTTGATTGCCAAAAGCTCTCCTAAGTTAAGGCACTAAACTTGATTGACAAAACTTCAAGTCCCTAATTCCAGCCCGAAAGAGTTGACCTTAGTAGAAGTCACCTTTAGTAACTTTCTAAGTTGATCGATAAAATTTTTTTTATGAGATCTTAGATGTCGACTCGAAAGTTTAGGTTTTCAAAAGTCAAGTTCAACTACTTCCTGAGCCAACTAAAATCAGCAAAGTTTCATTCCGAAGTCTCAAGCCCCACTTTAAAGAACCTCCAAAAGTACTTAAGCCCACTGCATTGCAGAGGTAGTCGTCTACAAAGCTAGCCATGGCAGATCTAATCAATCGCCCGAGTCGACCTAAATTAGTGACCATAAAACATATTGAGATCAACTAAAACTCTAAAACGAACTAACATCCATGAGAGTTGTTGAGCTTAATTTAAGCCAACCTATACTTGATGTAGATATATCACTATAGTAGAGCAAAAGAAGTCCAAAACAAACCAACATCTGAGCTACTTTTATAATTGGAGTGTGGACTTAAGCTTAATGTTCAAAAGTGGGACCCAAGTGATGTAGTATAAGCTAGCTAGCCTGCTTACTAATAGCATATGGTAAATTAGAAGATGGTATGATGTGACAATCATATTGCTACATGTATTCTTTTCAAAGAAGAAAGTCTCAATCAAGAGCAACTTCCACTAGAACTATCGTTCAATCTGGAGATAAACCCTATCAAAAGTACTAACTAATTTGGGTAGGAGTTTGCAGTTCAATTTAAAAAAGATTCATAAATCTTATTTGAGAAAAACTCCATCGAAGGTGCTGTCATATCCAAAAAATCAGGTCATCAGTATCATCCACCGATGAGTGGCACAATTCAAGAGAGACTCTACCGAAATACTAATAAAAGTAATCCCAAATCTCAGGTAAAGAAGTTCCAAACGTTAAATTTGAATTCTAAGCTTTAAAACGCTTAGAGCATCGTCTTACGAAACTACAAGCCTCTACTTTCTTCTATGACTTGAATGAGGGTCTTTCAAAGGCAATCTCTAGACCCCTTTCATTCTCTTTCTTTCTCTCTTTTACATTGGTGCATGCATCAAATGGCTAAAGAGGCTCTACCATCTGAGTCAAAATTAATTTGATCTATTAACATTCGAGAGTTACTTTTGGATGTCAACCATTATAATCTATAATTTCAATATATCTATGGATGGTTTTGTTTATGTTTTGAAAAATAGTATAAAAAAGACTACATAAAATTAGAAACCAATCATCCAGTCAATTTATCAACTCAACCCATTGAGACCATCTTAAATTACCAGTTTTATTTTAATAATCTATTAATGGTTTTGCTTAGGGGAATTATTTTGTATCTTGTAAATATTTGCAAAAATTATCATTTTTAAGTTTTACAGTAGTAGCAGTTCTTTTTTTCAACTAGGAAAAGGTGGCTTCACTTGTTTAGTGCAGCAATCACTTTAAGATTTATTGATTCTCAACGTAGATGCATCTACAAATATAAAATATAGTCACATTTCTTTTGTTGCAAACATTCGATACTTGGCAAAAGATTTGCCACTGGTATTAGTTTGACATCGTGAATTCCCTTATTGTGTTTATTATCTTCCATAGGTTACTACAAGGAAAATGACTAATCAACTCTCCATGTTACCTTAAAATAGCCACAACTTCATGTAGCATGTTACTTGTTACTGTACAATAACTAGGGTGGGCACATGACAAATTGTTCTCAAATTTTCAGTACTGAAAATTTTGACTACACCATGATATTCACGCAGAGAAAGATACACAAGAAAGAAAGAGACCATGAATCATCCTTGTTCGACTATAATTTACCTTGCAAGATAAATGCGAGTAGATGAGATCTTGATAGCTTATGTCTTCAATTTGTGATGCATTGCTGCAACGCAAAGAGACATCATTTACACAGCTACCTTGCAAGGAACAATAAGCAGATGAGTTCTTCATAGCATATGTCAACAGCTTGTGATACATCACTGTAGTGCAAAGAGACAATACTGATGCTCCAACCCCTGCTCCTGTCCTTTGCATTTTGCTATATCTAGATCACACTTGTGCTTTACGATTATCCTTGTCAGTGTGCAAAATTAGCTCTATACTATGATGTTAACCATGTAAAATTCTTTAATGTAGTTTGTATTTTATTAGCTTTATGTGTTAATTTGTGCAATTGTTTTTTGAAGATGATAGAAATTATCTTTCATCTATGTACATAATATTGAACTAGCGTCGAATTATGTTAGAAAAGATTTATATAACTTTCTTATTATTGCTCCACTCCCCATGAGAATTTGACAAGATTGTTGTATGTGGGTCATTTCACTTTTTTGTGCCAGATTTCCTTGTTACCCAAGAATTGCAGGATGAGATCTAACAAGCAGATAGCTAGCTTTGTCACATGGAGTGGTCCATGGCTGTGGAAGTGCAATGGAGGCCAAACAAAGGCCACATGCAAGATGATGATGTGTGACCCATGACCACAGCAAACTTGATCCATGAATAATGGCAGCACAAGGGGCAGAGCACTGGTAGGCCCTATTTGTTCATGTTCATTATTTCAATGACCAAAACGATCATGATTGAAAGATAGATCCCCTCCACTCCAACCTATCCTTTTAACATGCTCAGTTTCATTCACTCCCCAGACCCTACCATTTGGCTTAGAGATCACGGCACGATTGCATGATCTTAGAATGAAGTCCTAAAGGTATGAAACCTTACGGACATGCAATCCAAATCATAATATCGAATAAAATAATAATAATAATAATTTATTATTCTTAAATGCATAAAAGTATTATAAAAATAAATGATATGTAATCCATCATCATAAAAAAAATAAAAATATTTATGTAATATCAATATAAAATCAATTTAATCATACGGCATTTTTTTTTTTTTTTTTGTTTTCACTGACCATAAATCTGACTCAGCGTCACAGTCCCCGTATTTGATAGAAACTTTCAATGCCTCCCAGATCTGTTCGAATTGAGATGAACAGGGCACGTGAATTCCATAAGATCACAGTTATTATGGATGGTTGTGATTGGAAGATAGGTCGTCTTACCGGCTCAACGTCACCAGGGGAATAATGACCGCAATGCAAGAAAGGAGGGTCGATTGGCCCACTGGCTTTACCACGTTTCTTTCTCTCAGATGAATAATGGTTTCATGCTGTTTCCTTTGCGGTGGTAGCTCCCTTCCCAGTTTCACCGACTATTCTGGCCGCGTCCCATCGTCCTTTCAGGTTCCTTTGCTGCCCAGTTGGAGACCACCCACTGCTTCCCCCATCTGACGGATGGTATGCGATGGCCATCCTCGTGACGGGAGTAAAAGTAAAAATACTCCATAGACGGACACGTTTACTCTATCCATGGATAAAGAAAGAAGGTAATGCTTACGGTTTGGTCAATAGGCCATGCATTTTTTTTTTTTTTTTTTTTTTCCTCTTTAATCTATCCGTCTGTTGTAATTTATGATCATATGGTTAAGTAGAGGCAGCAAAATATGGCCCGCCCAGTTGATATCTATCCGGCAATAAATAGGTTTGGATTGACGTTGAACAGGTTTAGATTATAAATAGATTACCTCATGGACGTGCTTATTGGATGGATTATATTTGAGTTTCAATGTCTTAATCCATTTGATCTATTTAATTACTGGATCGAAGCTTATTAAAATCCTATTTGGATTCATTATTGGGCATTTTTAAATGGCTATTGCCCTAAAATAGCTGTTGATTACATAATTATTGATTAATAGTTAATCTGAACATATCCTAAATCCATTATATTCTACTTCTTTTTCAACTTTGGCCCTCACCTCATTCTTGTTATATTAAAAAAAGATTCATGGCAATTAGGATGCGTTTGATATGAGATAACCGAAATAGAGGCAAAAGCTTAAAAGAGTAACAATTTTTTAGTGTAAAATTTAAAGGTAATTTTTTTTTGTTAAATGCATTTGATTGTGTCCATAATGAAGAATGAAATATTATATTTGTAACTATTAATCATATTTATAATAAAGTTAATATAAAAAAGATAAAAAATATCATTATTATTTTATTAAAGTTATTAATGTGAAAGAAGTGATATAGAAAAGAGTAATGGGATTATTTAATATTTTGTTAGTCTTAATATTTTTATAATAATTTTTATCTTTTAACCCTATTGACCTATCTTGTTTTGGTTAACAGTTTGAAGGGTAATAAGGAAAAACTAATCTTTCTTGAAAAAAAAAGCCGTAAGGATTAACAATTATAGAACTTACATTTTATCATCTTTAACTCCAAACCACATGCATTCTTAAATGGATTAATTGTAAATTTAATTTATTATTTTTTTTAATAAATAACTTAAGTAGGTCAGGTCAAATCTTATTTTTTAGATATAACTAGTTTAAGTCTTCAATCTTGATTTATTGAATAAGCAGGTCAGATTTAGATTTTAGATTTTTAATTTGATTCGATTTCAGACCTAAGCAAGTTTGATTATAGCCTCTCCAATCTTATAAAAAAAAAAAAAGAATTTTGCTATAATGTGCTATATGTGGATGGTGTTGTAATTTATAGAAAATTGAGGAACAAAAGAGATTTGTATAAAAGGGTAAAGTTTTTTCATGAGGCTTTAATAATGGGATTGAAAGTCAGTTTTTCGAAAAAAACCTTATAAAAGCACTGCAATCGAACTCAAAAAATCAGGTAAAATATAGGTAAGTACTCTATGGTTTAAAATATTATATTTAACTATTATATGCTTTAAATTTTATTAAATTATATTAATCTAGTTTGATAGTTATATTTAACTGATATATATTTTAAAATGCTATTAAATTATATTTATATAGTTTAAAATATTACACTTAAGTATCTATATATTTTAAATCTAATTAAACTTTAATTTAGGTATAATTTGATAATATTTTAAAATACATGATAGTTAAGTAAAATTTTTTTAACTATATGTATGTAATTTAATAAAATTTAAATCACATAATAATTAACTATATTATTTTAAATTATATAGATCTAATTTAATAATATTTTAATTAATTAGTAATATTTTTTAAGGTCTCCCTAAAAGAAAAACATAGGCAAAGCACGTACAGTTCCTTTAAATTTATGAGTCGCATATGCACTAGGTTGACATCAACTAGTATTTTAGGGTTCAGCTACCGTCCTATAATTTAACAAAAGGATATATAGAGAGAGAGAGAGAGAGAGAGAGAGAGAGATTAAATAGGGTAGGCCATCATTCCAAGCATCCATGGTCCCAAGCGATTTAGACAACCTTTATTCCTAGATGCCTCCATTACTGAATTAATAGCCATTGGTCTCCATTTATTTTGAAGTTTTTAGTGTTGAAACTTTAATTACCTGTCAAAATTTTGTACACTGTTGCAGCAGAAAAAGCAAAAGAAATTTTGACCACTGTATATAATAAAATATTTTAAAAGATACTAATACTGTTGCGAAAAAACTTGAAACACTGTTATAAAAAAATAAAAAAAAAAAAAAAAAGGAAAGAAAGAAAGAAAGAAAGAAAAAGTGATGAACAGTAGTAGTGGCTAAAGGCCATGGTTAAACAGAAGGCCAAAGGCACGGAGCGATAAGGATTTGCCCCGAGGCCAACCAGAGTTAGCGACGGATGCCTGAGAAGCACGGGAAAGTGGTGCTTTGGTTAGAGCTCGTACATCGTACGTAGCACAGGACGATTCGCCGTTCGAGGTGATCGAATGGACGGACCTCTGCGAGAGCGGCAACATTAAAGCAGAAGTATCTGGTCTCTGGTCTCCTTTTAAGCGAGAGAAGCGCAACGCTTAGTAATCCATCCACCAAACGGCATACCAGCCCATTTAACATACTAAGTTGTCGTCACCTCTGGAGACCATAGCCTGCCCACCTCTGACAGGGCGTCAAAACAATGTCACAGAAGCTGGTGTGTTTAAAAGTCGAACAAGAATAAGAGTGAAAGAAGAGGTGGAGTACAGACCAAGGCTCCGTGAACCAAATTTAAAAAAAAAAAAAAAAGAAGAGGAGAGAGAGAGCGAGTGTGATAAGGACCGGCCTCAGGGACAGCTGGCTCACAGTAGACCTTCATCAATGCTATACCAACTGCGCCCACGTCATCCTTCCCCTCTGGTCCTTCCCCATCCTTTTCTCGGGAAATAGCTATCCCTCCGAAGCCTACCTCCTCGTTACGCCATTTCATTCTCTTTTTTTTTTTTTTAATCCTTGATGTTATCCAGAAGAAGTACATGAAAAGACGAGCCATCTGATTCCGAGTTCTAATTTATCTGGAATAAATCATGGCAGCCGCCATTAGTTTAGGCCTTCGCAGTCCGGGATTGCCGTTATTTGATGCGATAAACCGAGCTTTGCGACGTTAATAACCGGCGACGTCCTCCGGGGATTAGAGGCTTAAATCATCTAGTCTAGTTTGACCTTGGTCCGGGAGCCGTACTAGGCTGCTAGCTAACGTTGAGTCCAAGCGGTCTGTTTTTAAATGTTTTTTTGAAGCATGGACTACATCATGGCTTCACGCCCATCGCTTCAAAGGGCGCCCCGCCGCAGCTGATAAGGGACCTAGTCGTTTCTAGGGTGCAGTTCCCAACCGAGGAGATATACCTAACGTGTTGAGGAGACCAAAGTGTGGCTCAGAATAATAAATATTATTTAACAGAATAAGAGTTAAACGAGATCAAATAATGTCATTATAATTATTAAAAAAAAAAAAAAGAGTTTAAAGGGCAGCCAAGCTATGTGCACCGTATCCTTTGTTCGGTGAGATAGGATCGAGGATAGGGGTGGTTTTGATGGTATGGGAAGAGAAGGGACGGTAGAATCTGAGTACGGATTAGAGGTGAGGAGGAGTGCACGCACAAAACGATAGATGCCACAATAATGGCGGACCAGCGTGTGGGGGTCGGCGAGCTGGTGGCAGGGCTCTGCAGGTATGGTGGGGTGGGAGAAGGAGAGAGGGTTATAGCTTTTTAGCTGTAGCTTTAGCGACTTGTCCGCAGTGTTGTGAATGTTGGAAGCATGGGAAGCAGCGGAGCAGCGCAAGTCCAAACCTAAGGGAAGGAACGCCTCTCGACCCCCCCTTCTGAGGCAACAGCTTAGGATTAGATAACATCCATAGGTCGGTAGAGAAGAGAAACGCGATTCACGACTGCAGACCCAACAGCTACGGTAGGAGTTAAAAAGAAAAGAAGGGAAAGGGAGATAAGAATCGGAGTGGGTTCACGGCGTGTTGTTAGGAATGGAGACTGGCGTTGGTTCGGGCGACAAAAGGGAGAGAAGGGAGGATGAGGAGAGTCTGGGCCTTGGCTTTGGCTGTGGTTCAGATTCCAACCCATTTGCTCCTCAGAAGCTTATCCGCACGGCAGGGTTTCCCTTCCTTTCTTCTTGTACCACCAGCGATGGCAACACTCCGTCCCTCAGCAGCGGCCCCACCTTATTTTTGAGCGATGCCTACGATGGTGGAAGAGCTCTGCAGCCTTTTCCCACTCCCTTCAAATCCCCAGGTTTTCTTTTCTTTTCTTTAAGCTTGCTTCCCCTCCTCCCTTATGTACATCTCTTTTGCTTTCATTCTTCTTCTTTTTTTTTTTTTTTTTTTTTTATATATTATGGAAGACGGTGGTGGCCAGAGGAAAGAAGGCAGGAGGAAAGACTGATGAGTTTTTGGTTGGTGTCTGTGGGGTGTTGCAGGCGTGGGAATGGGCGTCGGTGGCGGTGCCTCTGAAGCGGCTCTGAGAACGTTTCCTTTTACTTCGGCACAGTGGCAGGAGCTCCAGCGCCAGGCTCTGATCTACAAACACATCATAGCCTCTGTTCCTGTCCCCCCTGACCTCCTCTTCCCCAGCTCTTCTCCCCATCACCTCCATCCAAATCGTCTGTTCTCTCTTAAAACTTATGTTGTCTCCTTTTCTATCGATTTCTGGCGAAACGTCGTCCATTAATATCGTGCCTTACTCTATGCTTTGTTCTAATAAACAGTGGTGGTGGGTGGAGGTGGTGGTGGTGGTGGTGCGTTTAACTTGAGGTTTTCAAACAGCACGGATCTGGAACCTGGGAGGTGCCGGAGGACGGACGGGAAGAAGTGGAGGTGCTCGAGAGACGCGGCGCCGGACCAGAAGTACTGCGAGCGCCACATGCACAGGGGTCGCCCTCGTTCAAGAAAGCTTGTGGAAGTTAGCAAGACCAAACCGACCTCCGCCAATGCTCCTCCACCGCCGGCCGTCTCGACCCAGCCTCCCACCGTTGTCACCACCACGACCACCACGAGCCTTTCAAATCCATTTCCATCTCAGTCCTCTGGACTTTTCCCCAAGGATGAGCCCAAGTTTCCATTCCAACCCTTGCAACCAAACAAAGAACCCAGGTTCATTACTTCGTTAGAGCAAAAGCAATCTTTGTTACAGATACCAGGGCTCGTTCATTTGCTCTGATCTAATATCTTGATGTTTTTGTTTTTATTAACTGCCCAGGTGCTTGGATTGGATTCATGGGAACAACGAAGAGATGGAATCAAGCTTGCAGTGGGAGCTGATGCGTTCCAAGATCGGGATGAGTAGTAGGAGTGGTAGTACTCCTATCCTCCAGAACTATGAGGACCAGCTGAACTCGAGCTACACTTCCTTTGTTAATCCTGATCTCTGCTCCCTGGAAGAAGACACCATTGACGATCACAGAGAGATCACCAGAAGCTTCATTGATGCCTGGTCCGCCGAGAACCCCGCTGCCACCACCAAGAACGGCAACTCAACCTCTGTTCCCACTGGCGGTGAGCTTCCACTCTCAACCCTCACGCTCTCCATGTCCGGCGTCGAGGAACGTAGTGTTCATCAAATCCAAATGGGCCTCGGCATCGGGTATGCCCTTGTAAAGACTCACCCGTCGAGCTGGATGGCCCCTGCTTCGCCGCTCGGCGGTCCTCTTGGTGAGGTTCTCCAGACGAGCAATGCGGCATCTCCACGGCAGGGGTTCGGCGCCGATGATGGCAGGGATGCAGGTAGCGGTGGGCTCATCAACCCTGTGAGCAGTGGTTTTCACGGCAGTCACGAGGTGAGTCCCCGAGAGAGTCCGACAAGGTTGGCTTCGTCTCCTTCTGGTGTCCTTCAGAAGGCGTTGGTTTCGCTCTCTGACAGTAGCAGCAGCAGTAGTCCCACTTTTGCCGCTGCCTCCGGATCCGAGATCGCTCTTCAGTGGATGAACCAGACCAAGCAATAGATTTTTGTATATTTTTGGAAGAAAGATCGAACTGTTGGGTTTCTTTTTGATATTTCGCAGTTTGTTTATCTTGTTCTTGTCATCGAGTTAATATATGCTCCCCTGTCGTGCTGTGAGAACAAGTCAGAAGAGACTAGTCTTCTGTTTGCCTACTGACTCTCCTAAGGTTCCGCTCTCGTAGGAAACCAAATCGAAGAGCAGCCGACGCTCGGTTCTCTGCTTCCCTTGAGTCCCATCTGCCTCGCTGTGGGAAGCATGGGGGATCCAGTATCCTAAAGACTCGTCAATTCCAGAAAAGATAATAGGATAAAGCTCGTATGCGATTTGATTCCCAATAATATTTTTGGTTTCAGAGTTTATGGCTTAATATGTTTTGTTATTTTGACGTAATCTTTCCTGCATGATTTTATAAGATTTATTTATTTGAATAAATTTGTTCTTTTGTTATGTATTGTTTTTAAACAAGCAAAACTGTTTGACCTCTCTTCTCTGAATAATCTTAATTCATTTTAAACGAAGCAAAAGAGTTGCTTTTTAGTTTTAATCGAAATTTCAAAGGTGCTAGCTGAATAGATTTGTATGAAGGTGGGTGTCATACGTTAAAAGATTTGAAGATCAAGGCTAATGATATGTGAGTGTAAGAATGTCAGGCTTCATGTTGAAAAAAGTGAAGCCATATTTAGTACCGTTGTACACAATGGCAGATGAGCTGAAGGAAATGTAACCAAGAGACGGCAATTACATTGTGGACAGCAAGGCCTGTCCAAAATTTGTCTCCTAGTGAATTAATTAGGCAGGGATGATTTTATGGTGGGTGAATTGGGTAGGGAATTCTAGTCCTCCGTTCCATACTAGCGGGCACGTTTAAGAATTTATTTTATACAGGCTATCAATACGATTAGCGAGACTAGCATTGGTCTTACACTTGGATTGTTTGGCTCATGTCAAACCGCAACCAAAGTTGAACTAAGAGTTGAGTAGAAACCATGGTTTGACGCAAGTGCAAGTTTAGATCGGAAGGTGGTCGGAAGGGGGGACGAATAAGAACATAAAATGATTTGTATGTTGGATTTAAAAATACTAAAATAATTAGAGTGGCCTGAAAATAAAATTTTATTGTAAATTTTATAATTTTATTGTTATAAATAAAAAAAAAAAATTTTACATGTTTTGATCCAATTTGTATGAGAGATCATTGCGCCTTGAGAAAAGAGAGCAAGTTAATCTAAAGAAGAATCTCATGAAAGAAAAGAGAAAGGCATCCTTAGAGATGAACCTTCTCATTTCCAAATGATGTTAAGGAGAGGAGTCTTTTTTCCCTCTCATTGTGATACAACTATCCTAATATAGCAGCTAATCCTTGATAGAGAAGGCGTTGAGGCACCAATGGTAGGCACCTCCCTCCTTAGCAATTATATTACTTCCTTTCTTCAAGTATGTTCAGACTTTACTAAATCTATATGCCCAATTTGTTTAAACCTGAATGAAAACATGAATCAAGCATGTTCTAAGATTGCCAAATCCATAAGAGTAGTGTTAATAATAAATTCTTTGAAAACTTTTATTATGCATGAGGTCACCAATGATCAATATTTGGTGACGGAGTTGGGAAACATTTCCTCTTGATTCGAGAACATCCCATCTCTCCTTGGGACAAGATGTTAATCTACGAGGACCAAAAGCCATAGGGATAGAAAATCAATCTGGACCTTTTGGTGCAGCACTTGAGATTTATATGACTGAATACTTGCAAGGGCTAAACTAGAGGTATCAAGATGACTGAAACCTCAATGTCTCGATTAGAGGTTGAATTTGGCTTATGACCTAGGTCTAGCATTTTGACAAAATAATCAGTGGGGCCTAGCCTAAGATCCATCTAGTTTAAATAATTTATGACTAGAGATGGAATCAAGCTAATCAAAACTGGAGACCATCTTCGGTGGCTCAACCATACCTAAATTATAGGCAACCCTATAAATGGAATCAACCCTTGAATTCTAATTTAAAGGATTAATTGTTAAATTTAATTCAGAAATAATTTGATCGTGAGATAAGACTGATGATAAGGTCAGCATATAGGAAGCTTTATTTGGATTGGATAAGTTAGCCTTACTTTTTTCGAAAGGGATACAAGGTCTCTAAATTTAGTACTTTCTCAAGAGAAAATAACTAATCCACACTAGATCGTATTGGCCAATTTATGATCTAGTATGGAAATGTTAATGACTTCAGTAAGATAAGGTTGTTCAGCAACTCTCTAATATTAGTTTGGTGCTTAACTGGTATGTCAAACTTTCTTCAAATTTAATGTAAGATTGTCATCCATTGAAAAACGTAATCCATTCCTAGTTCTACCGAACAAAACTAGAAATAACAATGGCTAACTTGGTTAAGATAAAACAATAGCCCAATGAAAAGATTAGAGATTATATTGCTTAGTTTAGGAATGCCAAGAGTCGGATACATGTTCAATTGCCCGAAAGGAAAATTGTGAATATGGCTAGAAGTGGATTAAACTTTGAAGACTAAGAATTTATGGATTTATTTCAATTATCTACTTTCATTTTGAAATATGGATGCTTGTTACAAGAAGATGATCAAAGGAAAGAAACCTCAAAGGCAACCTATTATGCCAGCTCAAATATTCACTATGGAGAAGTTAAAATTGTATATTTGGAATTTGAGGATGAAGTCAAAATAGATTTTACTGAAATGACCATCGATGGCCTTTATACCTATCGAGCATTATCAAAACCCGACCTTAGTAAAATAAATCAAAAATCGATAACCTGAATTAATCAAAGGCCAATAATGAAACAGTATTCTTTTGATATACCAAAGACCGATCAAATCTTTGATTAACTTTATAAAGATAAGCAAATAAAATCCGCTTGCCACCTTACGAAGAAACTAAAGGTAAAAGATGTTGTAAATGGCATAATGCTTAGTTTCACCGTAATAACAACTACCTTATTTTTTGAAATACCATATAGAAAGATATTGTTGCAGGAAAGATTAAGTTTTTCAAAAAGGTCAAGAAGGTCGTGATGATGGATCAAAATATATTTCTAAAGAATTTTCAGACCAACATGATTATTTCAAAGCTGTTGAAGTTGGCAGAAAAATGTTCCCACTCATAGTGAAAGATATAATATATAAAGAAGAAGAACGAATTTTTTGCCAAACAAAAGATAGAAAATTTTAGAAGAAACAATAATCATTGACAAATATCTGGCCGAATAAATGGACAAACTCTTATGCGTCAATTGCAAGAAAACTTGCGCTCAGAAGTCTTAATAGCGCTGCCCTATCGGAAATCTTCAAAGATGTCAAAGAGAAGACCGTTTGCATAGGAGCCTCGGTTGTGAATGCTGTTAACTAAAACATAATCAATATTCATTATTATTTCAAATGATATGCTTTACGGCATAAAAGGAACATCGTTCGGTAATGACTTTCTTGTCCATCCTGTCGTTTTTAAGCGATTTCGTGTAACTGTTTCATGGCATAAAGGGAACATATTTTAATATTCTCTTTATTTTCTATACTCTCGTTTTAATCTCTTTCATATGACTGTTTGATGACATAAAAAGAAGACAACATTTTCTAGCTCTCTTCACTATTTATTATCCTGTTCTGATTCTAATACGTTTGGTACTTTTGTACTCGATCGATCTAGAATAGCTTTCTTGTGATATTATTTTTAATTAGATCCGGGCCCATCTGGTTTGTCTTTGATAGAGGGCTTCCTTTGTACTATCAAGTAATTAATTGCAGTGAGATTCTCTAATTATATTAGTAGGATGCAACGCCGCAGATTCCTCAACATGCCTAGTACTTGGATGATCTCCTAGCAAGACTGGAACGGCCACCATGTTCGTGCTGTAGTAGTGGTCCAAGCATATTCGATGACAACCGAAAGCTTCCATGCAGTTTCAATTCCAACAGAAGTTTCCATTGTAATTTTTTTAAAAAAAAGTCTCATAGAGATTTTTTTTATAAGCTAAAATATTTTTTTAGTTCTAAACTTTCATTCAAAATTTATTTTTATCTTAAAGTTACAATTTAATCTCCCAGTATGTTACATTCTCGACAGTTTATTACATGAGATAGCTAAGAATTGATGAATAACTAGCATGTCTCATTTTGATACAAATATATAGGTTGATTAATTGAAAGATACTTCAGTTATTAAGTAGATCCGAAAGCATTGGCCCTAAGAATTCAGATTAATTATTAAGTCTGGCTTCTTTATTTGTAAAATTCTGACGGCCTTTTTTTTTTTTTTTTGAGTAACAAGAGAATAATCATAATCTAAGGAACATGGTACATCAAGCATCATCCTCAATTAACAATGTCAAGTGGGAAGGAAATGTATCACTCCAAAGATGGACCTGATGCAATTTAGTAGCAATACCAGCAAGCCAATCCACATCTTGATTTCCTTCCCTAAAAACATGTTGGCAGGAAAATCTTAAAGGTAATGACTCATACAGAGATTTTAAGCTTTAAAGAAAAGAATGAAGACTACTGGGTCCCCATTCAGCCATGAGACAATTGTGGCAGTGTCATTCCAAGACAAAAAATGTGCAGAAGGAAAGTGCTCTATCACTTTCATTGCACAATTGAAATAGCTGATATAGGAATTACACCTGCAAGAAGAGGTTGTCCAAATTCGTCTTGGATTATGAATTCTGTTTCGATTTCTGCTGCTGAACAGCTCTTTCAAAATTAATCTTCTAACTTTCAGATTGAGGAGGTTGCCAAAAAATAAAACGGAAAAGTAAAAAAGGGCTCACGGATAGCTGTGAGGGACAACCCTAGCGACCAGGATCATTGTGTATAAAGAACATATTCAATTGAACTACTCCTCGAATAATATTCAAAGGCCTGGGGCCAATATTTTCAAAAATAAATTTGTCCCTTGCAGTTCAGCAGCCCTAGAGAAGATAAATGAGAATAGACTAAGATAGAGTCGTATGAGCATCCATGGGAGACAATTGGAGGAATGACAAACCTGCTGAAAATTCTCAAAGGATACACATCACATGATAGCTGCACACCATCCCACAACACCCAGGACCTAGTGCAAGTAAAGAACAGATGATTTTCATCCTCAACCTCTATTTGACATCTACTGCACCAGGGGTTGATTAATGGAACCCACTGAGAAAGCGTTCTTGTTGTGGGAAGTCCATCCTTAAGGGCTCGTTTGGTTCACGGTAAAAAAGATTATGAAATTTTATTTTTTGTAAATTAAAATATTTAGTTCATACTTTTAGGATCTGTCCATGAGAATACTCTGTTACCACATTATTTGAATTCCTGCATTTTATGAAAAATAAAATCTCATCGGTATCATGGGATTTACTTTTCCACCGTAGCGTGTTTTTTTTTTCTTTCCAACATACTTTTCTTTTTTCCTAAATCAGCGGGCGAAAGAAGGAAAGAAGAAACGCTTCACTTTAGATTTACGGGTGTGAACTTATATCTTGATTTAAAACTTTTATCTTAATTTAAAATTTTGGTATCTTAATTTTTTGACTATTTTTTATAACCCCATATAAAAGTTAAAAAATTTAGATGGCGAAAAAAAAAAATTTAAGAACTAAAGGATATAATTGGTATTCTGCACTACTTTCTTGGGAAAGAAATTGTTCAACCAAACATGACAGCTTCATTCTTTCTCAGAAAAATGCTTGTTTCCCATGGTCAACCAAACGTGATGGTTCATATATTCTATGCCTGAGAATCTAATTTTTAGATATCCTATTCCTGTTTGGAAATCACTTTTTGTAAACCAAACAAGCCTTAAATAATTTCTAGAAAAACGAAAAGCATGAGGTTGGGTTTTCCTCTTCCAGATCCAAGCAGTGGAATAATGCTTAGAGGAGTCAAGTTGAGAAATTATAGAAGAATAAACCTTCTTGACAGACACTTATGGAAGGTAATTAGAACTCCATGCTAGAAGATCCTGTTGGGCGGCTCCTCCTATTAGTACTTGTAAAATCTCGGAGACCACTTCTTGGGGGAAAATCTGATGTAATACAGATATATTCCATTCTCCCCTGTTGGATAGAAAAGAAGCTACAGTAGGATAGGCTTCATAATCATAAACATCATACTGAAGGGCCATTTGATTCAAAGCTGTAAAACCAAACCATAGTTGGAAGATCGTACAAATTGTAGAACCATCACCCACATACCATATAAATTGATTGGTACACCATGGAGCTGCTTGGGATATAGCTCTCCATAGAATAGCACACCCTAGACATCAGACATGATGGATTAAGTACGAGCTTACTAGCAATCTTACTAAGCATGGCTTGTCTTCATAAGTTGGGAATACTAAGGCCACCAACATCCCTAGATAAAATTCCTTCCTCCCAAGCAATAGTGTAAATTGATCGACTTTCAAATTCATGCCCCCAAATAAAACTACTAACAGTCCTATCCAGTCGACGAATAAATGTAACTCGAGCAGTTGTAGGGAAGAAAATGTGCATAGGCATTGAGCACATAATAGACTTGGCCCATATTAGAATGAAAGAAGTTTGAAAAAGAAGAATTAATGCAGACTCTGATCCGGTTAATCATCTTGGAAGGGAGGTGAAGATGCTCAAGAATGGCAAACAAAATGTTTCAGTTCTTTCTATGGTAAGCATATTTCATGTCTAATTTAATGGCCATCAGAGGGCTCCACACTGGTGCTTTATGGAGGAAGTGCATGGCCTCTCGAGCAATAATAATGTTCTCTAATATATTCCTGTTAGGGATGAAAGCTGTTTGCTCCTTAGAGATCACTCTATGAATGATCTTTCGTAACTTCAATGTGATTATCTTAGCCACCAACTTATAGATTATATTACAGAGGCTAATTGGTCTATAATATTGTAACTCTGAAGGAGAAGAACATTTTGGAATAAGAACGATATAAGTAGCCTTTCGAGTAGCTAGCATATGCTCATTATTAAAGAAATGCCGGGCAACCTCTAGAATATCTCGGCCAACCATCTGGCCTCGGGGCTCTATCAAGGTGCATAGATTTGAGGGCAGCAACAATTTCAGCATTAGAAATGCATCTATCCAACCAAGCTCCATCATTCTCAACTAATGTGGGACAGGACACTAGGTTAAAGGAGATGGTCATAGCAGATTGATGAGTCCAGCATCAACGGGAAAAAGGTACGGAAAGCTCATCTGATCTCCTCATCAGTTGTCAACAGATGGCCATCAAGAGAGCATACTGAAGTGATGGCGATTGCGGTGCCTTCGTAGAACTGTAGGCCAGTGAAAGAAATTGATATTTAAATCTCCCTCCTTGAGCTACTGCAAACGATACTTCTAAGCCCAAAAAAATTTCTCGTCCCTCTAAGAGAGCACCATACCTTCTCAATTTAGATCTCAAGGTTTGTAAGTCCTCAGAACTTAAACCAGCCAATTGATCCTCAAGTTGTTGTGGTGCTTCAATATCCCCCCTCTAATGTCTTCGCGTGCTGAAATATGTTACCAACAACCACCTCTTTATTCCACCTTTCCAAAGCCTATTTAGTAACCAACCAAGACATTGGGGAGCTAGACACCCATTGATTCCAGGCATTAGAAATCACACTCCATGCTTCATTGTATTCAGACCAAAATTTCTCAAAAAGAGGAGTTATCGCGTTCCTCTAGAGCCAAATATATGCCTCATTTTATGGACGATCTTGGAGAAATCACTAGTTAGCTCTTGTCACCAAATCCAGAATCTACTCATATGTTGATATCAATCTGATCTCACCTACTTGAAGCATCTGAAAGAAGATCTTCCAAGCTTCTATTCTTTCACTTGCCAACCTGATCCAACTGTAGGTCTCGATCAAACTATATATAGTTGATTTTGGATCACCAAATCTGAAAGCAAAACAGACTGGTGGTACACTTAATAAGATTTTTTGGAATCAAATTTTATAATGATCAAATGGTGGTGCACTCAATAAGATTCATTGGAATCAAAATGTGTAATGATCAAATGATGATCATAACCCAGCGGCTATGACAAATATTCTTATCGAGGGCAAGAACTGCACCATAGAATCTATCACTTTAGTCTATACACCAATCATATGTGCCATCATTTTAGGACATGGAATTTAGTGCTCGAATTTGGGGTATATTCACAAATGTTTTCACACTCTGAGTTTGGGTATTTTCCTCTAATTTGTTTTTGGGCATTTTCCTTTAATTTGCTCTTATTTGATGTGTAACGCTTAGAACCTTAGATATTTTTCAATGGGGTTTGTCTACCTATCCCATAGTTTTGAGGGTCAATCAGTTTCTTTTGGACCATCTTTATTCCAAATTTAGAGCATCTCATAGGGGTTTGTCCACCTATATTAGTTAGAGTGTCATTGTTTTTTTTCTCTCTTTTGGGTACAAATTAGTTAGAGTATTTAGTAGTTATCTTCAGGACTGCTTTATCTTTGTTCCAGATTTAAAGTCTCGAGTACTTTACTTGAGGGTTTGATCCTACTTATTCTTACTTTGCAAACCAAGTGCAACCTAGTGTTGGGCACTCTCCTTTGGTGCTTGCCTGCCTCCACACCCGCATCATCTATCTACCAATGCTGCATTTCTACTAACAAAAATTCTTTAAGGTTCCTTGTTATAAAAATGGTAACCTTTTTTTTGCTCAGGGTATTCCACAAGGTAACATAATTCACCTCATGCTTCCAAGTCACTGGGATTGAGTTTCTTAACATAGATGGGGCATCACCTAATCTAAAGATTGACAAGCAAGGCTTCTTTCCTCTCCACATCTCATGTAGAGTCAGCCATATCGATGTAGTGGAACGTGGTTTAATATTTTACTACACTTTTGCTGTGCATGACCCCAAAAGAACCAAGAAAAGTCTGCATGACTCATGGACTTGATCATCCATCAAAGGACCTGATTTGTCTCTCAGCAACGTGATTTTGCTAAGGACGATCTGATGTGGTCCATTGAGAGACAATGCAATATCTCTCGAGTAGTTCAAAAGCTCACCATAGAAATACTTACTAAAATATAGTATACCTTAAAAGCTATTTGTATGTATTATAAACATTGTATCGGTTGGTACATTGTTAAGCCTCAAACCTGAGATTCAATCTGGTAGCCATGACAACTGCCGCATACTCATAAGATATTTCTAACAAATATGTAAGGTATTTCACATGATACTACAACTCAGCACCAAAAAGTTTTAATCATAAAATTTAAAAAGAACTCAAGTAGTAAAAACATTTAGTTATAAAGCTACTGTGTAAAATACTAAGTCTCAATAAAACTAAATGATAAATTCTTTATTTTCTTCACATATCTAAGCACTCTTCCAGTAATATTCCCACACAACTACTAAGCAGAATTTAAAGAAAAAATAAAATAATCATGAGCTATAACAGCCTGATAAGCAATGATTAGCCATCTAGAAATATAACATAATATCAATATATAGATTCAATTTAATAGTTCAAAACAATTAACATGTATCTTTCACAATTTTAGTTTTCATTATGTCATGTCATCTAATTCTACTATGCTCGAATCATCTTACCATTGTTTAACCCTCACAGGCAGGGTATCGACCAATATATTTCTTCGAAGGTCATAGGTACCACTAGCGTTTAACCCCCACTAGTGCGATCCAAAGTCATCTAGCATTGTCAGGTTTAGAAGCTTTAATTCAGTTTCATCATCTTTTAATCAATCTTATGCATTAAATCACCAGTCCATTATCTTTCATCAAATCATCATTAATAATAAATAAGCAATATAAGAGTATAAATTATGGCAACCATAGTCAATATGTATAGCATGCAATATTTATAAACTAAGCATCATAAGGGTTATAAGTATTTAATTATTTAAAAGCATGATAAATTCTAAAAGTGGCCAGTTACTACTAAATTTCTAGATAAAATTATTAGAAATTTATCCTTAATTTTTGATACTCAAGGGCTCCATCAACCTTTTTGATCCTTCAACATTTACCTTCTTTATCCTTCTGAACTATTGATTTAATATTAAAAGATTTTCATTGAGCTCATTTATAGAGAGATTTCTTAGAGATAAGAGGTTCCCACTTCTCATGGGAATCTAATTCCCTAAAACCAATAAACTTTCTAGTTTTTATAGGATTCTAATTTCTTTAAGAAAATCAAAGAAATAAATATCTATTAAATATTTTAAAATAGATTTTTGACTCGAAATTAACTTCTAAATCATCCAATATAATTTTAAAATATAAAAATTCAGATAAAAATATCAAAAATCATCCTTATCTCTATTAATGGCATTTTCATAATTTATCTGAAGTTCATTAGTAATGATATACGTTCATAAAATTACTTCTAATTTCCTCAATTGACATTTGATTTGAGTAATTTAAAATGCATTAGAAAGCTAACTCAATACTGAATATCATGAATATAAATTCCATAAAAAAAATTTAATTATATAATTTTTGATATTTTTTAGCTCAACCCAATCAAATTGCTTCTTAATCTAAAGTGAGCTAACACAAAAGGCCTGGGTCTCACATTCTCCCCCTCTTAAAAAAAAATTCATCCTTAAAATTTGAATTTGGAATTGTAAATACTTATCAAGTCACGTACATTTCTTTTTATGTCTTCTTCTAATTAAAATACTTAAAAATTTTGATATTAGATTTGTCGCATTTCCACTATGCAACTCTTATATAAACCTTCATAACAAAAATAATTTCATATATTTCTACTTAACCTAATTTCTACTTACATGCACTCACTTCATGCCTTTTATTTCTTATTTGTTACCTAACTTAATTTGCTCTGATACTACTAAGTATAGAAAAGATAAAATAATCATGAGCTCTACAGCCCAGTAAGCAATGATTAGGCATCTAAAATTATAACATAATATCAATATACAAATATAATTTAAAAGTTTAAAATAATTAATCTGTATCTTTCATAATCTTAACCGACTCTCAAGGAATTTCATCACCACAATGCCATTAGTATAATCTAGAAATGAAGGAAGATGAATAAGTTAAGGGTCTTGATAACTTGACCATCAAGAAATTTTATTACTACAATGCCATTGAACAAAAGATGAGGGTCAAAGATAGCATTGATAGAAGCTAGGCTATATTTATTCCCAAGATAAGCTAAGCTAAGCTAAAAGAAAATCATATTGATTGATGCATCAAAAATTCCTTTTTACAAGTAGTTCCATATAGTATTTATACACTTCGATTATAATCACACTCTAACTAGTCTAAATGCATGTAGAATTGCACATTGAATATGTACACCCATTATGGCATTGTTATCATGATGTGGTTCTCCACTCCTTCATGGCTTGATTGAATATTTCTTAACGATTCCATGTCTACTTCCCTTTATGGAATAAGACCCATAACCTACATTCAATAACCACCTCAGAATAGTTCTTCTTAGCCTCTAAGGCTTTCACAAGCTACACAACTTAGGCCAATCAACTTATTCAACTTGTTTTCGCATTGCAATCAGCCTTTGTTACATTCAATTCGAGACTTAGCTTGTTAGCTTTAGATTTGGGACATATCTAACCATGTGGACAATTATCATTATGCTCTCATCTAATACAATGTATGGAACACGCCTATAACTCCATTGAATCATATGATATCAGCTAAGATATAGTATAAATAATGTCTTTCACATCCCATTGGGTGATGAGGAGGATGATTGGATATATGCCATATTAGTCTACTATCATCTCTCACTTTCTATAGAAATTGTTAAAATGCCTCATCTAACACATCATGATCTAATCATTTAACCCATTACATTACTTTGGCCAAGAGCAATGGTCCCTGTATCATTATCATAGGAATGCTCTTAATAATGCAATCACATTTTTTCCAAAATTCAATAATCATTTCAAATCCTTTTCATTTCTACCTTAGTGTAGCATGCCAACCATCTATAAATGCTAATCCTTCTTTATCTTCTTCTTATATGAGCTTTTATTTCTTTCATTATGTCTTCACTTCTTTCATTCTAAGTCATGGCCCACATAGATTCAAACTCCCCCGCTTCTTTTTTAGTGGTGCATTAAGCTAAAAGGAAACATGAATCACATCACCATCATGGTGTTCTAAACTTTACAATCCTCCTGATATTATTCACTAAATTCAACTATCTTATCCTTGACACCATATTTAAATCCAATGTTTTTGAATACTATACCAATTTTTATCATCATAGGGATGAGATCTTCCACTATTAGAGGGAAGGCTTTTTTACCTCTCTTTGGATAAATCCAAACTCTCATTGATCTTGGCCATCTAAATTTGCTCTTTAGGATCAATGGACTAATTATGTTTCTTCTTAAAAGGTCTTTATTTGGGAAAGAAATGACCCTCTAATATCTTGAATATTTTCAAGAACCCTTCAATACTATCCTGATTCCTTCTTTTGGCAATTCTTTGTTTATAGCCCCTATATACCGATATCCTTCACCTCAACCATAGCATATCTAGCCCTAGCCTCTTGAACTTGAGGATCCTTCTCAATCTTAAATTGAGTGATGAACACTTTAGTGTTAATGCCCTTATCGATCTCTCTTATGATGGATTCAGCCTAGATTTTGGAAAAGAAAGGCTAGCTAATCATGTTGTATCAAAACTTATAGCTACCAATTTGGCTTGATATTTTATTAGGAATGTAACCTTTTTCTTAGTTTGGCTTTCTTATTTTCTTCTTTGTATTTGGTCATTCAAAATAATGAAAGACTAACTTTGACTAGCCACAGCCTTAGTCAAAGATTGGCTTATCACCTTGGCTCCCTTGATTTTAGCTTACATTTACCATAGCTTCAAGGATATCTATTTTAGTTCCTAGAGTTATGGAGGATTGTTGTGGATTTTTTGACTCCAGTTGATGTGCATTTCTTAGAAAATCATCCCTCATCAATTGTCCCCTTAATTTCACTCTGGTTGTTCTCTATTTCTTTCAACACAAAGGATACTTTATCTCTTTCTTATCATATTTCATAATTTTTATTCAGCTACTTTTCAATACTGCTATTCATTCTTCTCTCTACTATTGTGCAATCTTATTCCATCTTCGCCTACTACCTTTCACTTACATATCCTCCATCAAGTACACTATTATTGATAACCCATAGATGTGCTTCCTTCTTCTTTAGGATGGATAACCTTTGGATATACTTTTTGCTAATATCTTCATGTCAGCTCCATTATCAAGCACTCTCCCATCTATTTTACTTGTCATTTTGGTTTGCTCAAGGAATCTCTCATTCGCCTATATTTTCTTAAACCTTTTTCTTTTTTGATGATTGGTCACAATTGATCTAGCTTTAATCTCCTTTACTAATTTTCTTTTCATTTAGTTTTGCAATGACTTCTAGTTTAGTTCTTTTATCCCACAGCAACCATTACCAATGACTTTGATGATTGGTCGAAAGCTTACACAACCACGATTTACATAGAGTTAGCCATTTCTATCTTACTTGGGTATCCCTTATTGTATATAAAGAGTTCAAGAGTGGGTATATATTTACCACACTTGAGTTTTATGAATCTAACTTGCATTCTTTAAGCTTTCAAATCCACATACAATCATCTCAATTTAGCCATCCAGAGCTAAAATTGAAACTTTTGCCTTGAAGAAAAAGAAACCTAGTGGTCAACCAAATCAATTTACCTATCAATTAACTTGGACTTCACTTGGCAAAATGAAATCACTTCCCATCTCAAGAAGTAAAATTTCCTCCAAGCTTCTGAGTAACTTCCATACTAATGATGAGAGCTCAAAGAAGAAGAGAAAGAGATTTTTGTTGCTTGATGGAAGAAAGATAGGACTCTCCCTCATGGTTATCATACTAGTAGAGCTTCCACAAGAGACCATTGTTTGTTTGGAGGGTGTTCCACAAGAAGATTGTGTTCACTAAACCTTCTTCAGACACTTTCTACTTTGTAGCAGTTCTATTGCAGGTCCTTCAAATGTTTCATTTGCTATAGAAATGCCTTTTGATGCTTTATCCCCAACCTTGCCTATGGACATGATCACTTATCAAGAATTGACTCATGATGTCAGACCATCTACCCTTCTATCAACCAAAGATATGCCAACCTCTTCACATCTATCGAGCACCTGCATTGAAGTAAAAGTATGATTTTTTAACTCTAAAGTCCCTTTTTAATTATCAGATCATTATTAATTTTAGAGCTTTTATAGGTCATCCAAGTCCGAAGCCCGTGACCCTTGATCTCAATCAATAATATAATAGCCATAATATCAACTTTATCTAAGCTAAGGCCATCTCAATTAGTTTAAAATTAAAGCCTTATTGTTGTTATTGTTTTCAGGGCTAAGGGTATCCTAAGCTTTATTAAAGGATTCTATCAAAGTTTGTTAAGCTTAGAAGGATCCTCAAAAGAATCGAGATGATTAATTTGGATCAACTAAGAGATCCCTCTAACATGGCAAGCATCCATAATGCGATTGAGGCCATGTTCTAGTCTTTGCATCTCTTCATTGATCAAGGTACTATTTTGACAAACATAGGGATACGTAAATAGACTTGTGACAAAACCATAGATTGCTTCTTTTGTTGACCGAGGACCTAGCCCACAACTTTGCTCAAGTTAATGACTTGAGCTTGGAAATTTATGAAATAAAAATTGCATTGGGATCTCTTATCACAATCTCCCAAAGCATTTAAAGAAACATCATCTCTTAGAAGCAACTAGTCTCATTCGTTAAAGCTCAACTAGCTCAAGCTTGTACTACTCTGAAGGACTTCAAAAGATGAGGAGGTTCAAGTGAGGAAGACTTGTGAAGACCACCTTGAGGCTTTGGATGCTGCCCGAAAATAACTAACCATCTGTGAGTTAAAATATTTGGAATTCTAAGATTATATATCATCGACTGAAAGGATGTCAAGGGATCTTTAAGAAAAATAGGACTAAATCTAGCACATTGTATGGGGCCTATAACTTGTAATTTGTACATATGGTCTTTTATATTGTGTTGTTCTTGAATTCAGACCATTTACCTTGTTGCTCATGACTAGAATAATAGATTGATATAACCACTTTCAATCTTGGCATGATCATATTATTGATAGGACTTTAATTATAGTGTCTTTATTTTTAACTTGCTAAATAATAAAGTACAATAAGCATTTTCTTTGAGACCATGCCCCAATCTTTGCATCTCCTCATTGGTTAGGGTACTAATTTGATAGAGCTATGGATTAATCAATAGACTTGTCACTAATCCACAAATCATTACTTTCTTTGACTGAAGAAGTAGCCCACAACTTCACTCAAACTAATGATTTGAGGTTGGAAATTAATTATGAAATGAAAATTGCATTGGGTATGTTATCATAAGCTTCCAAGGCATTCAAAGAGAAATCATCTTTCAAGAGCAATTGGTCTCATCCCTTAAAGCCCAATTGGCTGAGGCTTGCATCATTCTAAAGGCCTTAGATGATGAGGAGGCTCAACTAAGGAAGATCTGTGAAGACCATGTTGAGGCTTTAGATACTATTTAAAAATAACCGATTGTCTATAAGTTAATATTTTTGGGATTCTAAGATCATATGGCATTAGTTGAAAGGAGTTCTTTAAGAAAATGTGATTGAGCTTAGCACATTATATAGGGCTTGTAACTTTATACATATGGTTGTTTATATAAGGATGTTCTTGAATTTGGACCATTTGTCTTGTTACTTGTGATTGAAATAATAGGTTGAAATGACTGCTTTCAATATCTTGACTTGATCATATTATCGATTGGACTTTAATTATAGTATCTTTATTTTTAACTTGCTAAATAATAAAATATGATAAGCACTTTGATTTAGCCTATTCTCTAGTCATTACATCTCTCCATTAGTCAAGTATTAATTTGAGAGTGCCAAGGAGACATCAATAGACTTGTCACAAATCCATAGAACATTGTTTTCTTTAACCGAAGAAGTAGCCCACAACTTCGCTTGAGCTGATGACCTGAGGTTGGAAATTTATGAAATGGAAGTTGTATTTGGATCTTTATCACAAACCCACAAGGCATTCAAAGAAAAATTCTCTCTCAAAAGCAATTGGTTTTATGTGTTAAACCCAACTAGCAAAGGCTCGCACCACCCTAAGGGCATCGGAAGATGAGGTGGCTCAACTAAGGAGGACCTGTGAAGTCCAACCTTGAGGCTTTGGATGCTGCTAAAAAATAATTGACCATCAATGAGTTAAAATATTTGGGATTCTAAAATCACAAATCATCCATTGAAAGGATGTCAGGGGACTTTAGAAAAACAACATTGAGCCAGCACATTATATGGGGCTTGTATCTTATAACGTTGTATAAAAGGTCTTTTTATATTGTATTGTTCTTGAACTTGGACATTTACCTTGTTACTCATGATAGAAATAATAATTGAAATGATCACTTTCAATCTTGACTTGATCATATTACTAATAGGACTTCAATTATAGTATCTTATTTTTAACTTATTAAATGATTTATTAATAAGTAACCATCTAGCCATGGAGGATCTAATGACCACGTCTCTAGTCTTCCTTATATGCTTTCTAGCCCAAATGCTTGAGAAAGCATATCTCTAGGTTAAACTAAATGCTTGCCTCTAGTTATGGAGTATTGCCTCAAAGTAATTATAAGCTAATATGATGGAGCACTCTACTCTAGGATCATACACTAACCTAATTCGAGCCTATTGATTGTAATACAATGGCCCCATACAATAAGACAAAGTCTCAAACCTCCAATCGGCCTACATGCCCTCCAGATGGAGACATTGATTTGTACCCCTTGTAGTAATATATGAGTTGGCTGCTAACCTATGGCTTATAGCTAGGTTGCCCCTCCTCCCGATTTATAAGCAAACCCAAATTGAGCTTGCGAGTTGATTACTCATAATTCATGTGACTAAGTCCCAAGTTCATAGTTGGCCTTAGGGTGCAAATTTATTTGCCTCAAGGATCAAACATCTACTTGAGTCTATGATCCCAATACTTGAGTCCACACTCAGTTAGAGTTTTGATATAAACTTACCTTCCTAGGATGACTACATATCTAAGTTGAGCTTGCATGTATGATGCCTATGATATGCATTGAACTTATGCGTTAGGAACCCAAGGCTTGATAGAAGGTATAGTTTCTACACAATATCAGTGCGATTGTCAAAAAGTTTCATCTTAAGCATATCATATTTGTTGTGCATCTCCCTATTTCCTGGATTACATTGTAGTAGCTACATGAGACCCATTGGGTGTGCTAGAAATAGGGTTGTTGCCTCTATTTTTATTCCTCTCATCTCTCATGATATCCAATTAAGTGTGTTGAGGATACATGAGAGTATTAGATGGGCTAGAAGAGTTCTAATAGTGGCCAAAGCTTAGTGTAATGGTATAGATTGAAGTATTACTGGATTAGTTTGCAATGAGGACATGCCACTAGTAGAAACCAAAAATGAGGAAGATAAGCAAACTAGAAGTTTTGTTGCTTTGACCTTCAAAGATTTTCACTACTACAATGTTGCCAACCAGAAGAGTAATAATAAAGATGGATTGATAAAAATTGAGCTATATCTATTCCAAAGATAAGATAAGCTAAAGTAAAAATAAGACAAAAGATAAGTCAGATTGATCGATGTATCAAATATATCTTTTATAAGTAGTTTCAGGTAGTATATAGATACTCATATTATAACCGCACCATAATTACTCTAAACATATGTAGGATTTCACATCGAATATGTACAACCATTCTAGCATCATTACGATGATATGGCTCTCCACTTCTCCTTAATTTAACTGATTATTCTTTGATGGTTCTATTGAGAGCTCTCTCTATGGACTATGTCCCATTAGTTATTTTTCATTACCTATAATTATTTTTATTTTGCATATAGTTATCTTCTTACTTTACATAATAAATATAAAGCGTACACACAGCTATTATAAAGTACGGAGAGAAAATTGATAGCATGGACTCATTGTTATGCGGCTGATCAACGTGGTAAATGTTGGATTCATTGAAGGACCGAACGCCTATTACTCCTATCAAATAACCAAAATGTCTTGCGATGTGGAAGTATAATAGCAATGAAATATATGATAATAACGCTAATGGTATCAGTCATGATTCATAAGTAACCTATTTTAGCTTAATAAAAGCACATGAAAAATGCCTGTCTCCTCAGAAATCTCTCCTAAATTGCTCAACTTATTCAACTCATAATTCTTCTATGAAACATCGAGGCTCTTAAGCCACCGATTCGCGGGTTTCGGCATCAAGGACAAGGTTTATAACGTTTTCCGAGGGGGACTAGCGGGTCAACCTGGCAGCGTCCATCAATGGCATCAAACGGCTTTTGAAACAGGATAACGTAGTTATTAAAACCTTGACTACAGATAGCTTCCCTTCTGTTTCTCACTTTGCCCTCTTAATCCAATCTCAGAGTTAAGACAGTCGCAAGACTACCGTGAAAAGCTACTGACATCCAGAAGCAGCGAAAACCGAACAGGACAACGAACGAAAATAGGATGCCATTCACAAGACGGGCACGCCCTCCTCTCCCACGTCCTCTCACCGGAGCCATCTCCGGAGGTCGGTGGTCGACGAGGGCGAGACCTCGCCGGCGATACTCTCCGTGCAGCACGACGACTGCTCCACCCCGAACCGTCCGTTCGCGCTCTTAAAGCTCGGGCTCCTAAGGCTCTGAGAATATCCCCCTCCGCCACCACCGCCGTAAGGCTCTGGCACCGGAAACGAGAGCCGCTTCTTTGCCGATCCACTTCGCTGCTCCCTCTCCGGCGTCGAAGGCCTCTGTCTTGGCGCGCTCTGCGACCTCAGTCTGGCCTTCGCCGACTCCGTCGCTTGCATGTAGTTCGGAACCGCCGCCTGCTGCTGCTGGTGGTGGTGGTGATGGTGGCGGCGCTGCCCCCCTTCTCCACTGTAGTAATAATAACCAGAGCTGGTCGGGGTGTGAACGGAGGCCGAGCTCCTCTCTTCCTTTCCACACCGAGGGCTCGCCGAGCGGACCTGAAGAGTCCTACTAGTACTCGAGGGGGAGGGCGTGGCGGGTGAGTGGAGGTGGTGGGAGGACCGGTGGTGAGGAGACGCCGGTGGGTGATGCCTCCTCACATTAGTAGGCGTGGAATAGGAGAATGGTCGACCAGTGTCGATCTCTAGAGTCTTGATGGGGTCTCTCTCCATGGAGACTCGTCCTCGGCTGCTATTTCTATTATCACATGATGTCCTCGAAGCCATCCAGCGGTCAAGCCACCTTGGTGGCCGCTGCTCTCCTTCCGATATCGCCGAATCCTCTTCCAGTTCTTCTCCGAAGGACAGGGATGAGGTGGTCTTCCCATCAGACCTCCATAGCTTTTCAAACAGTAAAACAAGAAACTTTCTTTCAGAAAAGCTAGATATTGGGGAAAAAAAAAGCAGAGCAAGTAAAATAAAGAAAAGAGAAAGTAACACACCTGCTGAGAAAAAGCATATGAGAGAGCTCTTTCTCTTTTCAAAGCAGCCTCCTTCCTGGTCTGCAACATGGATTGGATCTCTTCAATGGTACGGGGATGGTCATCCCAGTCCTCGGCGTAGCAACTCCCGTCCCTCGACTGCTGAAGAGAGAAAGACAGCAAACAAGAAGCTTAGATTTGGCCCGAGGTTTTGGTTAGTTTGGAGTTGGCTTTTAGACGCCACCATGGATCGCCGGTCGACGAGGTCGTGGAGGTAGCGAGAGTCCCAAAGGGAGGTGTCGCAGCTGTAGGCGTTGGACTTGTTGCTGCTGCAGCTGGCGCCCTGCCGGGCGAGCCTGGCCCGCTGGTCCCGCACCCTCTCCTGCACCCGCACCAGCGCCTGCATGCACCGCAGCGTCATGTTCGCCTGCCTTCTCACGTTGTGCCCTCTCACCAGCGCCTGCAACTTCACCAGCCCCCTCAACGCCTTCAACGCCCTCCTCGCCTTCGCAAGATCAAGACATTTAACAAGACTCACTCATCTCTGTTCTCTATCTATACTTTAAAAAAAAAAAAAAAAAAAAAAAGAAAAAGAAATAGAAGAAAGAGCGAACACGTATATATAGAATGTAATGTACCAAGTATCCTCGGAAGGCAGTTTGGATGACGATGGCTGCGCAGTGCTCCTTGACGAAGTTGGCAGTAGGCCTAGTTAACCGGACTACCTCGGCGGCAGCTTGTGCCGTGGCGACGGCAGCCTCCGCGGTGGCCGCGGTCGCCACCGCCACCGCTATCGCATGCCTCTGCTCCGCGGTGGCGGCTACCGCAGACGATGCTGCCACCGACCTCACCTCCGCTTCTTGCTGCGTCTGCTGCGGCTCCTGGCTTGAGGCCTTTCGAAATATCCATCTCTTCTTCTCCCTCTTCTGCCACCAGCCAAATAGATTCATGGTATAGCAAGCGATAAAAAGAAGAAAGACAAGTGAGGTTATGGTTGTGAGAGTGACCTTGTCTTCGTCGTGATCTAGATCTTCGCGAGGTCTCGAGGGCTTCCTTTCGGAGTCTTTGGAAGGGGATCTGAAGGCTCTTTTGACCGCCGTCAACCACGAGCTTCCGCCTTTCTTTCCCATGGACAAGCCGGCATTTACACCGTTACCCAACGGTGGCGCCCAAAAGGTAAAGACTGAACCGGAAGGGGAGAGGCACAAATCTTATCATCTATCCTTGTCTAGTCTTAATGCGAGCTTCGTTCGGATAAAGAGTGAGGGCCGAGGGGAGTGCGTACGGCATCGAGCTCCGACGCAACCGCGTGCCGGTGCCTTCTGGGGCTTGGGAGGAGAGTGATAGTGGGATGGACTCTGGAGGGACCCAAATTGGAGTGCACCAAAGTGCACCGAGTTAACTGATGCCGGGGCCCACGGGGGTGAACGTTTGGGTGGGGCAGTGGGATGTTGTGAGGACAAGGTCTTAAATTATATCTCGAGTACTAACGGGTGGCGAGTCAGGAGCACCAGGGAGTGCGTTTTTCTTTCTCAATAATTAATTTAAAAATTAATGTTCGCGTCCGGGAAGGCTGTGAAAGGTGAAAGGACGCACGAAAAGCAAAGCTGGAAGCCATGATTAAATGTGGAGAGAGAAAGAGAAAGGTGGAGAGAGAGGGATCTCGAGGCCGTCGAAAGGAGAGCTCGCAACCATTCGGTGAGTTGGCCGCACGTGCCGCCCCAGGAACCCTAGGTCTTTTCCCAGGTGAATGTACCTCGCACACCTCATGATTCATGGACGAACCAAACCACATCATAAAGTGGAGTAGAGCGGACCGGTGGTCGATTGCTGGACCAACATTTGAAGGCCAGGGTGGTCAAATGCTAGACCTATATTTCAGTCCAAGAGCATAGACTTGGACCGGACCAAACCTCCTCCGTGCCTCGTGCCGCTGCTTGCAAGATATGCTCAAATGGAAAGATGATTTCCCATTTTGTTTTACATGCAATTAGATCTTATTTTGGCACATAAACTAATATAAAATAGCTATCAAATTAAGCCAGTCATATAAAATTCTCTCAACATAGATAGCTTAAGAAATGGATCTTGTACAATAAAATCTTAATTTTAAATTATTTAAAATTGAATTCATGAATTTTTTTAATTGATTTGATTTTAAATAATATTTTTGATAAGATGTAAAATTTAAGTAAATTTATTTATTTATTTATTTATTTAATTTTAATGTACAAGAGAAGGAGTATAATAGATTGATGGTTCATATAAAGTTACAGACGTACCTTATAAATATAAAATAAATTTTTTATTGAATGAGGAAAATAAAAAAAAGTTACTAAAATTGGAACAATTAGACGACCCTTGCTATTATTGATGGGCATGTGATGGGGCCACTTCGACTGACGATATCTTGGTGCATTTCTTTGACATGTAAAACATATGGAGTGAGGCTTTCTGCCACCCACTA
Source organism: Metroxylon sagu (assembly GCA_017589505.3). Taxonomy (NCBI): domain Eukaryota; kingdom Viridiplantae; phylum Streptophyta; class Magnoliopsida; order Arecales; family Arecaceae; genus Metroxylon; species Metroxylon sagu. Next base: position 2,642,428 of record JACVBY030000657.1, read on the forward strand.
GCAAATAAAAAAAGAGAAGAAGCATAGCAAGCTTAAACAGCAATCTGCTGGCTTCTGCAACCGCACAGGAGCGCACACCGGCTCCTTGCTGGTAGGGATTTTGGCCGTATGCGCGCCTCCGACCAACCACACTGACTGCCCCTCGCTTGGGCATCGTGGGCGCGCGAGGGGCAGCAAACGGACGGGTTCCATTCCAAGCCTCAAGGCAATCGTTTGTTGCTTTCCGTTCTCGGAAGAGGGAAAGCGGACACGGCTTCCCACTTCCCTAGGGCCGTGGGGGTGGGGGTGGGGGGGTCAACATGTCAGGGTCAAATCAAATCTTGTGACCTTTGTGGGACGCCACATTGGCAGCGTGTGCCCAGCTCGGACTGGCTGGGCCGAGGTGAGGGGAATCATGTCCCATCATCCACCATCCTTGCGTCCCGCCTGCCCTCTGCCGTGCTGCCATGTGAGGTGAGGTGAGGTGAGGTGAGGTGAGGGTCACGCAGGATCCAGGGCAGTCCTGGCGCTGCCATTAAACTGCTTGTGGGGGCTCGACTGACCCCGGTCCCCAGAAGTTATTGTGCTGCCCCTGTGACAGCTTGTCCCACGAAGAAGGCCTCTCAGAAGGTCGGCAGGAATCGAGCCGGATCCATATCAGATTATCATGTTGTTAGGGTCCATATAACGGTTTGGCCATGAGTCTCCCATTTTATTTTATATATATATATATATATATATATATATAGCAATAAGGAATGTCTAGATAACAACTATTATGTGATGGTTATTTCTTTATAATGATTTATTTATATTTTTATTATTTTTAAGCCAACAATTAATTTATCAAATGCCCATTAATTTACAAGATGGCACTATTATTGAGCCTTATTTTGTATTATAATAATAATCATTATAATAAATATTTTTTATAATAAATAATTTTAAATCACACAAACTGCAACTTATAATTGTCTCTCTTTTGGATAAAGTCGGGCAATGATATTGGATTGTTCTGAGTGCATTATGATATCATGCTTTGTTTTATCTGTCTGATATGCCAGAAAGGGACTGTTGCAACATAAATGAAAAGTGTAATGTGCAGTTTGCATGTGAAATGGGTTGGGACTAAAGGGTTACGAATAATTTTTTTTATATATATAGTATATAGTGTATTCATGTTTTAAGATTGTCTTAATTTTTGATAACATTGATATATCAACCCAAAAGTGGCATATCATTCATTTCTCAGTGCCTAATAATATGCAACTCCAAAACCATTTCTACTAATACCATCCATCATTCAGCTTTTATGAAGTGATAATAAGATTATTTCATCACTTGAATTCCTTATTGCAAAAAAAAATCAACTTTAAGTATGATATGTTTCATTCATTTAATCATTTCACATGAATAATAAGTATGATTTGAATTTTGATTTGGCTAGCAGGTTTAAATTTAAATGTATACCTTATTTTCATATCTATCTTATGTTCTAGAAGTATGCACATGTCTTTTCTACATAGCTAAAATTTCTAAACAAAGCAATAGTGAAGAGAACTTTTTTTGGGACTCTAGATCCTACATTTGATATCCCTAAAGGAAATGTTTACTAAATTAATAGAAGCAATGATAAATTTATGAGAAAATGCTTAAATTTGGGTATTGGTAAAGGGTACGGACAATCAAAAGTTATGGATCAAAGTGATCCTATATCTCAACTAAGTTATAAGGCATTGATTTCATAAACACAAATAGTTCATTTTGCCATGTGGCATGTAGGGATTTGTGTAAAGTATGAAAATTGTCATGACATACAAGGAGTGACTGGGTATTGAGTTGCCAGCTTCATATTAGTTAGGATTGACACAAAATGTATCTTGGCAGCTCTACCATGTGGAGGTTTTGGCAACTATACCATGCAGAGGTTGAATGGAAAGCTCAGTCAAACCAACAAATGTTTTATTTATGGTCCAAAACTAGTACTTCAATGGAAGAGGGAGGCCTTTGTTATGGACTCACAATCCAAAAGCTTAAACTGTTGGGTAGAGGACTGGTCTAAACCTATAAACCCATTGGTATCCCTTTTATTAGTTGATGTAGGTGAAAGAGTTATGCCCTAAAAGTCAATCATAATCTGTATTGTGATAGGGTCTCTTTTATTCTTTCAAATCATATACATAACTTTTGATTATAAATAGAAGGCATTATGTTTCATCATTTATTGCTTTTTATAATTATGATGAACCCCATAGATTAGGACAATAGTTTTAGGGCTATGATGAGATCATGCCAGTGAGACCTAAAACCCTAAAACCCTAATCTAAAACATTTCCAGTCGTTGGTACATTAAGTCGAGGATTAATGTTACCGGAAAGACTGGCACATCTTATGTATGCTCGATGCAGAGAGTGATTGATCTCATGATCACTTGTGTGAGACACTAATACAAAGATATGGGTGCTCATTAGAGAAATGAGTTCACTGAATTGACCTACCAAGAGAATATCTTATGGATACTTACTTTTTTGTCAAAAGATGATTCTCTAAGTGGGAGTTGTGTAAGTGATCCTTAAACCTGAGATCACCATAGTATCTTATGCACATGAATCCATGTTTTGGTTTACACTCATTCATGACATTAAGTTGTGTACGAGGTATTCTGGATATGGTGGATTGTGTATGAAGATTGTGAGTAGATCAATAAGGAATCAATCACTTCTAGTAAGAGAAGACCACATCCTACTTGCTCTAATCTTATGATGATTCAGGAAGTCTTTGATCAAAGTAGAATGAAAAATTAGAAAGAGTTTCTAATGTTTCATTAATTGAATTATCATTAGAAGATTAAGAGAAACATGAATAAGTAATTAAGTTTGACATTAATCCATACTCATATACTTATTCAGGATGCAGTATGATTGAAGGATTGAATTGCACGGTAACTTGCCACTGAAGGGTATGTTTGGTATATCCACCAAATTTTATATCTTTTGGATAGACATGATACGTTGCTAGATGTCAATCTTGTCTTGTAGGTTTGATTGAATTAAAGAGTTTAATTTGATCAACAATTATAAAGGGTTCTAATTGTCAAGTTCGGGATCGCACTGATTGAACCTATAAGGATTAGAAATGTTCTAATCATGATAGGTCAACTTGCACCCACACCTACTGCTGGCTAGATGTGGTACCCAATGGGTCACACACAAAAGAAACTGATTAAGGGTCTAATTGAATTAGATCATATTTGCAGGATAAACATGCTAGCACGTGTTGCAAACCCTAGCTCCTGATTCAAATTAGATTCGAATCTGATTCTTATATTAGGTTAATCTAATATGATTGGATCATAACTTAATGTGGGTTGGCCAAGAGTTGGAACCCAATTGGCTTTATTTGGACCATTGGATAGCTCTTTGAATAATGAATCTGGATCATTGGTCAGCGGCTCGATTTAGACCATTGGATGGCTCTCTAGATGAAAGACCTGGATCATTGGTTGTTGCCTGAATCTGGACCATTAGTTGGTGCCTGAATTTGGATCATGGATGATGGCGCCTTGCTTTTGGACCATTGGATGGTGTCTTAATCTGTACCATTAGATTATCATGAAATAAGTGTGGGATGAGGTTATCAGTGTGAGAAAGCTAATAGCATATGGATAAGGCGAGCGGATACGTCTTTCTGCTCTTTTAGATGCGTCCCTCCCCTTAGCGCTTCATCATGATGAAGCGCTACCCTTGGGACACGCCTCATCATGATAAGCCGTGTGGATGCGATGCATCCCTTGGTGATGCATCCCTCTGCCTCTTATAAATAAGAGTGCATCTTGGGTTCAAAAATATACATGAATCCATCGAAAAGAAATCAATTCCATTTTTTATTTTATTTCTCTTATATGTCTTGTCCTAAACTAAGACAAGGAGGTCTTATTCAGGACAAGAGGTTGTTTTGTCATAAACTAAGACAAGGATGTCTTCTTCAGGATAAGGAAGCCTTTTTTAGGACAAGAGGCTTTGAAGAGTTTTTGTAAGAAAAAGAAAATTAGAAGGGAAAGAAAGCAAGCTAATCAAATCATTTGGAAGGATTAAGCATCAAGGATCGAAGTTTTGAAGGAGGTAGAGTCTTGAATCCAGTTCCTGTGTGGATCAACATTGGAGGGTGAACACTTGGGCACCTTATGGATATTCTAACATATTGGATTTAATGTTACAAGTACTCTTTTTATCCTACATTTACTATTTATTCATTTAATTGTTACCATTAAGGAGATCTTGGCTATTAAGGGTTTCATGTAAATAGGTCTCATTAAGAAATTTATGAAATCTATTCGCTTCCACTGCACTCTTAGGCATGCACAAGAAACCCAACAGTAGGAGCATGACAATCTATCCCACCCAATCTTATAACTTGTCATGGATTAGCTCCTACTTAAGAAAAGGACCCATCCATGGCTTAGGTCCTACACGATCCTATTGGATATCTTGGCATCCATGGCGAGGGCCCAACATGACAAATGAAGATTGTGACAGGCCTAGCTTTGATATCACTTGTCATGGATTCACAATCAAAAGAATTTAAGCTATTGCATAAAGGAAAGCTTATAAATCTATGTGATACCTCTTTTTATTAGTTGATGTGAGATTGTAATACTTGAGTCTCCAACGTGATGGATGCTATGCTTTAGCAAAGCATGTGGAGTTTAATCAAAATAAGGTGTGAATAGGTAGGGGAGACCCAAGGTAGTCTTACTCATTGCTTTTTCGAAGGAACAAAAGAACAAGATAGGAATCTAGAGGAGGCTCCAACAGAGGGGATTGATATTTGCCGGGCTTGATATTTGCATGCCTAGATAGACATGATTCACACAATGAGTTGGTCCATGATCAAGTGATGGAGAAGCATATGAACTCTAGTCAAGCAAGAGAACAACATAGATAACTGTGCTTGTAGCTTAAATGCTAGGTATAATGAAGGAGAGATCAACATTCTCACCAAAATTGATGAATGTATTGCCTTTCTTGAATTGGATGGGGCTATAATGGAGGAGAAGACCAAGATTCATAACCTATGGTTCATGGTCAAGCATGGTGAAAGCACAATGGCCAGTGTTGCTATAGTTAGTAAAACTAACATTAAAAAGAACATAGGGGCCTTTGGTCGAGTGAATTTGCAATTATTATTAGGGTCCTTTGGCCGAGCTAATTTGTAACTATTATTCTTAATAAAGATTCTTGTATGAATTATTATGCCAAGTCTAAGAAGGCTGTTAGGAATCGTGCTTTCTCTATAATGTACAAATTTATATTCTCATGATAATTGTTTTGTTAGAAACCTATGAAAGTGGCAAATGTGTTAAACATGTAGTTAGTTCTTTTGGCTAGAAATGGGATTATTTTATTGTCCTTATCAAGAGTGCATCTACTTGAATTTTGATTCTATGAAAGAAAGACATAGGGCTAGCTACTATTCAACCAGATTCCTTGCAAGCCATGCATGGTATTGTTAATTTACTAGGTCTTTTGTTTGATATATATATGCTAGTAATGATGTTCTATATTAGAATATGTTTTGATTTAGAAATCAAAGAGTTCTCTCTCTTAATATGCCTACTTAAATCACTAATAATTTTAATTGTATTTAGCATGCTTATGACAAGGAAAATGGAGCAAACTTTTAGATCACATGGATGCACAATCATAATGAGGTGCCCTAAAAATTTGTTGAAAAGCTTTCTACATCTTTTCCTTTTTTTCTTTTGTCCTTCTCTTTGAGATGGGGAGGGACCCAAAGCCCCAAATACCCTTGAAAGGAGTTTTCTTCTTGTAACCTACCTAGACCAAGCTAGAGCTCGCAAACCAAAATTTATAATAATTGGTCTAAAGTAAGTGTTGATGTCACTTGAAATAGAACTTTGATTTCTCAACCAAAAGATGAGAGATAGTAGCACCTTCTGAACAAGCCCTTGATAACGTTTATAGAACAATTTTAAAGATTTAGGGTAGGTTTTGATGGGTTACATAATAATTTGATTTTGCATTTGTTAGAATTTAAACAGGTTATTTTGTAGCTCCTATTCCTATTAAGATTAAGACTATATTAAACTTGTACAAGAAGACACTCCTTTCATACTTTGAAGCTATAGGCTTGGAAGTGGGCCCAAGTTGGCCCGATGCCCGTTGGGCTGTGCTAACTTTAGGTTGGCCATAGGTTAGGTTTCCCTGCATTTGGATCGGGCTTGGGCACAAAGCTGAGATCCATACCAATTTTGAACTAAGCTTAGGTAGAGCATTAGCCCAGCCTATGCTTAGCCTCGACTTGAGCCCAAACCTGGCTCAATAATTAAGCCCGAGTGTTAGGTTCCATATCAAGCCTGAATTTTTTTTTTTTTTTTTTTTGACATTCTCAACTCTTCTGCCTTCTCTAGTTTCTTCTAGAAGTTTCTCAACCTAAGGAAAACTGCTTTCCAAAACTCAAGAACTAGAATCAATCACCATCATCATCGTCAGTAAAGGGCAGGTATTCATGCGGCTCCATAGGCTAGAATTGTGCCCCATGATGTAGCAAATCTATGTTACCTTCCTTTACAAACCAGTCACTGTCCAATTCTTCCTCTTCGATGGCTCAATCTTCCTTCTTTATGGTGCTAGAGGTAAATCCAACTCCAATCTCCATTATGTAGCTACACAAGCTCACTGCCTCCTAATTAGGGAGCTATCAAACCACCATTGCTCTCCTTTTATTCTCTTCCCCCTCTTTGTAGGACCTTGTGTGGTACTCTAAAGCCTCGATTGGGTAGGGAAAAGCCCAAGGTTTATGATTCATGAGGTGTTCATGGGGTTTTAGGGCTGATTTGAGCCCTAGGGTGAAGGATTTCAACCTTCACGATTTTTTAGGTCCATAAGATTAGGACCTAATGTTCTTGAGTCTAGGCAATTGGGTCTTGAGGGTGCTAACCTATCATTGGGATAGGGTTGGGTCCAAGGTGAGTGAGTCTAATCATATGTGGGTTAGTCCAAAGAAATTTTTTGTTAGGGTTTGGTTTCTATTTGACCATGTATAAATACTTTATGTATTGGCATCTTGTACGGGCTGAATTGAATGAAAAACCCTTTTCTCCCTAAATTCTCTCTTCTCCTCTCTCTCTCTCACGTGGTTTCCTAGGTTCCTAGGGTTTGCTGCCACCCCTTGCCAAGAAAGGAAAGAAATCAAGGCATCCATAGAGGATAAACCCTAGTAGCCTTCTCTTGAAGAATCCCTGTGGGACTAAAATTGCTGCAGCCTGTTCCCACTTGAAGTCATCCTTTTTTAAATTTTTGGAGCAAATTCAGACTTTCCACGCCCACAAGAAGAAGATTCACATTCTCCTCTTATTGCTGGCGAAGGGAAAACAAAGAAAAAACTAGTTGCCTATATTGACGGGGTGATTACCAAGAGCGAAATTCGAATCCTGCTGCTGCAGAAATCTTCTGCAGTAAGTTCATTTTGTCTCCGCTTTTCCACATGCCTTGGCACTAGTCCATTGTGTGCCATGCTTTAAGGGAAGATCGAGGACGCGACCCCTGATATCTTGTTATCGAGTATGAAAGCTAACTAAGGATAGAGAGCTCATGATGAGCTTAAGATTGATCTATCTCCCACTATACCAGACAATTGAGTCCCATTAAATTGGACCATCGTTCTTAAGTAAAGTCAGGCACCCTCTTACTGGGGGGGCCTCTCTCTCTCCGTCTTGGACTCTTTCCCTCTTTTCCCTTCATCTTTCATTTTCCATTTTTTTCGCTAGCAATGGCATGGCTACAAGGTCCACCTTTGGCCATCTTTACCTTTTCTCACTGACTAATTGAAAGTCGGAGGGCCTTCACTGGGATTTCCTTGGCACCCCCCTTAGTTCTTCTTTCGTCCTTTGCAGGTGCTTTATGAGGAGATGCTTGAGAGACTTCCTCACTAGGGCTGCACTATCTCTCTCCCATTCATGACTCATCAACTTCCATATTGACTTCCACCTCACCCTTCTTGCTTGCAACACTTTAAGCCCACTTGCTGATCCAATTAACTTTTTAATGGGCCAAGTCCATATGGCCATAAAAACTCAAGTGCAAGTTAATTGATAGTAAGTGAACTTGAGTTATAAATTATTCAAACTTTTCTTTCTCAATTGATGTAAGACTATTTTTGGGGTATTATAATCTCTCCCTTATTATGTGACATTCTCATCGCATACGCTACAAGCTAGTTAGAATCTACCTTGAGCCGGATCATTAGTATTGTAAGGATGGCTCCATGCTATAATGGGACTCTACCATCATCCTAAGGGTAGTCATTTCCTTCTATCCACCAACTTCTGCACACTTGGATTGACTCTGATATTATTTGTAATGCGTCAAGCCCACCTATTGGCCCAGCTAACCTATTAGCAGCCCGAAACTACGTGGCCCTAAAAATATGAGTACAAGTTAATTGGTAGTAGGTGAACTTAAGTTGTAATCTATTCAAACTTTTTTTTTCTAGTTGATAAGGGTATATTTTTGGGCAAAAGAAAAGGATATATTTTCGCCATGACGTAGAGCCATCCTTATAGGACTAACAATTTGATTCGAGATAGATTTTGGCTAGCTTGTGGTATGCGACAATGATGTTACTTAATAAGATGGCGAGATTGTGATACCCTAAAATAGTTTCATATCGGATAGAAAAGAAAAGTTTTAAGAACTTATAACTTAAATTCACATACAACCAGTTAACTTCCATTCGAGTTTCTACGACCACATGTTTTTGGCCTACTAATAGGTTAATTGGGCCAGCAGGTAAGCTTGGGATGTTATAAATAGTATTAAAGCCAACTCGAGTATGTAAAAGTTTGTGGCAAGAAGGAAATGATAACTCATGCGATGGTGGTAAAGTACCTCCTTGACATGAAGCTACTTTTATAGCATCAACGACCTGGCTTAAGGTAAATTGATAAAGACATCGCTTTATAAGAAAGGAAGATTATGATACCCCAAAATAGTCCCACATCAGATGGAAAAAAGATTTGAAGAGCTTATTACTCAAGTTCATTTGCTACCAATTAACTTTCACTCGAGTTTTTAGAGCTATGTGGTGTCGGCTCGCTAACACGTTGATCGATCCAACACGTAGGATTGGGATGTTGCACTATTGGTATGTAGGGTCCTTACAATTGGATCTTGCCGCAATCAGATCATATAGTATATACACACAATTCAATTCGATTTAGTTTATTGGTTTTTTAAAAACTCAAACCAAAACCAAACCAAATTTTTCAATTTCAGATATTTTTAAATTGAAACTGAACTAAGGGACCAAAAAATAGTTTTAAATTAAACCAAAATCATAATTTGAATTGATTTTTTGATTTAGTCAATTTTCTTGCATGCCTCTACTTAAGGATACAAATGGGTCAGGCTGACCCATGACTTGATCCGATCCCGATCCGATTAGACCCAATGCATTCTGTGTTTAAAAACTCATGCATTGGGTCAGATTTGAAAGTTAGACCTAATTTAAATTTCAAATTGGGTTTAGATCTTATATTTTTTGTCTTGTTTTAACTGGAACTTGATTTGGCCCGACTATAAATATTAGTTATATAAATATTATTTTCTTTCACCTTAATTATCTTTATCAATTTATTAAATAAACTCTTGTTTAAATTAATCCTCCTTTTTATCTTGACAAATAGATTTCTTTTCATCTTTCTTCACTTAATTATATCAAAATATCAATAATTTATTATCTATTTTAGTGCATCTTTATTTATAATGTTTTTAAGTATATCAATAAATATTTTTAATATGATAATTTACTTGAATAAAATTGAAAGTTTCTGAATAAAAATTTAACTGAAATTAGCTCCTTTTTTTAATTTTTTTTAAAATATATATTTGATTATCAATTATTAGATTTTAAATTCAAATACAAATCAACTTCGAGTCCAAAATTATAATCTAAATATAAGATCAAATTAGATCGAAATCCAGCATGATTCGATTTAATCCGATCTGTTTATAACCTTACCTCTCTTTATTTATATTGGGTTTCAAATTTTATTTTAGATTGCTGAAAGCTAAATTATGAAGGCAAACACGAACCATGCAAATCAAATTATTAAGCATTTCATGTTCACTTGATATAGGAAATGGGGACTTCTGATCTCACCTTCTTTGATTCTCACCGTAGGGGTTCAATTTGGCACAGTAAAATAAAGAATTTGAGTGCACAAGAATAAAATTTTATTTATCTTTACAAGTTCGATATTTACTTGTTTGTGAGTTGAACTTCAAATGATGTTTGGATTTGGTTTCTCTCCCAATAAAGCTTGCTCCACCAACCAGCTATGCTAAGCCAATGCCTTCATGAACTGCTTCGTTTATTTTGAACTGTTATAAATTAGTGCAAGCACTATACTTTTTGAGGATCAATTTATCGCATAATATTACATTATCAGAAAATTGTATGGAACTGCAATTTCTTGAGTTTTTTTTTTTTTCAAAAAACAATACAGCGGTATCACTCTCTTTTGTTGCATTTGTTTCGAAAATAAGACGGAATAAAGATCCCTTTAAATCACTTATTCAACCTTCTGTTGGCCACACACTCTTTTGAGCATGAAGAATAATCATTTTTCCAGGAGAATTAAAAGTGTTTCTGAGTTCAATTCAGAAACTAAGTTTTTTTCTGTCAAAACGACGAAATAAACTAATCCTTACAGTCCCTCCAGCCTATTCCACTGAATCCTACTAACCAGTGCTCTTATCCTCAAGTAGATGACGCAGGAACAATGAAGAACTGAGATTAGAAAGCCAATGGCTCCAAACTTCTCGTTTGTTTAAGCTGACCTCGTGGTTGAAGTCACCCTATTTTAATGGCTTTAAGCTGACCTCAATCCACCTTTTATCCGACACTAGAGAACCGCAAGGTCTCCCACCCACGGTTGTAGACTGGCAGCTACTAACATAGAAAGTATTATAATAATTTGACCCACTAACAATGCATAGCAAACAAATTACTAACAATAGATCATTCATATTCTCCATTAGTTCCCCATCCTCAATTTTGACCAAGGCTTCCTATTCCTTCGCCAAAAGCTGACAAAATTCTTAAAAAAAATATAAAACAAAGAAACAAAAAAAAGCTCAGGAACAGATGGGGCAGAGCACCAACCCATTCTCATTACACTCAGCGCATCTCACCACCTTCCCCTTTCCTGGTTTCCCTCCGCCACCCCTCCCCCCTTCCTTCCCCTCCGCCGCCTCCGCCGCCGCCACCACCACCTTCCGGCTGCCGCTGCACCGGAAGCACGGCAGAAACCTCACCCCGCCGCACCCGTCGCAGACCCCGCCGCCGCTCCTCGGTAGCCCCTCCAGCAGCCCCGCCAGACCGCCTTCCTCGTGGATTCTCAGCACCGCCTCCGCCCCGCCGATGTCCCTTCCTCTCACGAACAGCCTCGGCACCGCCGGCCCCTGAACTCCGGTCCCCCTCATCAGCTCCCGGAGCTCCTCCCGGAATCCCATGTCCATCGACACGTCCCGCTCTCGGACGCACAACCCGAAACCCTCCACCGCCGCCCGCACCGCGTTGCAGTCCTCGAACGTCTTCCGCACCCCTCGCAGCGTCGTCGTGTACAGCACCGCCGCCTGGGCTCCGCTCGGCGGGCACCTCTTCTCGAACATCTCCAGCGAGTACCTCACCGGCCGCTGGCCGGCGCTGAGCGGCCGTAGGACGTTTCCCCTCCTCTGGGGATCGGAGAAGTGAAGAGAACGGTTGGAGTTCTCCTTGCCTGGGCTTGGGGACGGCTTGGGGGAGGGGGGGAGGGGAGGCTTGGTAGGGGTGGTGGGGTCGAGGCCGGCCATGAGCTCCCAAGAGTTGATGACCTCGGGCTCGGAGCGAGGGGTGGAGAGGAAGCGGCGGGTGGAGGAGGGGGGAGTCGGCGGCGGAGGTGGCGGTGGAGGAGGAGGAGGAGGAGGAGGAGGAGGAGGGGTTTGGGGAGGGGGTTGGTCGAGGGTGGTGAGGAGGCCGTAGGTGGTGGAGGTGAGGGAGACGATGTGGTGGCCGAGGGCGGGGCCGCCGACGATGCGGTCCTCGTCTTCGAGGAAGGCGGAGGAGACGCAACCCATGGCTGGCTGAGTGGCTGTCTATGTATCTATCTATGGAGGGAGCATGGAAAAGAGAAGGTGGGAGGGAAGGGAGATTTCAAAATTTCAAACAGGTGACGGACCGCTTTGGATTTTGTCCTGCTGTTCTAAAGGGATGAAGGTGGAGGGCTGGACGGTTGAGTTGGAGAAATTTGAGTGGCGTCTTTTGACAGTGGCGTTACTCACGAAGTGATGGAGGGTCGTCATTCGGGCATTTGACGTACGGAGGAGGATTTGTTTTTTTAGTGGTATTTATGTCGTTTGTTGCAGTGGAACAGTGTTCGCGGCATGGAAATTCAAAATAATCGACGGAGTTTGGATTTTTGAACTTTTGTTTCAAGTGAACTGGGAACTGATGCAGGGTCTAGATTGGTGGCATTTGAGTTTGGCTTGTTAGAGGGCATCGGCTCAAAGAAACCAGGCTTGGTCTACCCGAAATGGAGTTGAAGATTTTTGTATGGGGAAAGCTAAGGCTTTCCTTCTTATTTTTCATTGCTTAAGAGAAGATTACATGATAAGGAACTAAAGCCACAAAAGGTGGCTTGAATCATGGCTATAGAGGATAGTTTGGACTAAGGCCACAAAAGATGGCTTATTGAAAATATATTTTTTGATTTTTTGAATTCTAGGTATGAGGTATGGGTTGGTTGTTAAGTCTTTCCAGCCGATATGTTCTCGGCTAAATGACTTCTTCTACTCGGTAGAGACCTTCTAAGTTTGGACTCAGCTTGACTTCTTCATTAGCTCGGATCAATGCAAAGGTCTTCCTTAACACTAGGTTCTCAGGTCAAAATTAGCAACCATTAACTTTCAAGTTTAGTACTTAACTACTCTTTGTTGATAAGCAATTACTCAGACTTGAAAGCTTTTTTGGGATTCTTCGATAAGACTAAGGTTGGCTAGAATATCATTAGCAATGAATTGCTCTTAGACTGAGTGTGGTAGCTTGGCATATCGATTTCCACCGAGACTATTGTTTTAATACCGAAGGCTAAATTGAAAGGTGTTTCTTGAGTCAGTGATCGGTTTGTAGTTCAATATGCCCACAGAATATTTAGAAGTTCATTAGTCTGAAGTCTTTTAGCTTGATCTAGTTGAGTCTTTAAGGTTTGTAGGATGGTACAATTTGTGATTTTAGCTTGTCTATTCATTTAGGGATGGGCAACCAAAGAAAAGCAGTGATCAATGTTCAGCTTGCAACAAAACTCTTTAAATCAAGGACTATCAAACTACTATTGTTGGTAATAAGATTCTTCGGTAAACTAAGGGATGATCATCTTCCATACAAAATCATGGATGTTTTGCTCTGTAATCTAAGCTAGGGGTTTGGCCTCGATCCATTTGATGAGGTAGCCAATCGTAACTACTGGGAATTTTCATGGCCCTATGACCAATGGAAATAGTCCAAGGATATGAATTCCTTTACATGCGAAGGGCCACAAACTGCAAATGAGTGAGTTCAATCATCGGACGATGTTGTACCAAAGAATGCTTTTGACAATGTTAACATTTACATATGAACTGAATGGCATCCAATTTTAGGGTTGTCCAATAATATCCTTATTGCAGCCCTTTGTAGGCTAAGGCTTTATTCCTCAAGTGAAGGATCAAAAAGATTAATGAAGCACTTGAGAGTCAAAAATTGAGGATTAGTTTCTACTAATTTTAACTAGAAAAGTAAGTAGTGATTGACTACTTCTAAAATTTATCATGTTTTTAAATAAATAAATTTGTATCACCTTGCGATACTTATTTTATGAATATAACATACTTGCATATTGACCATGATTGTATTATTAGACTTGATATTGATTATTTATTACTCATGATGAATTGATAAAGATGTTGGATTGATCATGAATGAAATTTAATAAGAGAAGATGAAATTGAATTAAAAATACTAAACTTGATTATGCTAGATAATTTGGATACCCTACCAGTGAGGCTCTATGTTGAAAAAACCCATGATCTTAAGAATATATTCAGTTGATACCCTACCAGTAGAGTTATACGCTAGAAAATTCAATGATTTAAGAGATATATTTGGCTGATACTCTATCAGTAGGGCGATACGCTAGAAAAACTCATTACCTAGGGGGATATACTCGATTGATACCTTATATGTGGGAATTATACATTGATGATACCATGACCTTGGAGGCTATACCTTAGTTGATACCCTATCTATAAAGTTGAAACACTGGTAATATGATTCTAGCACAGCAGGATTAAAAGATATGACACAATGAGAACTAAGATTAGATGACAGGTATAATAAAAACTAAGAATATAATAATTACAAATTATGTGTTTCAACTAATAAATCATCTCTGTTTACTGTTATAGTGTTACATTTTAAAAGGCTAATCATTACTTATTGGGCTGTGGAGATTATTATGTTTTACCTTTTCTTTTTAGATACTCTCAATTACTAGGTAGGGATACTACTGGAAGAGTGCCTATATGTGCGAGAAGAATAAAAGAATTATGAATTAGTTGCTGAGACTTAGTATCTTTTTCAGAATAATGATTTTATAGCCAATGTTTATTTTATCTGAGAACACTTTTTTTAAATTTATAATTGAAATTTTATATTGTTGATTATGATATCATATTTGATGCCTTGCATATTTATAAGGAACTTCTTATGAATATGCGATTGTTTAATGTCTAGTTTTCATGCTAGTTAATAAAAACAAAGATACACAAAAGCGATAATTATTGACCTCACATTAACTCTTTAAGAGTTTTTGATTATGCTCCTCGATTGCTCTAAGAATTGCTTAAGGTTCACAACCTCACATCATGATAAGTAACGAATCTTTCCAAATAAAAAGATAAAAAAGAATTTAAAATTTATTATTAATTTATTGATTATAATAGAGTTTAACTAGAAAAATATAAAAAGACCTTTTAAAACTAATAGTCTTTCCTAATTTCTATAGCACATAATTTTTTTAAAAAAAACTAAGGAAATAAACATCAAATAAACATATAAAAATAGATTCTTAGCTCCTAAGTAACTTCTAACTCATCTAATAAAAGAAATTAGCATAGAAATCCGACAAAAATAAAGGAAAATTCATCATTTCCATCATGGGACATAGAATGACATTTTCTTAATTTTGTAAAAGTTTATCAATATAACACATTTTTGATAATCACTAATAACTTCTCTATCTAACCTTTATTTTGAGTGATTCAAAATGCTTGAAAATCTATCTTGATGACGGACATCATAAAAGTTAGTTGAAAAGTTAAACTATATCAATATTGATGTTCTTTTTAATTGATGTACACTAGAGTAATTTTTCTAATATTACTGGATATAAGCTTCAAAATACAAACTTTTTTAAGTTTCAGCAATCTTCCTTCATACGTATTGATGTGATGAGATCTCTTTCTGAGAGTTTAGATATTTAATTTAGATAGTTAGAAGATAAGATGATCTATGACTATTTCCTCTGAATTAAAAGACTTAACTCCTAACAAATCAACACCAAGGAAGATATGATAGCCTTCAAATTTATTTGTGTGATGAGTTTGATAAACATCACAAACGTTGGTATCCTCTTGCATATTCTTTTTGAGAATTAAGAAGTCTTTTTTAGTTAAAGAATTTGTCTTCGAGTCACCTTTTTCTTTAATTATTAATGCATAGATAACTCTAGACTTCATATCTTCTTCTAAACTTATTAGATTGTAATGATTGAAGAATGCTTGATTGTAGAAAGTGAGGATTCTTCTCAACTATAGGCTTCTCTTTAGTTAATTCAACATTTTTCTTGAGAGCAACTGAAAGCAACTTTTAAAGAAACAATGTGAGATCAATCTCATTTATCTTCAAAGTATATATTGGTCATTTCTTGATGAGTGGCATTTTTATCATAAATCCACCAAAAACAAAGTAGAATATGACAAATATTCATAAGAAGAATATCACAGTAAGTTATCATCAATATAATCTTTGCCTGTTCTAAAAAAGATAAGATACTTTTGCTCAAAGGAATCATAAAATTATTGATCCAACAGATCTTGTAGAGTTTTAGATATGATGATATTTTCAAATTAAGTTTCTCTATAAGCTCTTTGAAAGCTGCATTCATACTACTTCCACCATCAATGATATAAGAAAATTTTCCACCATAGCACTTTATATTGCAATGACATATATTGTCTCAATGTTAGTCTTACTCCGCTTCTTCCATTGAATCAATAGATGTAACAAGAATAGGTGCCTCTACTTCTTCATTAGAGTCTAGTCCCTTAGAGGTTAATTGAGTAGTTGGCTCTTCAATGAATGCATCCTGTAAAAAAGTAATCAAATGCCTTTGATGTAAGTTCCTCCATATTGTTGTAGTTCAAGTTCTCACTATTTTTTTTTGAGTAATGGATTGGGGGCTTGCAATAATAGAAATTGAGATGAAGAGATGAAAGAGAAATTAGCCTCTAATGTAAAATATGATGTAGGCATTCCTTATGAAAGAGATAATTATGGGCCTCTCATTAACTTCTTGATGATCTTTGACTATGAATCACCAACCACTCTAGATAATGCTTGAGGTTTAGGATCTTACAACAATCATTTCTTGTAGAATCATGGTCCCACGCCATAGCAAGAAAAAAATCTTTTCAAGCAATGTTATGAATAAATGTCAAATTTTGTTATTTATTTATTGATGATACCAGAGAATAATTTGGGCCTAATTATAGAGAAATCTCATAAAACCAAAAAATTTTCTTTGTTTCCATAGGATATAAAATTTTAAAATAAACTAAAGAGATAAATATCAAATAAATATATAAAAATATATTACTAATACTTAATTAACTTCTAACTCATCTAATGAAAGAAATTAACAAAAAAAATTAGCAAAAATAAAAGAAATTATCCCTATCCTTTCCATCACAGGCTTGTAATGGTAATTTCATAATTTTCTAGATATTTTTTAGCATTAACACATCTTTGGTAAATCATCAATAGCTTCATCTAATTTCTATTTTGGATAATTGAGCTATCTCAATGCGAATGTTATGGATGTAAATATAATTAAAATTCTTAACTATGTTGATACTAATGAGGCTTTCTTTTGAATTGATGCCCATTAGATTGTCTTGTTTGATGAGCTTCATGGTATAAACTTCTTAAGTTTCAGTGATCTTTCTTTATATGAGTTAATTGATGAGATCTCTGTTTGGACATTTTGATATTTGATTTAGACACACTCTATCGCTAATACTTGAAACTGTTAAAATATTTGCATACCAATGCCAAACTTCTCTTTTGAAAATTGCATAATTGCTTAAATTACATGTTTACAATGATAATTATATTTATCTAAGCATTATTATTTCATGCTATATTGTTAATTTAACTAGAGGTGTAAAGGTTTTGGGCTTGAAGAGTTTAGGATCTTGAGTACTCTTTTAGTTTTTATGTAATGGAAAGTTTTTCTTTGACTTCTGATGCTAAAACTTTGAATTGAATTTTGCCACATGCATGGCTCATGCAAATGAGTTAGGACATGAGAAATAAAGTGGTATGAAAGTAGACTTGACTGATGACCCATGTAGGCTAGTGAACAAAGCAGCATTAACTCATTTAAGATTGATCACAGGCTGATTGTAATATTTGTAATTGGCCTTTGATGGAATTTATATCTTTAACGCAGTGATGATACCAAGACTTGAATTAGAAGAGTTTGTGAAAATTTGTATTGGTATGCATTTAGGCATAGATTGGTTAAGCATCGAGTAGTTTTTTGATATACACAGGGCCTACAAACCCAAACAACACCTTCAGCTAGCTTTGTAAGGTAAGGTCTTAGGTCATTTCACTCTTGAAGCCGTGAAGGTACTCAAATTAATTGGTTTTGGGAGAAACAGTAATATGTGTGCTGGTAGTGTTTGAGCCATGATGGTCATTCTATGCTAGGTGGTTGTGGCAAGTGGACTTGATGGAGCAAGATGCTGGGTTTGAGAGCGGGTTGTTGGAAGAGCAGACTATTTGAAGGGTATGGTGAAATGTCTCTTGGAGAGTGAGATTCTTAAACCAGAGCAGCAACATTGGTAAAGTAACACACTCGGTAGCATTATCTCTTAAAATGTTTTTTTAAATATGAAAGAATAATGAGGTAAAGAGTTTGATCATATTTCTTAGCAAGATCTTTTCATTATAGTAAATCTTTCGCTCTTTCTGTGGTCATAGTCCAAATTTTAGATGAATCGCGTTAAATCTTGGTAGATTATATGAGTTTATCTTTTTATTAATTTTATGATTTTGTTCAGCTGTTCTCAGGTTTTTAATAATAGATTGTTGGCGCTAATGCTACGTAAAATTAGACACTATATGAGGGAAAACTTGTGCATATATCTTGTCCACATTTTAATGATATAAGCACATACTTTATCCAATCCCACAAAATCCACTCATGATTATATAAAATCATTCAAAGCCATTTGAAATATCTCATGAGATTCCTCTAATCTTTATTAGATTAATCATATTCATAATTACATCATCAATATTTATATTTGATCAGAAAAAAAAAAGAAAAAAAAAAAAAAACACATCATCATATCTCAACAACATTTACATTTACATGTTATTAAGACATATGGGTAAGCTGGACTGGAGAAAATCAATCAGGCAATATAAGAAATGATTCATTGGGCTACTCTGAAATGTTGTGAATCCATATAAAGGTGGCAGTAAAACATTCGGCCTCCAATCCTTGTTTATGCCGCTTCAATGTTGAACCACCATGGTACAGGAGCCCATGTGATACTTCAGACTTATCCATCCTGATTGCTCCCATTCATGGTCCTTAATACCAAATTAATTTACTAGTTTATTAAAAAAAAAAATCATATGTTACAACTTATTACTTTACCCAAAAACACTAGTGAAAAGTATTGTTTGACCTTCTGAATCCTATATAAATACATAGGATCTTCCGGTACATAACAATGTCGGACTAAATACTACTCAGGATATGCTTGCACATAATTCTTTTATTCAAACTTCAACATTCTCATTAGGTTAAGAATTCATGTCTAAATTCACATCCAAATGTATCAAAATTATGTCCAAATCATATTAAAATTCATCTGCAATGTCTCTTAGTTCACGTAGGTAATATATTGGATCCATTCTGATACCATTTATAATAATTTATAATTTTATTTAAAAATATTAAATAAAAAATATTATTTAAATTTTTCAATCTTGTACAAGTACTTAGAATGTTTTTTCATTTCTATCTCTATATATATATAAAAGATGTAGGACTTAACATTCACAAGTATGAGCCTCGCACCATGATGCAAAATACATAGGAAGAAAAAATAAATGAGTAGATTAAGCAAACAAACCCTTCTGGCTGTTACATAACAGCATCCCAAATTTCCTTTCCTAGCATGTAAATCAATGCCCTTCGAATTAGTTATAAATCCCTCCCCAAAAGCTAGCAGATCAAAAGGCTGAAGGCAACCATTCAGCAACAAAAGAAAGCCAATCCACCTTCTAAGATTATTTTGCCAGTCTCCACACTTCCATTCTTCTTCCCAAGGGGCCAAAAAAGAAAAGACAAAAAGGAAAGAAAAAGGCATAATAGCAAAGGACGGGTTCACATGCGCCCATGATGACAGACACACCCCACCGAAACTGGGAAAAAAAAAGAAGAGAAAAAGCAAACCAAGTGCCTCCCAGGACACCAAGTTGTCTGAGTAATATTACAAACGTGAGCAAAGTCAGATCAATAACGCCAACTTCCTGTTAGGTTATTAGTAACAGAAGCTAAAGTACGAAAAAATGGTTAGCAAATTAATATTCAATCCTTCAATGTATCGAACTTTTAACATTTAATTCTCACTGATTAGCTGCTTTAACGTTCTGTTTCTAATATTAATTTTTTTTTTTCAAATTTTTAAACTTTCTTATCGTAGGATAATTATGTGTATATTTATATTTATTATATGTAATAAAAAAATAATTACATATATGCACGTTATCATCATCGAGAGGGATTGAAAATTAAAATATTAGGTGATGGATTGTGAGGCTAAACTTTAGAGTTCGACCCACGGAGGGGCCGGACAACAATATGCCTGCTAACCCATGCTCTCTGAAGTAGCCTTTCGGCTGCTAGCCAAGCTCCACTGATCCGAGCTTGCGACCGATGCCGCGCCACTGCCACACTTGGCCACCGTCCTCACGCTCTCTATCAACGCCTCGGTCCGCGACTCATGGGACAGGATCTCATTGAGCTGCGCAGGGCTAATCACTAGCTTCACCTTCCACACTCCTCCGCCAGCCCCACCTCCACTATTGGCATGAAACTTGGGCACCACCTCCGTGTCTTGCCTTCTCCAGAACCCGTGGTGGTCGACGGACACGCGGTAAGGAGCGACGAGCGACGGGAGGCCCCTGTGGGTGTCGTCGAGAGGGCGGAGGTAGTACAATTCCCCTCCGGCGAGCTCCTCGTTGTGAAGAAGCGGCCTCGAGAAGAGGTCGCGGCTCCGGAAGATGCCGTGGCCCGGGAACCCGTTGGTGATGCACTCCACGGTGACCGGAGGGTAGAGCTCCATCACGCCGCCGTTGAACGTCACCACCTTTATCATCAAACCACCTCCCTCTCCAAAACCTCTGAACGCACAGTTGCCCATTTTTTTTTTTCCCCTCCTTGTCTCCCTCCTCTCGAAGACAATGTGTGAAAAGAAAAAGGTGGCAGTCCTCGACTACTGATGTATGGGTTGCAGGGTGGGATTTACGCGGTTGTTTTGGCCCTACCAAGCGATTCGATGGTTCTCAAAAGAAGGTAAAGTTTGGGAGGACGTAGTCTTTTGATCTGCATGCTTTGGGTCACTGCAGCATAAGGAATCTTAAAAAAGACAAACTGGGACCATAAACAAAGAGAGGGTCAAAAGAGAGGAGAGGAACATTAAATTTTGTCGTAAAGTGTAGAGCTTTTAGAGGCCAACCTTACATGGGCCAGCCACCCGCGTTTCAGGGCCACTGCTCCACCCACCGCACTGGGGAGTGGGGGCAGCTCTGATGTCTAAAGGGAAGTGGTTCTTCTTGCACAGGCCATCTGTGGAGTGAAAAGAAGGAAAGCTAAAGAGAAGAGGAGGAACTTTCAGAACATGAGCTGCAATCCGAAAGTTCACGTGGGTAAAATTAGAGGGTGAGCTTTGGTGGTGGTTTTCTTGGGAGGTAATAATGGGGAGATCCACTGCTGAGAAGGGAGGTGATTTGTGGGTAGTTTGGAGCCGAATTCCCTCTGTTGTGGACCACTGGCATAGCCATGGTTCATTCCAAGACTTGCAGGGGAAATGATTGTTCCCATGATCTCCTGGTTTGATAGCATGCTTCCACTCATGTTTATGGGTGGTGGCCAACTTGGTCCACACTTCAAAGACGTCGTAGCTCCTAGCGTTTTGGGAATTTAATTTGGTTCATCAGACTCAATCTCCTCTATTGTTAACCTCAAATCATCATCAAATCAGGTGACGTTCCATGCACTTTTTTCTGATTTTCAAGTGTGAAAAGTTAACATCAGATTAAATAAAAATGTGAAAATAAGTACCCATCTAATATAAGACATTGTTGGAGACCGGCTTAAACTTTTGGGTTAATTGATTACTCAACATAATAAGCTTCATTTCTATGATTTAGATATCTCTGGATGGCATGGTCCCGCAAGCTTTTATTAAGTGATCGATTCCTAAATTCGTCCCAGTCATCTCCGGTCTCAGTCTTGTTTCAGTGACGCACTCCTCTCAGGAATAGTTGTGGCTCAAGACAAATATGTCCGAATGATCTATTATTATTTTGCTCCCCTCTTTGTCTGCTTCTAATGGTACGGTATATAAATTTTTAATGCACTAAGGGGTTATTAGAGGGAATGTAATGACGGTGAGAAGGTGGCTTAACAGAGAGATGGACCACTGGCTACAAGATATCGAGGAATGTCACTGGTCCCGGTAATGATAACAGATAGAAGATCATCTCGGTTTATAATTTAAAACCATATCTCTGCTCTGATGAGATTGACAAAAGAAGAAGATCTTGTTCTTGTTCCCTTCTCAATCACATTCTTGCTCATGGATACGTTCCATTCTCAAAATTCAGTAGTTCCAAAACCATACCAGTAAATATGCAAAGGGACCGGATCTTGATTGGACTAGCCTAATATGGACCTCTAATCAAGATCCAACAGTTATTAAATTGCATTCATATAATTTGAAATATTACACTTAATTATCATATGTTTTATCTGTTATCGTATGGAGGGTACATCGTTAATTTTTTACACTTATAACTCACATAAATTCTAATATAGGACTAGATTAGGAAATTGTGGACTTCTATCAAATACAAAGATCATAAAAAAATATATATATATATATTTTTCAAATACATTGTAACAATTTGAAAAATTGAGAAACTTAAAAAAAGATTAAAGAGAGAATCGCTGCTGATTTCATCAATTTTAAGTGTTAAAATCACTTATAAACAATCAGGATGAAAAATTTCACATATGTTAATCATACGTGAGAAAAATTAATAACATGTCCTTCCATCTAATAATAAATATAATATATAATAGTTAGATGTAATAATTTAAATCATTTGGGTGTTATTTGATGATGCTAGTTATGCGTGTTTTACCTTTGATTCAATCCGTAAAGAAGATCTCTAGTAGAAATTCATAGTTAGGGATCTTGATGTGAGGTCATTGCCAATGCTACTATAATTGATTTATACGGCCATAACAATCCTTTCTGATAAGCTTTCAGCTACGTGCAAGGTCAATGATGGGTGGTGCAGCATCTACGGTCAAAAGTAAAATGGATGGATGAGACCCTGTTGGTCATTGCTGATTAGTTCAATAGGCAATTTGTTTTTTTAAAAAAAAACATTGCTTAGAGTAAAGATGGGTTTCAATTTTTACCCACAATATATTCACCGATTCAACTAGATAATAATTAAAGATAAATTGGAGACTCAATAGATCATGCTCCCTTTTATCCCAATTGTTCACTTGCTTTCCCTTAACCTATTATACAAAGGGGTAAGAGAGGAAGAAAGGGAGAGTAGAAGAGGAGATAAAAAAAGTAGAGAGTAAAAGAAGAGAAAGTAACAGACAAAAGAGATTGAGATCAGATTAGAATAGAAGAGAGATTAAGGGGGGAGAGATATTAGGAGTCCTATAAAATAGAGAGTAGGAGACAGATTAGAAAGGAAGAGAAAGCAAAGAAGAGAATGCATGAGAGTAGATAAGACATGATGACATGGATTGAGTAAATATGAGAGGGAGAGTTCTCTTTTGAATTATGATTTCTTATTTACTCGACAATTTAATTTCTATTAGAATTTTGAATTATCAACCTTGATTGATAATAAATTATACATACTTTGTCATGAATTATCAATAAGCTGCAAGATAGATTTTTACTACTTGTTTTGACAAATAAGACGGTCTAAAAGAAAAATAAATGAAAGTGTAAAACTTTAATTATGTTTGCAATCTGCACACACATCCACTAAATAAGTTATCTAAAAATCAATAACCTCTCTTAGAAGTAAGCATAAGTTAAAAAAAAAAAATGCATAAATACAAGCTATAATGTTATGATGTAAAATGACCAAAATGCTTCAAATAACAATTTACATCACAAAGGTATAATGTACATGATAGCATACCCTTTTAACACCCAATATTTCTATGATAACAAGAAGTCTTTATATTATAGTATTTTTATTTAATATGTATGAAATAGTCTCTTAAGCTCAAGAGTATTATGGTAATTTATCATATAAATATCATAGGGTTATCTGCAAAGAAGACAAGGAACTTCTTCAACACTAATTGATTTAGGATTTTTCATTTTAGGTTTAATTTTGGTAGTTAGTTTAATGCTTAAACTCAACATAAATTTGGGATGGATTCAAGTTCAATTTAAGTTAGACCTAGGTTCAATTTAGATTTTATTGGCATAATATACCATCAATCCCTGCTGAATGCATGAAGTAAAACGCTCAAAGTTTTTTTTTTTTTTTTTGAACAACTAGAGGAGGTTTGTAAATTGGTCGCTTGATACAAGTTTGAGTGAGGTTGAGCTCATGTATTAAAGTTGTATGGGCCTGACTTAAACTCGACTTGACCTACTAGGAAATTAAAGATGCCTTACCCAAATATAACTCAACCAGTCAAGTAGCTCAGGCCCTTTTGGCCTTGGGCTTTTTATTATATATTTTTTTTAACATATGATCACATATAGGATTTTTCCAATATTGTATATTAAATCTCTTTTTATCCCTATTTGCAAATCAACATAGGTAAAGTTATATTTATTTCCAAGAAGCCTTTCATGCTAGACTACTATGTCCCCTTTGAATCATGGACTCTTATCAAGGGGCTATTTGAAGCTTAATAATTGATCTTGCATCATATGTTGTGTTATGGTATACCTCATCTTATATATTTGAAGTGCTATAATTTAATTACATATTAATTATAAGTTAGATTATATTTGGAATGTAAGTGGGATATGAAATATGTAAATCGATTCGTAGTCAAATTAGTTGTAGATTGACTTGTAGGGTATTGACTTATAGTTTTCAATCATAAGAACAGTTTTATTTAATATTATAACATCATAACATTATAATATGATTATAATAATATGATTAGGTATGATTTAATGCAATGCAATAGAATTATATTATATTATATTTAAATAATAATATCATAATATTATTATAATTTATTATGATATAATATAATAATTATTATAATATAATATGAGAAAATGTTGTATGGAAATATTATTATAATTCTAATGTAACTATGTAGCATAAAATAGAATAGCATAATAATATTATATTATTATATTATTAGAATTATGTTACTATATTTTCTAATTATATATTATAATATAATTATTTCATTATAGTAAAAATGCTATATTAAAATAATGTAATATTATTTTATAATATTATTATAATATTTTATATATTAAAAAAATTATAATTATAATTTTTGTTAGTGTACATAGCTCTATCAAATGGGATCTTACAGTTATAACCTTTTAAATAATATTAGTTTAGATATAATACAATCCAATTACATGCAAATCAACTACATTGTAACTTGAATTGCACTATAATTTCATTTGTAGGATTACAAATAGCCCTTAACTTTAATAGGGTGCTAAAAGATGGTTGCACCTTTGGTATCAATCAAGGTCTATCAATAAAATGCAAAAATTAATTCCATGTTAGTTAGTTTTCTATTTCCAATTTGGTTTGGGTTCCTTGACTTCTACTCCCACTCTTGTCATCATCATTAATATCATCGTTAATCTCATCCATTCCAAATGTTCCATCACCATCCTCTATGAGCCCACCCTACTAGCTACCACATCCACCACCTTGACCATATCTTTAGCATCGAGCCCCTTTACATTGCAATGTCGATCCCTACCCCAAAGCATCATCTGGATCATCATCGAGCTCTTCTAGCAATCAAGCTTAGGCAACTAAAATGTGGCCTTTGTGCAAATGTGTTGAAATTTAAACATAAACAAGTTGAGTTCTAATAATAAAATAAATTATGAGGAATTAAAAAAATAATATTTAATAGACACATTATTTGCAAGCCTTAAGAATTAAGCATTTGGAACTTAGAAAAGCAACATTATCTGTGTTTATCCTCCATCAGATTATTTGTATCATATCCTAACCAGCCCTCTTTAGCCCTTTTTAGCCACAACCAAGGTGCTAAGTAGGTCCCAATGCTAAACTCCTAGAACCAATAGTTGAGCATGGCTTTGATGATTTCATAAGGATTGTTAATCTTATTAATGGCTTGCAATAATATATCAAATAAGGGAGAAGAATAATCATGGAGGAAATGGTTATGAAGATTAATTAGATACAATTGAAACCTAAATGCAAACTATATGCATGGTTAATAGAAATTGGGGCAAAATACCCATCTAGGGGCCATTGCTTGATGTGTGCAACTAAGAGCAACTCTAAATTATTTTTGTGATGAATAACTCTAATTTCTAACATGGGCAATTTACCTACAAAAGGTTAAGACCCTTAGTTCTTTGTAATATGTGATGCAAGTGCTCTCAAAATCAAGACTTTAATTTTAAAAAAAAGGGTAAAGAAGCACTAATATGAGGTAAAGAAGAGAAAAAAAAATTAAATAGGAAGAGAAAAAAAGCCCTAATGCCTACAAATAGAGAAGATACTTAGAACCACAAAAGAAGTGAACAAAGCAAAAAAGGACCCCATGCCTGATAAATAACACAATATACAGGTGGTTCCCTCTCTCTGATTTTTCTTCTCCACCTCTCTCTTCTCAGCAACTCATTTGACTGTAAGTCTCAAACCCTCTCATTATCCTCTATTCTCTTCGAACAGAAAGGTTACAAGGTCTGTTCTTGGCCTCCTCAATCTTTTTCTCTCACTAAATTAAGCATCGAAGGGCTTGAGCTAGGTAGTCACTAGCACTCCTCATGCTCTCCTTTTGTCTTCACAAGAGTGTTAGCCTAGATGCAGAGCTTTTTTTTACAAGGCTAGGCAGATCAAATTTTACTTCAGTTCTTAACTAACTGTTCATCCTATCATCTCTGTTGGCACTCAGGTCCCTTAGTTGAGTTTTGATACTATCAACATACATACATACATACATACATACATATTGATAAGGATAATAGAAAATTACTATCATGATAAAAACACAATATCAAGAAAATTAATA
The DNA here is from genome assembly GCA_017589505.3 of Metroxylon sagu. Classification (NCBI taxonomy): domain Eukaryota; kingdom Viridiplantae; phylum Streptophyta; class Magnoliopsida; order Arecales; family Arecaceae; genus Metroxylon; species Metroxylon sagu. Next base: position 2,669,345 of record JACVBY030000657.1, read on the forward strand.
CATAACATTTAATTAAATTAAAATAGGACTTAGGAGGTGGATAAAGTTGTTAGAGTGGGACATGGAGATAGAAAAAAATAAATTTGCTAGGGAAAGAGAAGTTAGTCAAGATAGACATAAAAAGAATTTAGAGTGTTCGAAAGATTTTATTTGACATGAAATATGATATCAAAATAGAAACTGAGATTACATATGTGTGTATTTTTATTTCCAAAATAACTCACATGGATGATTATATAATAATAAATTTACTTTTGTGAATTACATTATATTCCATCCTTGAGCAAAGAACCAACCAATGCTCTTTTTTATTAGTGTGCATAGACCATATTTATATTAATTGCACCATGGTACTTTTGTAATTACAAGATAGGGATGAAGTGACTTTACTCCAATACAAAGTAAGATTTATATTTCTTCTATAGTTAATTGTAACCATTGAGGATTAAAAAGGTTATACTTGATTTCATTACTAAACTAAGACAAGAATAAGAAATATATTGAAATTAAGAATTAGTAGACCCAAATTCTAAAATAGAGGAAGCAATCAAAAAAGAAAAGATCTTTGAAATTAAGGATTAATAGATGCATCTCCCAAATTAGAGGGGGTCAAAGACTTGCATAAAGTTCTTTTGTTTTAGTGAAGGGGAATTGGATGGGCACGGGACTTGTCATGAAGGCCCAAACCAATGTGGGACTGAGCCTTTCCTATTGATCTTGGTCCAGCCTAAGAAAATTTTCCACTGGATCAGGATATAAGCCCAAGCCTGTCCATCAACACGTCGCTCCTAACACGGACGCCATTGGCTTTTTCTTGAGCTCAGGGCCCCACGGTAAATCTTAATATCCGTCTCGAATCCTCTCGCGCATTCTTGAAAGAGGGAGAAGGCATCCAACGCCCTCATCCACGGCCTCCGCGTGTCGGTCCCACCCCTTTACCTTGCGACCCAAGCAGCGAACTTCCTCATCCTTCTCAGACCCTTCTGGACTCCTCCTCCCCTGCTCTTATATAACCTCCAACCCGTGAACCCTCTCGCAGCAAATCTCAGAGACTAATTCCCGTTGATTTCGACGACCAAGCTGTTATCTACTCCCCAAACAATGGCCGCTGCCACCGCGTGCACCGTCGCCGCTCGCTTTGCTTCCACCCCCTCCTCATCCCTGTTTTCCAGGCAAAACGCAAGGCCCCTGAGGCTAATCGTATCGTTTCCGATAAAGCACCCCCGTTCCTCCATCGCCGCTTCCGCAACGCCTGAAAACAAGGACGCCTCCTCCATCGACGTGCACGTCGAACAGGGGGCCAACAAGAAAGGCGCCGCCGTTGAGCGGCGGCCTCGCCGCCCAGCTCTCGAGATCTCTCCTTTCGGTAAGCAACAAATCTAAATTTCTAACCAGTCGTCTTAGAAATCCTCGCATAAATTTGCTGAGATTTTATGGAAACTTTTTTGAAGGGCTGGTGGATCCGCTGTCGCCGATGAGAACGATGAGGCAGATGCTCGACACGATGGACCAGATTTTCGACGACGCGATGTCGTTCCCGGGGTCAAGCCGGATGGCGACGGGGGAGATCAGGGCGCCGTGGGACATCATGGAGGACGGCAAGGAGGTGAAGATGAGGTTCGACATGCCGGGGCTGTCGAAGGAGGAGGTGAAGGTATCTGTGGAGGATGACGTGCTGGTGATCAAGGGAGAGCACAAGAAGGAAGAAGGAAAGGAAGGAGAGGATGCGTGGTGGAGGGGGAGGAGCGTGAGCTCGTATGACACCCGAATGGTGCTACCGGACAACTGCGATAAGGGCAAGGTGAAGGCGGAGCTCAAGAACGGAGTGCTGCTGGTGACCATCCCCAAGACCAAGTTCGAGCGCAAGGTCATTGATGTTGAGGTCCAGTGAAACGCTTAGGGGCCACTATTGTGTTGCTTTTTTTTCTTCTGGCTTGTGAGCTTTGTTAACGAGCGTATATCTCAGTGTTGAACTTCTGATCCGTATGTAAGAATGGAGAATGATATAGAAACGTTTTTTGTTTTTTAAAAGAGCAATTAAAGCTTTAGAAAATCTGTTTACCTAGCGTCACCTTCAGTAAGTAAACATAGATCAGTAGGAAAATTATTATATCAAAAGATGGCTGAAGGGCTTGATTGGCTTCACAAAAGGATATGTTGACCGTGAAAGCTGGGCGTGAGAACAATCTTGGATTGGATTCCATATCCCTTAGGGACATGAGCATGTTAACAACCTTGGATTTGATATCTCCTAACCTTTAACTTAGGACCTAATTTTACCATTGATTCAAAGATATGATTACTGCTGAATCTGATCAGGCTCTTCTGCAGTATACCGAGGCTCATACTTGAACCCGTACCAAGCAGTATACTGAAGCTCATACTTGAACCCGTACCAAGCTACAGTAGGTTTAAGTTTAGATTGTAGCTTAAGTTTAGATTCTCTCTCTCTTCTGATGTTGAATATCCTTGGCTTTGATGTAGAAGTAGGTTGAAAGTTTAGATTCGATTGTTGCTCTCTGCGTCTCTTCTTGTGTTGAATGTCCTTGGCTTTGATAAAGTGGGTCAAGCAGGCTTGAATTTTTTATTTTATGCCTAATTTTTTTTTCAAAAATTAAGTTTAAGCCGTCTTTAAAAAATTGAGTTTATAGTACCAATTTTTAGTTTTTAGATGTTTTTTTTTTTATAAAAAAAAAAAAGTAACATTTGAAAAGGAATTTGTATGAATTGAAAAGAAATTTAGTGTAAAATGTCAAAAATCTATTATATTTTTAAGATTTCAGGGTTAGATTTGGATGGGTTTATTTTTTGATTTTAATTTAGGTCTAGATTCGGTCTAAATTAATCTGGGTCTGATCCATGAGACTGGGACTACCTTTTAGACTGTGGGCCAGCTTGAGCTCACTCCCAACCTTGTCCCCAAGGAACAAGGTGAGGTGTTTGAGGCTTGAACAAAGAATTAGCCTTGTTGAGGCTTGACGGTGGAAGGGAGGTTAATCCAGTGGAGAAGCGTTTGGCCCAATCCAGTTGAGAAATGTTTTGCCCAAGCCTACAAAGCCGGCCTATGGATATGCTAGTCCATTTGTGCTTCAAGTTGCTCGCCCCATCGGTTGTTCAGGTTGGTCTCCCTTCTTTAATGCGGTAGAGGTCCAATCTACTATTGATTTTGGGTCGCAGTGCGAACAACACAATTGTTAACTGTAGGGAGCTCATGGGCTACTCCTTGGTTGGCCTAGTTGACGCTTTTCCGGCAATCTTCGAATAGGTTGCAGTTCATTTGCAAGAAGCGATGATTCAATCTCTCAATGTTTTATTTCATCGGATCCATTAGAATTGATTATGGGTGAAGATGATTGAGGTTGAAGAGGAATGTCTTTTCCTCCATAAGTGAGTGCTGGGATGTGTTGGACGTCAGCTTGACACTGAGATCACCCATACAGTTGCCTGTGCGTTTCACTGCCCCCTTGACGAGCATTTTGGATCTGGAATTTTTTTTTTTTTTTCACCATTCTTGTGCATAAATAATAGAAAGCCTCTTAATCACACTAAATGGTGGGTTTAAATGGTAGAATTGGAGCAACCAAGAAATAACATTAAAGTACCATGGTGGTCGAATTCTTTGAATTTTTATATCTTTCTTGGTGCGAGAGTTTTTCGCTTTTTTTTTTATTATTTTTTTAAGTGAAGCAACTGACTTTTTTCTTCAAACTCTTTTATTTTATTACTATTTTAAAACAAAAATAGAAAGACTAATTCCTCAAGTATAAGACACCATGGGCATCAGCAAAAGCTAAAAAATTAAGAGCAAAAGGGAAATACGAGGATTAGCACTTCTTCGTCTTTCACTTTATTGCTTAATTTATAAGATAATCAGCTATATGATTTGTCTATCTAAAAATATAATGACATTCGACTTACCAGATGGTTGAAAAGATAAGATATAAATTCTTTAGCAACCGATGAAAAGATAAAGATTTTTTTTTCAACCAAGATACCACATTTGAAGAATCACCTTTTTTAAATAATGTTATAGTGCTGAAATCATTTTGAAGCCATATTTTATGTGCCGAGAAAAATGTGAGAATTTGGACTCGGCATGTATTGGTGCATTTGGAGCTAAGAGAATAGTTAGCTAAATATGGAGTAGGATGGAGAAGAAAATGGAAGGTTAATTTAAGTTATTCCACTAAATTATTCCTAGATTATTGGGTTAAATAGGTTATAGAGAGAAATATTAAAACTTTTATGATCTTCTTGACTATCACTTATGATAATTAACTAGTCTTTAATGCATTTGTAAAAAATCATAACCAACTTTAATTATCATTGGTGGAAGAATAGGATCCCACTTTCGCATTGCTCTCTTGATCCACTCACAGGCTTGGCGGTGGCTTGATCTAACTGAGTGATTACTTGGTCTTACTTGACAATAACATTAAGGTTCTGAATAAACCAAAAAAACATGATTCAGTTGATCATCTTTCTTTTGACTCAGTAATTCAACCAAGTCATGCATGACTTGGCAAGACTCACCGAGTCTTACGCATTTACCTGATCCGAAGAATTCCTACGCATCCACGTATGGGCAACCAAATGCATTTTTTTAAAAAAAAATATATGTTAAACATAAAAAGAAATTTATATCATCTTATTCTAATATTAACAATACTCATCCAAGATAACCAAGAGGGATCTTGAATTGAATACCTAGTTCTCAATTTACTCAAAAACTTATTTATTTATTCAACGGGCATCGCAATCACAAATCCTGATATCACAATTTAAAACAACAACTAAAATCAAGTCATAATTTACGATTTAAGATCACCACACTATGTTGTCTAATTATTCAATGGATCTAAAAGTTTAAACTTTTCTATTTCCATGTCCAAACACATAAATTATTCTCTACACTACAACTTTGTTGGGACGAAGATGGTAAAAACTAATTTTTAAATAGAGTAGAAACTAATTAAAAAATCAATTAAAGCTCGAAAGAAAACTAGAGGAACTACCGGGTAACCAACAGTTATCGATAGTGTTTCCTTATTGCCCCGAATCTACTAAACTTCTTCAAAGCATGCCTCCAGATTCAACCATTTGATGGTATTGTTGACCTTGAAATCCACCGGAGTCGCTCTGGAATTCACGAGAGTAGGCACGGAATTCAATATTTTAAGAGATAAAACTAGTTAACGTGTACGTGTACTCAAGGAGAAAAAAAAAAAAAAAAAAAATGCCTTCTTTGTTGCGATTTTGAGTATATATATTTATAGAGGGTATTTAAAGCTTTTTAAGGGACCTTATATTGTTAAACTTTATAACGTTCGTCTAGAGATCAACAGAGATGCAAATGCTTGCGAAGCAAGGGTTGTAGAACAAATCCATCACCTTAGGGTGCTTCTAGATTCAAAAATCTTCTTGGCAATAGGAAATATGCTATTGGATTGTTGTGATGCCATTTATTATCAAGTTAAATCAATCCAGACCCAACTCAGGTCCATGTTAGTTCATTGCTAGCTGTCTTTCAGCATGCTATTCCTTTAACCGATACCATGTTCCAGTTGCTCGAATAATGGAATCAACACAAAAATGAAATCGACTCAAAAATGGAATGAAATGAGCATACTAATTCCAATGTTTATTTAGAGTAAAAAATTGAGCATAAAATGGAATGATAATTTTATTTATATATTTATTACTTATTATGTATAGTAAAAATAAAAGAATAGAATCAAATTTATTATAAATTCACTATTTTACTTTATATAAAAAAATAATTTAAAAAGTTAAATAAACTCTAGTTTTCAAATTTTATAATGTAAATCTTAGTATTAATGAATTATAATTTTAATCTAATTTGTGTCATATTAATATAACCTATGCTAGTATTATATTAATAATTTTATCTATGCATGAGTTCTTTATATATATGTAGCCGGTTCTAAGTCCGAATCAAAGAGAAGAGCTATGTAGGCTGACGACTAGCATAAAACTATAGTTATATCTTATAAACATAAATCCAATAAAGAAAATCGATAAAGGTATGACATTGTCTGAAAGCAACGGATTGCATCAAACCTCAAATATAATGGAAATGGTATAGGTAGCTAGGACAGTCCTAAAAGTAATACGTCACATCGATACCCGAGAGTAACAAAAAATAAACAAAGGTTTTTGTACCTCTATGGATGGATATGGATAAAGAAGTTAGTACAAGAAAATAAAAATAAAAGTAAAAATAAAGTAAAAGAAAATAAAATATGTTTAGCAACTTAGAATATAGGGTTATTAACAGAAAAGTTAATGAAACTAATAGATATAATGATTAGAAGGAGAATTAACATAGTTTGCTTGTAGGAGACCAAGTGGATAGGTGAAAAAGCGAAAAAGATTAATGGTTTTAAAATTTAATATACAGACAAAGATAAAAATAAAAATGGAACAAGAATTATTGTAGATAAAAGCCTAAAAAATAAAGTTGTAGATATTAAGACGATAGGAGATAGAATCATTTTAATTAAATTAGTGATAGATGATGAGTCAATAAATATTATTAGTGCTCATGCTCCTCAAGTAAGTTTAGATAGTATGATAAAGCAAATTTTTTGAAAGAATATGACTAAACTAATTAAAGAGATTCCTCTTAAAGAAAAAATATTTATTAGAAGAGATTTGAATAAATATGTAAGAAAGTATAATATAGGTTTTGAAAGAGTACATAGAGGTTATGGATTTAGAGATAGAAATGATGAAAGAAATGTCATTTTAGAGTTTGTGATGACATATAATTTAGTGGTATTAGCCAATACATATATTAAAAAGAGGGACTCTCATTTGATAACTTTTAAGCGTAAATAAAATGTTAGTCAAATAGATTTCTTTCTTACTAAAAAAATTGATTAAGTATTTTGTAAAAATTGCAAGATTATACCATGTGAGAGTCTAACTATACAATATAAATTAATAGTTATGAATGTATATATTCAAAAATGGAAGAAAAAAGCTACAAGATATAAGAATTTAAGGATTATATGGTAGAATTTGAAAGAAGAAAAATTAATAATTTTTAAAGATAGTCTTTCTCTCTTCTCCCCACCCTCCCTCTCTCTCTCTCTCTTTATATATATATATATATATATATATATATATATATATAGCTATATTAATTAACATTTAATCTATTTTTTTTTTGTGCAAATTATTTCAAAAGATACTTTACATTACACCATTGGTACTAAATTAAAAATAATTTAGGTGGCTTTGTCAGCTAGCATAACGCTCATGACTATTAGAGTAATTAACTTATTATTCTGTGCTTCCACAACATGCATCATGATTAGTTTGACTTATACTTTGGCTTGTGCTCATGCGGTTAACATTACTTGTCACACCATAGGCTAACATCACCGTTCAGGCAAGCAAATCCATACCATAATTTTTGAAGATGCAACGGGATGTGGGCTCCAATCATGCTGGCCAACCTCTAATGCAACCCAAGATTTCAAAATCTCATTTTTTATCACATTAGACGCTCAACAAAATTATTATTAATATTATAATAATTATGATGTTGGTTGTTTATATAAAAGCATCTAGATGGAGGTTTGTGAGGATAGACTTTGTTGCAATGGTAAGACCGGTTCATTATGATCCAAACGTTATGTATTTAAAATATGAAAATAATTTTTTTTAAACAACATACATCTAACTCTTCCAACTTCCATAATGATGAAAGTCTCATGTATCAAAAAAAAATTATTTAGTTCAAATGATAATTAATATTTACTATATGTTACTTGTTATAATGGAAAATAATTATTTATAAAAAAATTATTATTTATGAAATTATAATTTATTAAATAATAATTATTTTTGGCAATCTATTGAATAAGAAAATATTATTGGCCATTATAGAACTTGATGTTAGAAATATACCATTTATTGAATGAATATAACAAATGAAGAATAAACCATCACATAGCAGCCAAATGTTTTATGAAATGATGATAAAAACCCAGCCTTCTTTAATACCTATTATTAATATATTTTTTTTGAAACTAGAAGGAATTAATCCCAACCTTTTACCCTAAATGAACCTAAACGGGAAAGGGTGATGCCACTAGAATAAGCGCTTGATGGTTAGCCATTATTAATGCAACAAAAATATACTTTTGGTTCTCAAGCTTTCACTTAAATTCATTTTGGTCCTTAAATTTTTATCTGTTACTATTAGTTCTTCATGTTTTAAGAATGTTACATCCTTGACGTTCTATTATTTATGGTTAGTTAAAATTAATAAAATACTTGATATGCCAATAAAAGAAAGCTTTCACATATTCATGTTAACATGACAAATCAACTATCCTTCATATATTTACGGTGATGCGTCAACTATCCATCAATTTTAATTATAGCATTCGAAGTGCAATATTTTTAAAACATAAGGAAGTAAATTGTAATAATTGAAAATTTGATAACTAAAAATGAATTTTGACTAATGAAAGTTTGAAGATCAAAAAGTATATTTTAGCCCATTAATATTTATGATGCCATTATTGAAGGAGTTGATTTCATTTTCATGATCATCTAAGCTATTTTTAACTTGCTGCTGCGATTTTCTAGCTTATTTGCTTGATCCCATCTATTGAGATTACTGCTTGGTATGAACTGTAATTAGCTATATTTTATTGTTCTTATATCCTAAATTCACTGATAGATTATATTATTTTAGAAGAAAACTGAATTAATGGGAGCTTAGGTATATGTCATCCTCAGCTTTGATCTTTTTATTTTATTATTTTTTCTTGCATGCATATTTTCAAAGAAGTTAATCAAATCAAATTGCTGATTACCTTCCAAACTTGATAGTTTTTATGATGCAACCTATATTTTGTCTCCCTGATTTTCATCATGATTTGTGATGTCTCATGGAAGCTTAATCTAGAGGAACATGTCTTATCAGATGGTGAAAGCCTTGTTGGAATAATAATAATAAAAAATTAAAAAAGAGAGAGAAAAAGAAATGCCGCTGCCCTTGGGTTGAAAATGGTTGTTATAATGCTGTGGCAGCCTTGTTTTTAACCAGTGTCGGCACCACGTAAAAGAGTACGTTAAAGCCTGCGGTCCCATTCGATGGCCAGAGGGGACAAGAATCTGGACCCCAACGCATTCTTAAAAGGCGTCACGCGTTCTTCCACAGATACTGACAGGCAGATGCGCCATTTGATTTGTGGTAGTTGCCCTGTCAACATGTCGGCCAAATTCATGATTAGGGAACAGAATTCAGTCAAGGAATCAACATTATTAGCCCAAAGATGGTCCTACTTACCTTTACTTTAAGCCTGTAATGCCAGTGCTAATGCTTGCTGCGCATCAGGTATCGTCATGGTGAGCAACACGGCAACTCGCTCCGTCCATCCACCAACAAGCCCGGTCCCATCTCTTTGTTTCGCAAAAATTAAACTGGACTCCTTGTTCTTGCATATATGCCGTCATCTCGTGTGCATCAATGAATCAGCTCGACCCCACTTTTCTCTCCTTTAGCCTGTTTGCAACCAGGATGAGATTGTTAATACCAGTTGTTTAGGAGAAGTGACATTTGGTTTCTACTTAGAAATAAATCTGGTGGTCCAAAGTCACTGCAATAATTACAGTTTTGCTATTTTCCTACTCGGATGCTGACCAAGGATGTAAATTGCTATTTGTATATTATTTTAATATAAGACAAAAGATAATTTTTATGAAATTGATAAGTTAGGCTCTTCTGGTTTCTATTATATTAGCTTTATTTCAATATACGACATTATATTAATATTATTTTTAAAAAATACTAAAGAGTAATATTTTATCTCATGTTTTTAATAAATGGTTGAAAATCATAGAGTGCATATATATATATATATGTGTGTGTGTGTATGTATGTATGTATGTATGTGTGTGTGTATGTACGTATATATATGTATGTATATATATGTGTGTATATATAAAGAGAAAAAGGAAGAAAATTCAAATGAATTTAAAAATGAAAAAGATGATTGAATTCTAAACTTGGCTACATTCAAATGTAACCAATTTTAAATTTAATCAACTCTTTCACCCTTGATTTCACACAATTTATAAATCTCAAAGATGAAAAGGTGGGGTGGCTTCGCTGCAGAATCCGTATGGATTTAAGAATGACAAAGGTGATTAGATCTTGAACTTGGCTGCATTTAAATGTAGCCAAGCCTTCCCCCCATCTCTCTCTCTCTCTCTATATATATATATATCTATTTCATAATGAATATACTTGTAAAGATATTGGCTTTTTTTAATGCTTTTGGTTGTACGTAGGTAGTATTGTAAATAAAGAGAAGTTCAAGAGTCAAGAAAATGGCATAAATGACTGAAGGACTGAAATGAGGCCTTTGGATGGGTAAGATTAGAGCCTAAATTTTGAAACAAAAAAAAATGTAGCTCAGCTCAACCCAAAGATATTAGGGCTGGCTATGATGCATTTTTAGCTTATTTTTTGAGCTTGATGTTCAAATCTGAACCATCCATGCAAGGGCTTTAACCGGTTGAGCCGGTCTCTTCTATTGGCTGAGATCGATTGAACTAGTTTACTTCCCCTGTTGCTGAAGATTTGTTTTACACTTTTCATTAATAAGTGCGCCTTTCTCTCTCTATCTTCCTTCCTTCCGATGGCAAGGCCCCACTCCCCTCTCCTCACTAGGGAGAGAGACCATGAGGAAGGGAGTGGGGCCTTGCTACAAGGAGGGAGGATGATGGAGAGATAGGCGATTTGCACCATTAGGAAAGATGAGAGAGACGGTGGGAGGAGTGAGGCCTCAACCCCTAGAGAAAGAGAGAGACGAGGTACATAGGAGAAAGAAACATGGCCAAAGGTGGTGAGGCCTCGCCATCAAAACGGAGGGAGAGAGGTAGAGTATACTGGATAGAGAAACACAAGGGCCTAAAGTGTTTTTCAAAATCACTACACTATTGATCCATAACTGTGCATCACCCACGGATGAAACCGACTTCAATCAATTACCTCTAGCCCCTCATCCAACCATTTATTTATAATTCAATGGTTGAATTTTTTTTTTTTTTAAAGCAAAAAGAAAGCATCATAGAATTTTCTAAAATATTTTATAAAATTATAGAATATACAATTCTCGGGAGATAAAATGTTATATAATAATAATTATTAGCCTCATCACAATGCGACCCTGGATTAGTAACCTATTCAATGGCTGCAATATTGTTATAGAGGTCTCTTCCATGATCCTTGCTCAGAATACCACCCAATCAAAGGCCACAAAAAATTGAGAATTCTGGTCAGAGTATCACTTTGGCTCACTGTCAACTCCCACTGGACTCAAAAACAAGCTGGTTTTCTCTTGTGACATTCCCATCGTTCTCCAGTATTTTATTTCAAAACTATCCGTTATTATATCACCCCATCCGATTTTTTTTTTTTTTTTAATTATCCTATCCGCGAGTGATCCAGGGCGGGAGACGCTCCACGTTCTCCCCCATGCCCGCCCCTCCCCGCGATCTCCTGTCCTTCTCTCGAACGGCGGCCAGAGAGTGCATCTCAGCCGTCCGATACGTGGGCCACCGGACGATCATTCTGCATTTATTAGGAATCATACAATCCACAAGATTATTTTATCAGTATTTAAAAAATATTAAGAAATAATATTTTACCCTACATTTATATTAAATTATTGATTGCTAATTTGTACCTCATCTTTATTTTTCTACTTGATAAATCAAAAATAGTTTTTATTTTTTCTACCAATTTGGACAAAAGATTTGATTACTAGTCCGACAAGATTTTTTTATTAAAAATTTTAAATTTTAAATTATTTAAATAAAATATATAATATAAAGTATTAAAATTTATATATTAAATATTATTTTTATTTTTATTTGCAATAAAAAAATATTATCTATATTTTAAAGAACTTCTAAGAAAAAATTATGTAAAAAATATAGGAGGAATATGTTGAAGTTATTGATACTTTTAAATTTTTTAAATATTATTTTTGAAAAGTTATTTTTATCAAAAGGAAGAGAATTGAATTTTATGACAAATTATTAAAATATAAATGTATTTCAAATGAATAAGTTTTAAATCAGTATCATAAAACATAATTATATCAAAAATTTAATGTTGTCTTGGTGGTTGAGTGGTTGTCCCGCATTTCATAAAATGTGAGGATTTTGTTTGTTAATTTACTAATAAAATTCAATTCCTCATATTTTACAAATGTGAAGAACATGTGGATATAATCACTGACAATGAATTTATCAACAATTGTCTCATATTTCTAAAAAATGTAGGGGATTTGTTCAACCATATATTTTTTTTTTTCAGCATTTTTTAGCTGATGGGATTCCATGATTTCTTACATTGTTTGTAGTAAACATCCATAGCAAATTATTGGTGAGGGATGGAGGATGGCTGCATGAGTAACAATAGTAAAAATAAAATATTATATACATTATGTATTCATATATTATTATTAGTATATAAAATATCATATTAGTATTTATATTGCAGGTAATATTAGCAATATCATCTGTAAAAGAGGTAAATTGGCCAATTTAATCTTCTTATCAATATCAAGGATAAGGGATGACTTTAAACCAACATAAATTTTGGTATAAAATCATACCAAAGCACTTGTGTATGGCTTTATCTTGGTTAATCTTAGTTTGACTCGACTGTTGGGTATAAGAAAACTTAGCCTAAATTGGCATGGTTTGGTGTGATATATAAGATATGTGAAGGATAAACCTTCTTAATGCTTGGTCAACATGATATTTTTGTGTATACTTTTCTTTTATTGCTTTCAATGATCCTTTTTTTTATTTGACTTAGTCTTTTATTATTCTTTGAGGTCACTGTATCTTTTTAATTATTAACTCTATCATAAATGCATTTTTGTTTTGTATACAATACTAGTGTATTTTTCACTTCATTGCGCTTCAATCATCATAACTATTTATGCATTAGATATCAATTATATGTGCACCTATTATTAAAATGTATGCATTCATTCATATAAAGGCATAATGTCTCATTAAAGTGCTCTTTTGTCATCGTTAAGGCGTTTGGGATTCGTTAGTCATTTTTCTCCAATATTTTCCTTTAGTTTCCTATCATTTTTTTTTGCCTTAAGATGTCAGTGGTAATTCTAAAGTCACCCTAAACTACTGCCTTGGTCCTCTTTCTAGATGTGATCAATGCAATCTATAGACTCCATTAGGGAAATATACTTGAAAGTTAAAAGTTTGTATGGTTTGGGTTTTCTATTGTTAGGGCTTCTTGCTTGTCTTTATAACTTTGTTTTCTAATTGCTTCTTCTCTTTTTCTTATTTTTATTTATTTTTTAGATTAGAATTTAAAAAAAAAAATAGCATTGGAGGAGCTTCAGGAAGGTCAAAGTCTTACCATTCACAGAATTATTAAGAATAAAATTACTATAAAACTCTAGCAACAGTTAATTTGGGTATAGCATCCATCTCTCCACACTTAATCGATCTTTAACTTATAGCCTTCTACCTTTAGTTCTTTGCTAGAAGACTTGAGCGAGAAGAAAGTCAAGTAGAGAAAACAGCGAAGCAAGCAAAGAGAGGCCAGCTCCTCAACCTCAGTCACCACTGTTGGAAGGTTAGGAATGTCCAAAAAATGTGAGATTTTTTTGAAAATGAGCTTATAATAGAGGTCATATTTCAACTTTGAGTGCAATTTGAGGCGATCTAACCTAGCTTCAAAGATCGTTAAATTTAGGATTTGAAAGTTAGACTGCTTTAAAGTATCAAGGTTTGGAGTGCTATGTAAATTAAGATCCTGTTAGGATGCCTTTATCAGCTGTTTCCAACAGAAATAGCTGTTAATCAATAGCTATTCCAAACACACTCTAAGCATCCTAATTTGTTAAGTGTTTAAAATAGACTCAAAGTTTCTTGATTAGAAGGCATACCTAACCTAAAAATAGTGTAAGAGGAGAGGAGACCAATTTGATCACATCATAAAATGATTTTTCTAACACAACTAATATCACATAAATCAAAGGTTGGATAAAGATGTTCTAGCCATTTGATTAACGATCTCTCATTATTATCAAAGTTTCAATTATTTATGAAAATGTTATTCTACAATCACTACAATTTAAAATGAAATCATTTGTAATTTTGGACAATATTTCCTATTTCCATGTTATAAAAACACTTGTTAAGTAAGAAGTCTCAGGTGATTTACAAAATTACTTTTTATTATAATTTTTTTCATTTTTCCTAAATTGATTGTATCATATGAGAAATAGACAAGCTTATGGCTCCTAAGAAATCCCTACGATAACTCCTCCACACTATTCTACTTACATCATAGTGAATAGGGTTGAAGTTATTTTAAGCAATTTTTTTTTTGGTATTGCTCAGCTCTCATTGTAGTGCCACTCCATTGTGATTTTGGCGTAAATCTGCATCTTTTTAGCATGAGTTCTGAAAATCCAAAGCAAGGCCTATAGATCTGAGAAGCTTAACGAATAGCAGATGCAACTCTAGTAAGATCAAGGATTTCAGTCAGTAAGTCTCTATTTAGTTTTTCTTAGAAATAGCTTTCAAGTCATCTTATTAATTTTCTTACATCTAGAATAATTATAAATGTTAAAGAAATTCTTTTATTATTTTAATTTAATAAAATTTAAATCTCTTCCGCGGTAGGAGAGGGGTCATACCGTCTAATTAGTCCCAAGTGTTTGTAACTTTGGTTGTCTCTTGCTAGCAGGCATTCATGACTTTTCTTTTTACAACATCGATTAATATAAAACTTTTTATTCCTACACCTGAACTTGGACCTCGTGACTGATCTCTAGTTTTCTTAGTTCCCATCCTGCATCACTTACTGAGGGTTTATGTGTTCGTAATACGTTGAGAGGCCCCGATGAAACTATGAGTGAACTCTTTTTGTTTCATTATATTCACTGTTTTTTTTTTTTTCAAATTTTTGTAAGGTTACCTATGTTTTATATTATTATTTGAAACATGATGTATCTTAAAAATTAATCTAAAATGGTTTCTATGGGAACCATACCAATAAGTGTTTAGTTTCAAATAAGTTATGTAGATTTTGTATACTTATATAGAATCTCAAATAATACTTTATAGCTAGTTTTTTTTTAATAATATGTTGAATTATGATAAATGACATCAGGCATTTGTGATAAATATGAATTTTAGTCTCGTAAGGATGCTAAGATTTAAGTGAAAGAACATGCAAGAATTTATATTAATGAGTATTTAGTTTTACATTAATTAAGTATTAAAAAGGTCCTGAATAATTATATAAAGAATCTAAATAGTATTTCCTTGTTGTTTCATTGGAAGAACTGTAATAAATATTCAAAACACCTGGTCAATCTTTATTCAAACGACCTTCCCGTTGGTATCTTGACGTGACAGGCTACAGGATATGGTGGGGAAAACCGCAAGTCACGTAAGGTCCCCTCCAATAGATAGGTCAATTTGATAGACAAGTAATGTTATCATGTGGGTTAAAAAATAAATAAATTAATTTAAAAAAAATACACTTCACCACCTAGGTTTGTGCTCTGACCATGTCATCGGAGTGTTGCTGAATAGCTTTCATATGAAATTTTATTAAGGTAGCAATATATATGCATACATATACATGTTATGTGTATATATATATATATATATATATACATCATATGTATGTATGTAGGCATGTATGTATATGTAAGGATAGATGTATGCATGTATGTATGTTTGAATGTGTATAAATTTATTCAAGAAAGAGTGGTGCAAGATGATGAGGCATCTCTTGAGAAAGTATATAGGGCCATCACAACAGCTTTTATTATTAGTTAATATAAAGAATAAAGGCACAAATCCGTAGCAGGCAACTTGTTGAACTTACTCGTTGCATGCATGTCAATTTTCCATTTCTAATGGACCGATATTGTACGTATACATAGATATTTTTAGATGATTTCTCTTGGAAATGTCTCTGGATGGTTGCCACAACTTGGATTCACTCTTGGTAACAATCCATCGTATATTTGGAATCAAATTCCTAGCATGTAAGGCATCTTACTCCAAATGGTATCATACAATGAACTTAACTAACAATAACAAGTTAATTATTCATTAAATCAAACTAGACAAATTCCAACACAATGTTAATAATGGAAACTAAATATGGACATAAAAACTTAGTTTTAGAAATATTAAACATTCTTAAATCTAACTAATTCTTGGATTGCCTCTACCCAAAGTCTCACTTATTTCTCGATCTCTGAGGAAAAAAAAAAAAAAAAAAAACTTTTATGAGCAAAGTTTAGAAAGTAACCCCTCACCAAAGGGATTAAGTAAGCAACTTAGTTAAATTTAAAACATATGCGTATTATGACATTTAAATATTATTTTAATAAATAATTTTAATAAAAAATATTACATGTTTTTAAAATAATCATATCAAGTTTAAAACTTGGAGCTTTAATTCCAAAACTGCGATAATAACTCTAGACTCATAATCACGGTTACATATAAACCTTATGGTAAGGCTAGAACAGGTCACTACATTTAACCCTACAGAGGTGTGTCAGAAACAAATCACCGCATATATTCTCGTGAATGTGGGTTTCAGTATAATAAGCCTTCGTATAAGCCCTAAAAAGTAAAAACAATATATCATAAATCGTAGTTAACTAAGTCTATTATAACTTATGTATGTCATAACTTGTCATAACCTATTTTCATGTTAAATAATTTGTACTTTACTTAATAGGCACATGAGCAACATATCGTAACAATCATGCTTACTTAATTCAATTTTTGATAATAATATTTATAATAATTTTATAAAATCGATAATTTAGTTTTTCATGTCATAAAATCCTTTCACATATCGAAAATGCCTAAATTTTCTGTTAAGCATAATAATATTTCAAATAGTTTTTATAAAACTAACAGTTTTACTAAACTCTAAACACATAAATTTTTAATATAAAATATAAATCAACTAAACTAGAATTTTTAAGTAATTGACTAGAACACTTATAAAATATGAGATTTAAATATTTAATAATTGTATAAATTACTCTAACCATAAACATGTTTACTTACCTTGATTGGCTGTATGATAGCTTAGACCTGACCAAGATTGAGACTGTAATCCATCTAAGTTGAATAAATCAAATGTAATACTAAGATCAATAATACATAAATCGAGTTTATACTCAGAATACTCAACCCAGGCCTATAGCCAGGACCTATACACTTCTGCAATGCACACAAGACTAAGCCTAAATTTTCAGGGGTTCCAGTGAATGAGAGAGAGAGAGAGAGAGAGAGAGAGAGAGAGAGCTAGGGACTAGATTTATTTTTCAAATATAATAAGAGGCTCATATGAGGGGAAAACAATAAAATATATATTAGAAACAAAAACAAGAAGAGCCCATGAAGACTTTTCTTCTCCTCTTCCAGTTAATGGGACCGGCTGAATGGTCGAATGCTGATGAGGTTTATTGGTCCGATGGCACTCTACTGCCGATCAACATTGGTTCCCTCTAAGGTGGTGGTCCGGTCCCATTCTAGCCACCCAAACCTGGCTATTCTCAGCCAACAGAGATACAAACAAAGTGGAGAAATTAAGGATTCAATGCCTAAAAAGGCTTGGTCTGGTTGCTATTCATCCTAATTTGTTGACCATTATCGACCTTGATCTTTTGGTTTAGGTCTAGTTGAGTATTAAGCCTAATCAGCCTTCATCCAGCCATGGATTTCCATCCGAACAAGGGAAGAAAAATAGAGTTTCATGGGGACCGGTGGCTTTGGGCATTTAATTAGTGAAATCATGGTCGCATAAGAGTTGAAACGGAGAGTAGAAAAGGGAGATTGAAGGCTTATCAGAGCTCTTTGTTTGCTAGATTGGAGGAAAATTATAGCAACCTTGGTTGTTTTTTATTCTAATCTATCAAAAGAAATAGAGCACAACATTATCTCTTTAAAACCTTGAATAATGTTAGCCATCAATGACATGCTGTGGAAAATTATTGATTACCAAAGGTTTAGAGCAAAAGGAAGAAGAAGACAAAACTTACCAGCCTTAATTTGACTGCTCAATTTGCTAATTGAGTAGAGGAGGAAGACAATGTCACCTCTGCCTCCCTATCTCTCTTTCTCGGCAATATCACCTCTGCCTCCCTGTCTCTCTTTCTCTTGCCCTATCTCTCATGTTTGGCTCGCTTTCGATGGATGATTGGAGGTAAGATCTAGGGAATCATGTAGATGAGGATAAGGCTTGGGATAATGATGAATTGATAAAGATATTTGACTGATCATGAATAAGATTTAATGAGAAAGGATGAAACTGAATTAAAGACTCTAAACCTGATTATGCTGGATAATTTAAGTACTCTACCAGTAGGGTTATATGCTGAAAAAACTCATGACTTTGAGAGATATACTCGATTGATACCCTGCCTGTGAGGATTATATACTGGTAATACCCATGACCTTGGGAGCTAAACCTTGGTTGGTACCTTGCTTGTGAGGTTGAAACGCTAGTGATATAATTCCAGCATAGTAGGATTAGAGGACATAACACAGTGAGAACTAAGATTAGAGAACATGACACAATGAGAACTAAGATTAGATAATATGACATAATGAAAAATAAGAATGTGATAATTACAGATTATATTTTAACTAATAAATTATATCTATATATTAATATTATATTATATTCTAAATGGCTAATCATTGTTTACTAGGCTATAGAGCTCCTAATTATTTTATTTTCTTTTTTAGATTCTACTTAGTAGCTGTGAATATTTTAAACAATAGTTTGTAACTATAATACTAATAGATACCATAGGAAGAGTGCTTAGATGTGTGAGGTAAATAAATAAATTTTTTTATTTAATTTTGATAAGACTTAGTATTTTAAACAATGGTTTATAACTAATGTTTGATTTTATTTATTTCAGAACTTTTAAATTTTAGAACTTAATACTAATAAGATGTGATATCATGTGATGATATCTTGCATATTATAAGAAATTCCTTATGACTATGCAATAGTTGTCGTAGCTTCGAGCTCAAAATTCAAGTTTGGGGTGTGACAGAAGTATTAAGCCTTTGCACAATTTCAAAATCTAAAATATGAATCCATCAGTAAAAAAAAATAATATCAAATAGTGGCATGATTTTGAGCAACATATCTAATAGAAGCATCATATAACACTTTGGAAGGGCATAAATATGAAACGCATTGTCTTTCAAGAATATTTCAAAAAATTACATAACCACTTTAGCTATTAATAGCCTAAACAAAAATAAGAAAATCAAATAATTCTTATCTTCTAGCATTCAACTCTTATCCTAGTTTGTGGTATTCTTTGATATTTGTCGAGCCTAAGATGAAATTTCATAAAAAGCATACTTATCAAAATATAACACCAATTTTTGAAATATTTAATTCATTGATTCAGAAAACTCTTCTCTTTTTTTATAGAGATATTTAAGATTAGTCCTCTCTAGTCTTGTGTAATTATTACCATGATGATCAATCTCATGAAAAAATCAGAAAGAGACTAATTTCTAAATACAAAACATACCAATGAATTGTTATGTGCTAGCGATCAATCTTGAATGGCTAGGTTTGAGAGAAAACTACTTCTGGTATTCATGAAATTATGTCAACAAACCACATGTATTATGGTTAGCCTCAATCAATTCAACTCGAAAGGAAATTTATTACTCAACACATATGGTCAACGATCAACTATCATGATTAGGTTTGAATTGTAGTTAGACTAGAAAGTAAGCATAACACATGTTCTAAATAGATTTAATGATCTATAAATTTAACACATAAACTTTAAAATATATCATGTCTACTCAATTCAACATAATTTTTAATACATCATAATGCATTATCACATCCATGTATGTATGTATGTATGTATGTATGTATATTTCATGCCTGATTCAAAATTTTAAAATAATTTATTTTATTTATGTTGGCATGCATATTATTAAACATACATAAAGGCTTGCATAAATAATCTTCATATTTGATTTTATATTTTTATACTAATTTTCTTAATTTATATAATAATTAAATTAATATAAAATTTTTAATAAAGTATGTGACATGCATGATAAAATACTAAAGTTAGAGTTACTCACATACCTAAATTGAGAAGATGGTACAATTTATCTGATAATATTACTCGATACCTTAGATAAGTGACTTAACATCTAAATCTTATGCTCCACTATGATTCGAAGACCATAATCATAAGAGTAGATGCCATCAACCTTCAAACATAAGAGAAAAGGGACAATAAGCAAAATGATTATACCTTTACAAATTTGAAACAATAATCAAAGTTAATTGTATAACAAATACAATCAAAGATGGAAAAATATGAGGAGTGCAAGGTTATTAGCTGGGTAATAAATTCTAGCAATCCAAGTTGGTCAGTTCAAGGTAACAACTTACCAAGTCATAGAATAGAAGATTAATTTAAGCTAATGCAACACAATAGGTATAATCAATGGTGGAAGGTCTAGTGATACCTCACAAATACTAGGATAGATATCGATCTAACAAATGGTTTCTAGCTAGGTCTAGAGCCCATAATGGGCATTCTAAGGAACAAATGAGATGACATTCTCTACTAGGATCCACCTATAGATGATTTAGAGAGAGAAAGAAAAAGCCATGTAACAACATAACTAAAACCCATTGTTTATACTCAAAATAAATTTGAGATTTCAAAAATGCCTAAATAACAAATTAATAAATGAACTTAGCATATTATAATCTACATATATAATGAAAATGTATTCATGTGTCTAATCCTACCAGATATCATATCTTTATGCCAGTATACTATCAATAATTCGAGAGACACTAGCCGTACAAGTTCTTCAAGCTAGGAAAGTACTAGCAATTTGGAGGTTAGCAGCATAGAAATCCTTAGCAAGATTGGTCAATTTTGAAGTTCGAGATCAACCATCATAACTTATTTTCTTAAAATAAATTTTAGATTTATAATTGAATTAATCATCCCTTAATAAAAAAGGGGTATCTGATAGATAGCTTTTTTAGTTTTTGTTGACTAGTTCTATAACTCTCGATTTCTATACACACTTATCTACTCAGTGTACACACTTATTCTATCAGTATATACACTTATCCACCTACTGCACAATTATATTGTCAGTGTAGATACCTATCGGCCAATTATATATGCTTATTTGTCCATTGTATATAGTTATCCTATTAATATACATACTTATTCATCAACTGTACATATTTATCATGGACCACTTGTTAAGAAAAAATAGTGCAAACGCTTTTCATTAAAGAACCATCCATTGATGGATTGCTCATCAAGTCCTCCCCCCTGCAAAAAGTCTTTCTTAACCTTTATAATAAGAAAAGTTTGAAGTACATCTCTTTAACCTAATCTCTAACCTTTTATTTACTAGCTAGTCTAAACCCCAAGAATCTAGACCTCGTGCTTCGATATCACAAAATCTATGATATCCCAACCCAACAGCTCAAGCTGAGATATAATAGATAGCCATATATCTTATAACATTTGAGCCCATGGAACATGTTTGCCCTTCCTAAATATCTTCAAAATCTCTAGTACAAGTCTACTAAAAAAATAATATCAAGTAGTGAAAAGTTTTTGATAAACATATCTAATAGAAGTTCTTAAAAGTTCCAATATCAAAGTAAATATAAGGGGCACTATTTTCCAAGAATACTTCAAAAGATTACATAACTGCTTTGCCTATTAATATTCTAAACTAAAATAAGAAAATCAAAATAATCTTAATCCTTGAGCACTTATTCCTCTGCTTAGTTCGTGCTACTTTTCAATATCTACAAAAAGATAAAAGAATAGGGAGTTAAAAGCTTAGTAAATAGCCAACGATTGACCTAAATGGATAGGACTGAATCATAGTCAGACTAAAGAATAAGTATAACATTCATTCCAAACTAATTCAATAATCCATATACTTAACACAAAAGGATTGAAAAACCTATTATGCCATGTCCACTCAATTCAACATAATTTTTGATACATCAGAATAAGTGTCAGATCAAAGTTAGTATATTTCATAAGATCTAAAATTTTAAAATATATTTTTGTTTGTGCCAAGCATGCATATCATTAAACATGGGCAAAAATTTTCATAAATAATCTTCATAATTTTAACTTTAATCTTTATCCTATTTTTGTCTATGCATATAATAATCAACGCAATGCAAATTTTTGAATATAGCATTTGACGTGCATGCTAAAACAGTGGAGGTAGAAATATTTATAAATCTAAATATAGACCAACTTCTATTTTGTTCTAGCACATAGATTGATGGATCGATAAATCAATTCATAAATAAATTACGTTTGCCAGACACGCAAAACAAAAAGAATATTTACATGATGTCTAATGATTATTTGTTTTCAAGAACTATCTTTTCGTGTAAATTTTAGAAACTGCATGTGCTCAGAATGCAGAATTTATAATATCGGCGACCTGATGCTTGACTATAAAGCTTTGCACCACTCTCAAACTTAGAGCAGTGGTTTCTTTAAGAAATTACATTTAAAAGCGTAGGAGAGATAATGGTGAGTGGACCTGCCCAACATTCTTATAAGACAAAAGAAAATAAGTACAGGAGCACGAGCAAGACTTGAAAGAAAGGAAGCCTGTCCGTTATTCCTCTGATTTGCCCCCACTGGCATTGAGAGGTGATTTTCCACGATGTGGTAGGGCCTTTGAATGCGCAATGCTTCCGACCTCCATCTTCGATCGCCTCGCTCACTGTGCAGTTGTTGCGGTGGTTACACAAAGCAAAACCGGGCGATGGGGCTTAAAGTGAGATTCTTTCTAGCGTTTGAGGTAGTTCTAAATGTGCTTTTCCTGGATATTTTTTAAGTTCAGGCGTCATGGTTTCTGGTATATCTTTTCCTTACCAATGTAATCTATCCATCTCATTCCCCCAACTCCCCCACTCTTGGTAGGTGGCACTTCTCCATTCCAACAAAACTAACCCCACTAAGAAGTACACCAAGAAGAATGGTATGATAACACCTTTCGCCGTTCCTCGAATTTTCTTCATGCCATCTGACAACAGTATAAATATCCTTCTTGGCCTACACGTTTCTTCCCATCAAGGTTCCATTCTTCCTTCTCTACCAGAGATATGAGCATCTCAGTTAACGGTCAGTCATGCGTGCCGCCAGGCTTTCGCTTCCATCCAACCGAGGAGGAGCTCTTGAACTATTATTTGAAGAAGAAGGTGGCTTGCGAGAAGATCGACTTGGATGTCATACGTGACATCGATCTCAATAAGCTAGAGCCATGGGACATCCAAGGTATCATCGCAATTTCCTATACACTTAAATCACTATATTTATTCAAACTCACGTCCACATAGTGATTCCTCTAGCTGTCACTGAAATCCGCAGGCAAGTGCAAGATAGGGTCAGGTCCGCAGAATGAGTGGTACTTCTTCAGTCACAAGGACAAGAAGTATCCGACCGGCACGCGCACTAACAGAGCGACGGCAGCCGGGTTCTGGAAAGCCACCGGCCGTGATAAGGCCATCTACACAAGATTCAAACGGATTGGCATGAGGAAGACGCTGGTCTTTTACAAAGGCAGGGCCCCCCATGGCTTGAAATCCGATTGGATCATGCATGAATACAGACTTGATGACCAACTTGATACCAACTCTTCTTCCAACGTGAGTCGCCTCTCATTTTATTTTATAACGGTATCATCAAATCTAATGAATATGGTAACGTTTCTTTGGATTTAGGTCTCTAGCCCTGCTGGTGAAACAGCACAGGAGGAAGGATGGGTTGTTTGCCGTGTATTCAAGAAGAAAAATTGTCAGACTTCTTTTATTAATTCTCGCAGCAATTCATCCATTGCTAGTGAGGCCAAAACCCAGATGTTGCCTTCATGCAAAGATGAGGTCGCGGACCAAATCCTACAGTATCTGGGAAGATCTTGCAATCAAGATAGCAATGCAGTCATCAGCGTCGACAAAACGAATTCCTGGAGTCACATGAAACTTCCCGCTATGGAAAGTCCAATCCTCCCATCACTGCCATATTTTGCACCAGAAGTCGAGCCTGCAGGCAACGAAGCGATCATGGACTTGGACCTCATCTGCAACACCATGCCAGCCCTCAGCGACTGGCCGTCGCTGAACTACGAGAATGGATCCCATCCTGGAGGTTATCCGCAGGCACAGAAGCAGCTCCCCTACATCAATGACCCCAGCTTTGGGCTTCTTCCTTCGAGTGGACTCTTCAGCAACTCGGAAGACTATCGCCATGGAGATGGTGACCCATGGACCTTCGTGCGGTCCGCGTCATCCGGTTCTGACCACACCTGCCACATGTCGCATCCCGTGCTGTAACATAACGACCCAACAACTTGCTAGAATGTCAAAAAAAGTGGATGGAAATATTATTCTCATCAGCATAGGCATTGCTGCAAGATATGAATCTGGTCACCCTATATAAATATATAGATTCTAAATGGGAGAGAGGAGAAGTTGTGGGACTGATATGGCATTATGAAAACCATTATCCTTTACCTGAGTGTTGCCGATGTTATCATGGGAAAAAGAGAGGTTTTTAGAAGCTGAGAGTTATTGGTTGCTTTTTGTGACAGAATCCTATCATATCACCCAACTTTTTGGTTAAATATTGATGCCGTTATCTTTGTTTGTTGTGATGGTGAAAAAAGGGTCGACGTGGCGAGACAGGGGCGGTGGGTTTCACTCTCAGCATGAGAAAAAGGAAAAGCAAGCAAAATCCACATGAGAGGGCAGCTGCTGCTTGAATAATTGCACGGGGAAAAGAAGTCAAACCTACAGAAGCTTTGTACTATCACTACGTAACGACTACAATATTGCATGGTTTGGATACGTTACAAGGAATAAAATACCAGGACGCAATGACGTGATATAAAATGCTCTTGATCACGTGGTACGTGAGTCTATCAGGCAGGAAAATAGCAAGCTAATATGGTACGTTAAAAGTGATGACATAAGCGTGATGGTGGCCAAATTCTTTTAGGAGTTGGCAAATTTTTTTAAATGAGAACTTGGATATCATGTATAGAGCTACAGAGGTACGTCCCCTGTATGCACATTAAGACAACTTTGTTTTTTTTTATCATCAACCTCTGTGTCAGCCTTCTCGCTTTGGACCGCCCAATCGACCAGATTGGCGTGGTGCAATAACTATTCCTCTTTATGGCTTTATTCCATTAAGTTGTCTAAATGGATGAGTTTTCGGCTTAGGATTTACGACAGCCAAAATGATAATAAGAAAGAAGTCATGGTTCCTTTACTCTAATAAGATCCAACACGAAAATATAGGACCAATCTATTTATGAAAAATGATTTTTCATCCTCTATCTTTAATTTTTATCTCTATTTTTAATTTTTTTATAAAAAAATTTAAAAATATGTTCATTTGTTGAAAATGAAAATTCATTTTTAAATTTTAAAAATTATAAAAAAAATCATGAAGGATGGTTTATAGTGAATGTATAGTAGTATATGATCGAAATATGGTTGTAATGATGAAGGTAAAATGATGGTAGATGATAAAAGTACGAGGAAGCAATGATGATGGATAGTAAAGGTACGATGGTGGTGATGGTAATAATGGTAGAGAGTAGTAGATATAGTAGAAATATGATAGTGGCGGATGGTAGAAAGGGGTTAGAGCAGCGGAGGTATAATAGTTGTGATGGTGGTAGATAGTGAAGGGTGGTGATGGTTGTGACAGTAGTGAAGGTGAGTGGTAAAGGATGGTTGTGTTTTTTAATTTTTTATTTGAAAAAATATTAGATTTAAACATAAAATCTTGTTATCTATTCTCTGTTGGAAATATTTTCTAGAAAACACCTTGGTTTTCCATAATATAGACCTAAGTTTATTAAAAAGAAATGTCTATTATTAGATTTTCTTATGAAAAATGTGCCTATTTGATGCTGTCTAGATTTGATGATGTTTTCAAGTAAAAATAGAAAATTGATGATGGTGGTGATATTGAGAAATGGAGAAACCTATAAGACAAAGAGAGAGCGAGCAGAAGACGACTAAGATATTTTTCGATAGAAAATCCTCCAATGCTCAAGTTAGTGAAAAGTATTAGGTGGCATTTCAAAGGGTACTATATTACTCTAGGGATTCTAAAAGTGACAAAAAAAGATGAGAGGAGATTCTTCATATCGAGGTAAACCTATCCCTTTTATATATCGATACAAGGTATCTTAATCGATAAAGAATTCTATGATGACTAGAATTCTTTGCTACATAGAATTTTTTAGAGTTTGTTCCATCTAGGGCTGAGTCTACATTGACCTATTCAACCAATGTAGACTCAATTGCTATGTGTCTCTTATTAGAGGTTGGTAAAAATTCCCCCCGCTCCAAAGGATGAGGTAATTTGTTCGATCTTCATTAGCTAATTCGAGCCATCCATGTGCCTTTACAAACTAGGTACCCAACCTCCTTTATTTTTCAATGTTCTCTTTCAACCTTTTCCCCTCTTTTAGCTATTCTAAGTACACCACCGTTTCCCCTCTTTAGCTATTCTAAGTATCCATTCTTTTTCCTCCTCTCTGGTTCTTTTATTTAATGGACTTTGTCCTTCCTCTCTTTCTTACTATCTATGAGGTTTCAAAGGTTTAAGAGAGAACTATAGATACCATAAGGTCTATTTTTAGGATTTTATCAAACAAATGCATTAGCGTACACTTTGGGTAGTGAAAGAGCTTGCACTCCTCACTCCGCGAACTATGCATCCACATGGATGCCATGGGAGCGGGGCTTAGACCCCCCCCATACCTCTCTTTGCTTTGGAGATCTATAGGTATTTGAAAATTTCTCCTTCCTAACTCACCCCAAATTCCTAACATCTTCTACTAGGATATATTATCTTCCTTAGAAGAAAGAGGTTCATAGAGAACTATCTAAGGTCTTTTATCTTTCAACTAGTTGTTTAGATGGAATTAAAATCTATTTTCAATTCCACCTGAAATTAGAATCATATTTTAGGAAAGATTAGAAATATGGACTATTTTCAATATTATGATTTCTATTTTAGTTGCCATAACTATTCTTATCCTTCTTGCCTGCTCTCTTCTTTGTCCTCTTCTCGCCTAACGACACCTCCTTCTCCCACTCCACAACCTCTCTTATTACAATGCCATTGTCACCCCAAGCACTTCCTCTTCCTCCACAATATAGGCAACTGATGATGAATGATGAAACTAAAAGACATTAGGTAGTATCAAGTATACTAGAAACAATTCTTTTACCAAGTATTCCTGTAACGATACATTAAAAAAAAAAAAAAATTGCAATAAAACCTCAGGATGGAAATTGGGGTCTCTCTTTTCTGTTTTCTTTAAAACTCGAGGGCACACTTAGATCTCGAAAAAAAGAAGAGCCAAGAAGATAAACCTTGTGGTGCTCATCTTCCTGGAGAACCCATCGGTTTCCTTTTTTTTTCTATTTTTCTACTTAGTGTTATAGACAGACTAGTCAAGCAAAGTCAAACAAGCTCATAAAGTATATGGTCTCTTAGGACATCTTGGAATTTAAAAGCCAATACCATCTCTACTTTCATGATAAACAGTTTTAGGTCACACAAAAATCGAAAAGGAACAAATCTGCATGATCCAAAAAGGTTCATTTTCATCATGGTCACGAACATAACAAATCAATTTGTAGGCAGAGAAGCTCAAATAAAAAAGTCTAGTTTACCTTTAACTCAAACACACTACCTATTGTATTCAATGCAATTCCTTCCATTAAAAGAGAGATTGCGGTAGAAGACATCAATTAATATGGTAATCTATCTCCTTCCCTCCAACTTATGCCTCCGCATCCGTCCTCTAGAAAATGAATTAAGAACATACTTATTTTATCTTATAATTTCTAATGATGAACTTAAATTTAGTATTATTTTATTTATATAATCATAACATAGATGTTATTATATTATAGTTTTATTATAATCTAATTTTATTTATTAATTTTTAGGTTCTTTTATCAGTGAAATGAATATTAAATTGAGTACATATATTAAAAAATTTAAAAAATAATCAAATTTTAAAGCTTTTCTGTTAGGAGCAAAATTAAAAATTTGAACTAATTCTGATTCCAAAGATTAGATGAATCAAACAATCGCAATAGGAATTAATTTAATTCCAATTTCATTTCTTGTGTGAACCAAGTAGGTAAAGAGAATGGGCGATTTCGATTTTGATTTTGATTTCGATTTTAATGTCGAAACAAATAGATCCTAAATATTTTTAAGAAATTTTTCACTTTAAAATGCCCCTTGAAGAGCCATAGGTGGTAATTTCTTAGCCTAGGGAAGGACTATGCTATCTTTACTAATCTCCCCTCCTTCATTGATGGCTAGTAGAGAAAGTTCTTTATCTCGTGGGATAGGCCCGACAGCCTCCTTAAGGGAGCTACTTGAAGATTAAGGTGAAATTCTTCCTCTCAATTGTAAGAAAAGTGGTTGCTAACCTAACAGGGAAGTCCTAGTTTGTGCTTCACAAACTTCTAAAGGAGTGAAGGTCATGAGACACCACTTGGCTCCTCTAATGCCCAAGGAGGAATCGATGTCCAAGGAGACTCTAAGGCTCGAAGAGACTTAGGATAATTAGCTTATAGGCTTTTCTCTTTCTTTACTTTATATTCTCTTTATTTTTGTCAAGCTAACACCTTTCTTCTTTCCTCTGCCTCTTTTTTGTGCAAAGGACATGGACTGTCATTGGGTCAACGTGGTGGAGCTCAAGAATATACCACGTAACAACAGCAAAAGAGAAAGAGGTCGGACGAGGGATCTACCAACCAATTCAACCTTGCGCCAAAGAGGCCTATGTCTTTGACCACTCATCCAACGATTGCTTGTGCAGTGCTAACAGCTGCTCCTACCATCACTCTCGTTCCTTAAAGTGATAGAGGTCATATGAAAAAGCTCAGAGTAATAGCCAACAAAGGCCCTGTAGTGGAGGTCAACCTCTAGGGATTCGTAGACATCCTCTCCCTTACTATTGAGGTTTTGGAGATGCCTTACTTCAAAAAGGTGCGGTATATCCCCAAGTGAGGCATCAACATAGGAGAGTCCACCTGAGATGGCAGCATGGCTTGACATGTCAACTTTGCAATCATCCTTCTAAAAGATCAAGCAATTTTGGATGACTTTAACAATTCAAAGTTGATCAAGTAGATGTTTGTGTGTGGAGTCTCGACAAGTCATCTTTTGATCTTTCTTTCCTTAGTATTTTTCCTTACTAACAGCCTATCTTTCTTCATGCAAGCTAAATAGGCCATGAAAATTGTGGTTGAAAAGTTTGCTTAGGTCTCTCTCAACTTCCATGAGATGATGATTCTCATAAAAGATATGAAGAGAAATATGGAGGCCACCTATATTGAGGCAGAGAAAGTAAAGGCAACCTTTGAGTATGAAGAAGAAAGGTAGAGGAGGGACTTCTTCAAGACTAGGGGCAAGCTTGAGCTTGAGCCAAGGTGACTAGCTAAGGTTGAGTCAAAGACCAACAAAGCTGAGGAGCAAGCAACTTGTGCCGAGAAGCAAGTTACCAAGGCGATCAACAACTACAACAAGTTAGCCGAGTACAATGGTGCCTTGGCAATGCATGTAGCTTTGTCCTTCTCCAAGGGTCTGAAGGATGCCAAGAATGACATTCTTGCCAGATACCTCGATCTCGACCTCTCATTTATGAACATTGTTGATAAGGAGAAGGAAGGAGAGGTGGGTAAAGGTGCAACTACTATGGCTGATGACGATTAGTCACCAAAGGTGCGAGTGAGGAGCCGAGGTCAGTGATGTGGCTGAAGCTATTGTAAGCACAGAGAATACCACTCCTCAAGTAGTTGATGTTGTCAAGAAAGAAGTCAAGGCTAAGGATGCCACCAAACCTTAGTCTCTCCTAGGATTGCTATTTTTTTGCCTTTTTTATAATTATATAAACCTTTTTAGCTTTAATGAAAGAATATTTTCTTTCATTGGTGTTTAGTTTACATTTTATGCCTTGCCCATGAGTTGGCTTCCAATAAGCTAAACTCTTTAGAAATCTATTATCAGTTTAGCTTTATACAACCTAATTTAGCTCTGGTTTGTCCTTGCTTGAGATTAACTACATAGGGAAAATATTGAGCTGAGCCTCCAATCTAGAACCTAGTCTAAGGACGCCGCGACATGGTCGCATACTCTTAAAGCAAACCTTAAGAGCATACAAGACCTATTAAACCTTAATACATGCAAACCATACAACACAACCGCAGAAGATTCAAATATATCATACTATAACAAATCATCAATTCTTTACATGCCATTTTCAATTGATCAATACAAAATATCTTAATGTCAAAAGAAATATAAGTCAATCCTCACTCTTGTAGTCCCATCCCAAAATTCTGATCTATTAGGTTGGCTTCATCTCATCCTCTACAAAATGGTAAGAAGGTGGGTAATGATCTAAAAGCCTAGTAAGATTTCTACACGTACTATCATAAATATGCCTTTAAAATAATTTAGTATAATAAAATATACTTGAACAAAAGATAACATAATATTTACCTAACCATCTGAAAAACCAATAAAATCTATATATCAGAATAAATGCCAACTATCAATGTGACTACAACCATAACCAAACCCTTCATGTGACCGCAACCATTCATCATCATATACTTAGTGCAACCACAGCCACACTATCCATCAATGCATCAGCACGCAAGACATCACTAGGTAGGTCACTCCCTCAACACACAATACGTCACTAAGCCTCTCTCTCACCACAGCACATAAGGCGTCACTAGGTGAGTCGCTTCGTCAGTACACAACATCGCTAGGCAATACTACTGATACATACCGTCACATCTAGCTCTAGTATTATGTATCGAAGAATCTAACCTGTTGATACTTCTTCTGCCCAGATTGATTTGCATACTACTACTCAGCGTGATAAACTCAGCCACTTCATCCACCACGACTTTGTTGTACCCGGCCTCCCACAGCTCATCAGCTCACCTAGGCTGTCAATCTAGACGAGTTTAAGAATTCAATCCCCACCGTCAGAAGTAGTATCACATACCAACAGTACCTTTCATACATATTATATCCCTTAATCATCAAGCCACACCATACCACCTCCAGAATATCCAAAACTTATAATCTCGAATCAAAATCCAAACCATTTATAACAAAATAATATACCACCATATATAAGCAAATCCATAATAATCCATAATGCTCAATTTAAATCATGTTAAGAAAACCAACAATGAAATATGATATATGCATGTAAGTTATGAAAACATATTGCACAATAATAGGTGTAAAACTCCTACCTCATATCGCTAATCCAATATTCTTTATAATTTCAAGTCAAATAGTCATTGATTACTAATAATTCAATATGAAAAATTAATTAATTCACTAAAATTTATAATTAAAAAAAATACCATTTTGCCCTTCTAGCCCATATTTTGAGAATTGCCACTTTATCCTTTAATCTCAATGTTTATTAATCTTTAATTAATCTTAACCAAGATTTATTTATTTCCTAATATTGCTAATTTCCAATGTTTTATTATATTTACAAAAATACCCCTACTGGCTTACATTAATTACCACATCTACCTAAGCTTACTCACCTCAAAATTTACTTTAATCATTATTCAAATGCAAATAATCACTAGCTAATCAACAATCTAATCGGCAATTGGTCTTATCTTAACTTAATTGGATCACTAAATAATTAATAAAATTGACCCAAGGCTAATTTGCTTAAACCCATTTTTAATCCAACATAAGCAAAATTAATTTCAGCAAAATAATAAACTAGTTGGGCCAATTCTGGTTTCTGGTTTAATAGTTCAGCAACTGATCCATAGCCCAAGCCCAAATAACATGCTGGGCCTGAATTTGGGCCTGATTAACTGGTTAGGCCAACAACTAATCTAGCCATCAGCCCAGTCCACTGGCCGCCCAACCCAACAGGCCCATAGCCATTTTGATTTTAAACCAACTTCTTCACCCATCCCGGTCGACCATCAGAGAAGACGTAACGTCCTCTCTCCATCGTCTTCTCCCAGACGATCTAAGATCGGCCATCCACCACCCATGGCGGTGGTTTCCCTTCCGGCGATGATGAATCCGGTCGGCGACGTTCTCCTTTCCATTCCCAACGCTAACCATCCTATCTAACCAGCTATCTAAGAATTATAACAGAGGATAGTTTGAGATTTACCTGGCTGTTGATCTGATCCACGGCGACGTTAGAGAAGAAGTAGCGAAGGAGACCACAGCGGCAGCGGTCGGCGACGGAGGAAGGGCCAGGGCCGACGGTCGTGGTCGCGACAACGAAAGAGAGGGAGCGAAGGGAAGTCAGCGGCGAGATGGCTACGCGCAGGCACGCGCGGCAGCGCGTGCCGTGCGCGGCGCTTGCGCGCACCGCACCGCTTGTGCCTGCGCGCGGCGGCGCGCGCCGGCTGCCCGCGCGGAAGAGGA
This sequence comes from Metroxylon sagu, assembly GCA_017589505.3. Lineage (NCBI taxonomy): Eukaryota > Viridiplantae > Streptophyta > Magnoliopsida > Arecales > Arecaceae > Metroxylon > Metroxylon sagu. The sequence goes on from JACVBY030000657.1 coordinate 2,701,987, forward strand.
GAGGGCCGAGCCGTTAAAAGGGGAACGTGCCGGCCCCCTCCGCCCCCGTTTCCACCGACGCGGCTGTCTCAGGTAAATCTCCGTCGTCGCTGGTGAGAGAGAAGGAAAAAGGGGAGACGAGAGGTCGCCTCGGCCGGGCCGCTGCTCAACGGCGAACGGACACCGAAGTGGGGCGAGGAAGCTGGCCTCTTGGGCAGGCTGGCTTTGAAGAGGAGGGAGAAGGCTGTCGGATGGCCCTTTGATGGAAATGAAGTTGCACAAGAAGGAGAACTCACACACATATGGGCTTCGAGGGATTAAGAGCAGCACGGACCGATAATAAAATTTAGAGCCAAATATTTTAAAGAAGCGTTAAATACACTAATATCTGAAACAATAAAATTATGGAAGGCCAGCTCAAGTTCAAATCAGTTTCAAGAGAACTTTGTCACCATGATTAAAGTTTTAAAGGTTTCTAATTAAGAACTTACATATTTTCAGCCTTAAAAGGATCAAGATATCAATTCCTTAATTTTGGGAATTCAATATATCAAGAATTTTCTAGATGTTAATCCCTTAATTTTGGGAATACAATATGTCAAGAATTTTCTAGATATTAATTCCTTAAATTTGTGAATTCAATATGTCAAGAATCTTCTACATGTCAATCCCTTAATTTGAAAAATGTAATATATTAAGGGAAAACTTTTCTTAGATATGTTATAGGAGAATATTTTAGAGAATTTGTGAACTTTATATAAAGGGTCAAGAATTGTACCTTTGAGGCAGTCAAGAATAATATCAAAGTATTTATTTTGTGTTCTTCTTTCATTCTTGAAAGGACTCTTGAACTCATTAAGTTTAATTAATTGATTGGGCAATGATACCTATCTACATTAACATTAATTCAGGCATAAGAATACTAAAAGTAATTCAAAGAAGGGACTACTTAATGAAATGAAATCTACCAGGTATGTAACTCAATCCTAATCTAAAGAAGAAAGAATCTAATGATTGAGGACCCTTAAGACCAAGATGTATACCTTCATATGATCGGACTTAAGATATTCGGATGGGTTTAATCACCAATGATGAGCACTCACTTTGTTGTTGGAAGGTTATTTTCAGCACTCCATTTAACCGCTACTGGACTTAACGATTGTCACCACCAGTATGAGAACTCCATCCATAATGGGTTCCAAGGCAACGCAACCTCCTCTTTAACTCCGGATTGTAGGGGGCCCTTGAGGACTTGAAGATGATGACGTGGAGAGCTGAAATGGAGAAGACGCCCCTTGGTAGATCAAAGCTTGAAAGATACCTAAGTTGAACCTCACGCTCATTCCCTCACGGAAGATATTTGCATCACACAAATGGGAAGAAAAATGGAACTAGAATAGTTTTCATTTTATTCATTCATAATCTCTATTACAAGAGCTATGGAGAGGTATTTATAGTCCCTCCAAGCTCATTTGAAAATTCGAAATTCATGAAGACTTACATGGAGAAGATAGTGGGGAGTTGGAGATAATGGAGGGGAGTTACATGATTTATGGAAAAATATGTGGGCGGGCTAATTTGAATTTGAATTTAATTATTGGTGCCCAAGTGGAGAAGATGGAGGGGAGTTACATGATTTATGGAGAAATATGTGGGCGGGCTAATTTGAATTTGAATTTAATTGTTGGTGCCCAAGTGGAGAAGATGGAGGGGAGTTACATGATTTATGGAGAAATATGTGGGAGGGTTAATTTGAATTTGAATTTAATTGTTGGCGCCCAAGTGGAAGCTGAAATGTTGAAGTAGTATAATCTCTTGAACTGAGTTGGTTCCGATGCTCGAGTCGGATTTTTGGGTTGTGATTGAGCTGACTCCTGTGGCTTCAAATGACCTGCTTTATAATTCAATACATAATGAATTTGATCGAAAACATTTATTGGTGTCCACACCACAATAGTGCGATAACATTTGGGTTTTGAAACAGATTGGATAAAGTAAAAGCTTCTGGTACAAATAAGAATTTTATTGGACATATATTTCAATTTGAAAGATCTAGATTTGTTAAAGTTTTAGCTTTTTATGATCATTTCTATCAGTCATAATTATTTAAAAAAAATTTAATATCTTGTTAGAAGAGGAATATCACCTAGTCTCTATCCAGGTAGAGGTCTCTAGTATTAATAAAGAACCTATACATCAGTTTTATCTTTAATGAAAGGAAAAGGTTTGAAGCCTGATTTTAAAAATTTTAATATTTTTTATTATTATACTTTAAAAGATTCAAATTGAGCGAGCTAATTATTATTATTTTTTTCTCTCTTCTTTTCAATTGGATCAATATACGATACAAGCAGCATATTAGCTCAAAACGAAAATGCACGCACACGAGGAGTGCAAGATTTCAGCCTCCTTGAGTACTCGCAGGCTTCAATCTGTCAGAGTTCATCGTTGTGGCCACATAAATCCAGCTGCATATGTTGTTGATGAATCGATTATAAGTAAATTTTGTTGATCTTGGGTCATCATTATGCCAAAAACAAAAAAAACAAAATCAACGGTCGGCCACAAATCCCAGTGCTAAGCTGACATGAAACGATATCATTTTTAAATCACATCTTGTTCTCCTCCTCCATGGGATGTTGGACCTTGTGATGTTTTGGGAAATTCAAGAAAAAAAAGCCCAAAAAGGTTCATGATCCTGTTGAGAATCTTTATAAAAAGATTATTATTTGAGAGGTCTATTATACCCATCGCAAGTGCGAGAACATTACTGACTGAATTCAGTTTCTTAGTTTTTTCATACAAGATATTCCTAGGGTAAAAAGAGGCATATGTTGTGTCATAACCGTAGCACTAGAACCATCAAATGATGACGGCAATTTCCCATAAGATTGTTGTCAGAAACGCCTAACAGCAACAGAGAAGTGGAATTTGCTTCCAAATATCACCATTCAACGTCTGGAGTAGAATGTTCTCTATTCAACGAAGAGGCTATAGAGGTGGGAGACTTCCAGACCTCTGGCAGCCTACAAATGGCCCTCTTGCACTTCATTGTCGCTGACACAACACCTGAGCTCTATATTATAGATTAAATTATCAATAGCACCTTGAAGTTCAAAAGCAGTTCGTTCCTTTTTTTTTTTTTTTTTTTCAAGATACCGGTAGGGTGCACTTAGCTCAGATTGCCTTGGGTTAGACTCATCCAGTCTACATGGGTTCTTTAACTTTTAAAATCAGAACTGAGCCCATCAATATTGAAACTAACATAATCAAGTTCAATCAAGATTAGGTTGGTTCGGATGGTTTCTTGAAAGAAAAATTACGTCAAAAGTACGTGATTATATTTGAAATTTTTAACAGAGTCCTTATTTTTTTTAATTATATATATCAACTTATAAAATTTATTCATTTAAGTATATTTTTGATGATCATCAATGGAAAAAAGAAAAAAATAAGCATTACATGGTGATAAAATAGCAGTAATGGAAATGAAAAATAGCGGTGGAAGAAGAATTCACAGAAACATTTAGGATGAAAGGTGAAAAATTAAAGATGTTTTTTTCTCTATTTTTAACCCTTTGCTATCAACAGCACCATTTTATAATTTTTTTATGTTTGTCAAACCAGCTAAGTAGCCTATTAAGTCATCATTAATAATTATTGAAAATATATTTTAGTAAATAAACTTTATAAGTTGATCTTAAAAAAAAATAAAAAAACTCAATTGAAAACTCTAAACAACTTCAAATACTTCTGCTGCAACTATTTCTTCCCTGAATTTATTTCTTTGGTATCTTGCAATAGTAAAATTTAAATATTTATAGCTCGAAATGTAAAATGGTACAAATTATATAATTAATTTATTTTAGATAATTTTATATGTACATACAAAAATTTATAATTTGAAATATTTATATTTGATTTAACGTCATGGGCCCATTAATGCTGAATTGTTTCTCAAAGGACTCAAAACAGCGCGAGAAGACAAGCATCCAAGAGACAGGTGTTCACCACCTTTGGAATGCTGACCATTTTTTTAGAACTCCGTAAACGAGAGGGAAGAGAAAAAAATGCCACTCGCGTTTCCAAAGATAAGTGCGGGGCGTTTGAGAATTTCTCCCTTTCCTCGTGTAAGTGCGGGGCGTTTGTAGCTGCTGACATTGCTTTTTCTGGTCATGGCTTGCGGGTTGGATTTTCTCGATCCAAAGAAATTCCACATTTGTTTTTCGTTTTTCCTTTTTAGGTCATGGCATTCTTGGCTCGATGCTTCTTGTCCCTTATTTAATTATTTTTATAAAAAATTATTTAGTTATTTTTATGCAAAGAGAGAAAAAAATCTCTGCCATACCTTAGATCTTAAGGTGGATATAAAAGGTAGCAACTCGCCGCATGATAGGCGTACAATGCATTCAGTAATAAAAGTAATCATCAAATAAAAGAAAAATTAACTAATATACTATTAAAAAATAATAACATTCTTATTATAATTCTGAATAGAGCAGATATCCAGGATGCATATAAAACTAATAAACATAAATTTTATCTAGGCTGGCAAGAGCTTCAATTTATCGATATCCCTCTTCATTTCTTTGACTCTCACGCACTCAGTAAGTAAGCCTAATATAAATATATCATTATAACTTTAAAAGTATAGCATGCCATGATTTAGTTAGTTTTATGTGTCAAAACTTAAATGTCATCTTGTTATTTAGTATACTTATATTCTTGAAATATGTTGAAATTATTTTTCATATTATGTCTTAAAAATTCTAGTTTCAAGTTTTCAAGTCATCACAATCATAACTCACTTATTTCATGCCATCACAATCATGATTCACTTATTTCATGCCATTAGCATCTACATGTCATCTTGTTACGAGTACGTTACAATCATAAACTATCGCTACATATATCCCTATGACAAGGCCAAAACACCATATTTAATCCCTATGGATTGTGACCAAAGTACCACATTTAACCTTATGGTTCCAAATGTATCCTTCACATATATCCTTTGTGAAGGTAGATCCCGATATCAAAAATCATATCATAAAGTCATATTATAGTGGACCATAGGTAATATATTTTATCATCAATAATTTATTCTCACATCTTATTTAATTGTTGTTCATGAAATTCTTTAGATTAACATGCATAAATATATATTCATATCATATTAGTTTTGTTAATAATGTTAATATCAAATATTATTACTATTTTATAGTTTGAATATAACATAACTACTTATTTTGCATTTTCATTAATAGTTTATAATTATTTTCATTATTATCGATATGTCCTATTATCATTATTGCTATTATTATGTTATCATTATTTTTTTAAATAATAAATTATGCAAAAGTTAACTAAAATCTAAAAATAATAATATTAAACATTCAAATATATATATTAAAGCATCAGAATTTATTTTGCAAGATAATAGTAGATAATAAGCAATATTTAAACATATATAGGCATTATTCAAAAATTATATAATTTAATAATTTATTGAAATCATTAATTATAAATGGTTTACTTACCTTCTATCGTAAATCCACATATTAGATCGAACTAAGTAGGCTACTGACACTTATAATATAATATTTAAATTTTTAAGTTTTAAAATCATGGCTCAAAATAAATTCTATCATTGTATAAGTCTAGTTTTGAATCCAAATTGGAGCTTGATTATCTTAACTTGTATAAAATTTTTTTTCATAAATTAAACTTATCTCAGATCTAACTATATGTCAAACGGTTGGGTCATGCTAACTTAGGCTTCAAAAATTAGATCCAACTTGGTCCAAAATATCGTGGACCAAACCCAAAACAAAGAACCAATCGTTACTCTTCCCGCTGTTTCATTCTCTTTTCTCCCTTCTCTCATAAACTCATCCGTAACCGACTGCCCCATGGCCACCAGCAGCGCTTCCCTAGCGGCCGGCTACAGTGCCGGCGACCTCCACTTTCTCTCTCTTTATTTCTCTGTCTTCCTCTCTCTCATTCTATCTTGAAACAGCCAGCCAGCCGGATGCTGGCTGTTTCTGACGGCTTGGCCGGCCTTCCCCGGCCGGCCAATCGCCGCTGACTACACCCCCGGCTGGCCACCGGCTCCTCTCCTGCCGGAGCACCCAGTCCGGCGGGGATCCGGTGGCTCGCCGGCCGCCCCACAACTCTCCCTTTTTTTCCTGCCTACAAAACAGGGCAGTCATCTTCTCTCCCCATCTTCCGGCGATCGCTACCGATAACGGCTGAACCACGACGTGACCCCAGGATAGCTTAAGCAATGAAGAAGGGAATGGCGGGGGTGCCTGCTGGAAGAAGTAGCCGGTGAGGAAGAGATCGTCGCCGGAAAAATGATTCTTGCTGCAGCTTCTCTGTTCCCTCATTAGAATGAAGCAGTGAGTTAAGAAATGATCTCGACGATCCAAACTCCGGTGACGGAGACTCAAACCAAGAAGAAGAAAGAATGGAGGTTACCTAATGGAATTATCACTGAGCGGAGGAGACGCCGGTGGAGGTCCGGCGACGCTGGCGATGGTTTAAAATGAATAGAGACATGGTGTTGCAGGATGACACAGTGAAGAAGAAATAGGGAGGGTTTTATTTTTAATCCCTCCTTCCTTCCAGGGTTGGCTGGCTTGAGCTAAAGCAACGTCATCCATAATAATGTGCAAGCTGGTAAACAACCTTTCACCGATGGTTGATGCCATGGGGTAAAGTGCATAAAAATATAGGACCATATAATTTGATATTATAGTTGAAATAAGAATCAAAATCAAACTTTATTAAAATAAAAATCATTCTTTCCGTACATTTAATTAAATATAATTTTTAAATTCTACTAATAATGTAAATTGAAATATATATAAAGTTATATATTATAATATATTTATTATATATTATAATAATATATAATATATATTATATATTATATAATAAAATTATATATTTTAAATTTGCAGGATGTGTTGAGTTATAGTTAATCTGAATGTATTTGAAATTTCTACATCAAATCGAAAGGCCATTCCAAAGAACTAAGAATTATTTTTCAAAAAACAACAAGGATATGTTCTAAATTGCATATTAGCCTATTTAAGTTAGGCAGCATTTCTTTTCCTTATATTTACAAAAATATTTACATTTATATCTTCAAAGGAACATATCATAATAGTCATGACATCAAAAAAACTGCACACAAATTTTTTCAAAATGATGATAGAATAGAACATTAAAAGATTTTTTTCCTCCAAAGCAAAATAGTGAGCATTCCACTCATTACTTATATACTGTTAAAGGCATTAAAAGAAAAATTTCAGCATATGGCAAATATAACTTGAGAGTAGATTCTATGAGAACTTTGTTCAAATTATTCACTCAATTAGAGTGGATAATATTTTGGAGTCCTTAATATTTAAACAACGAAAGTGGTTTCCAATCATTTTTATTTATTCTAATATGCCATAGATAAGGGAGAGCATTACAACTTTGTACATGCTTACATGCGTCTTTGGTTTCCCTTGGACTTCCGCTTAGTAGAGATTAACACCATAGCCATATAAATCCAGTCACATATCTTGTCGATGAATCGGATATAAGCAAATCTTGTGCTCCTTTTGATCATTATTGCGCCAAGAAAACTCCAGAAGCCGACCACAAATCCTGGAGCAAAGCTAACATAAACCCATATCATTTCTGAATCATTTGGATTTTCTTCCGATCCTTCTTCTCCTCCATGAACTGTTGGAACTTCAGTAGATTTATCATCAGGGCACTTTCTTATTGGCTGTCCACAAAGATACTGATTGCCACTATAGATGGATGGATCAATCAAGGTTTGAAGTTGGTTGCCGGATGGAATTCTTCCTGATAGATTGTTGTGGGACAAGTTCAAGTGGATCAAAAAATCCAAAGCAGCAATGCTTGTAGGAATTGTGCCTGATAGGTTGTTCATCGACAAATCCAGTGACTCCAATTGCCCCAAGGCACCAATACTATTTGGAATACTTCCTGCCAAATGATTCCTTGATAAGTTCAAGAAACAAAGTCCATAAAGGTTTGTAAACTCTTTGGGTATCTCTCCAGTAATATTATTGTTGGAGATGTCTATGCTTGTCACTAATGAGAGCACATTAGTGAATGTAAGTTCCATATTTTTTGTCATTATCAAGAGATTCTCAGTGTAATAGGAGGCCACACCTTCAGAAAGAATAGGTTTTTCCGTATTTTGTATCACAGTCATGGCTTTGAAATTACCAAATGATGGTGGCAAAGTTCCTTGAAGATTGTTGTTAGCAAGATCCAACACTTGAAGAGAAACAAGAAGTGATAGTTGCATAGGAATATCACCATCCAACATATTTGATCGGAGACGGAGAACTCTCAATGATAATAGGCTCTCTCCAATCCATTTAGGTATGTTACCTGACAACTTATTATTGCCAAGGTCAATGGTAACCAACCGTTTGCACTTACTTAAGGAGGAAGGAATCTTACCAGACAGGTTGTTATTTTCCAAATGCAATGATTCAAGTTGATTGAGAGACCCTATTGAGCCAGAAATGCCTCCTGACAATTTGTTATCTGAGAAATCAATGACCTGCAAAACCAATGAATTGTCCCAACAATCAGGAAGAACTCCCATTAAATCATTGCCTGCGAGATTGAGAACTTCCAGATCATTTGCCTCACAAAACCAATCAGGAAAATTTTCTGATATTCCTGCACTAGATAGGTGCAGTTGACGCAAACCAGTCTGGTTCTGAAGCCATAGAGGGAATTTGGGCCCCAGTAAGCAAGAGTTCATTCTGATTGCCCATGCTTTAAATGGAGGACGCCAACCTTGACTCACATTAACTATCAAGGAGTTATGAGATAGATCCAGATATGATAAGCATGTGAGGTTGGCAAAGTGGGCTTCAGTCACTGCACCTGCCAAAGAATTTGATTGTAGATCCAATTCAAATAGAGCAGATAACTTTCCCAATGATGCAGGAATTGAACCGCTCAATGAATTAACACCAAGAAAAATATATTGCAAACTTTGGAGGTCCCCTATCTGATTGGGCAAAGGACCACTAAGATTGTTGTGATCCAAAGAAACATCACTTATTTTGTTAATGCTGCATCTCAAGAAACCATCCATCAATCCTGTAATCTCTCCACCTATATGGTTGTTAGAAGCAAAGAGTATGCTCAAGTTGCAAAGATTACCCACTGTTTCTGGTATCACTCCAGAAATACTATTGCTATCCAAAAATAACTCCTCCAAGTTATAAAGATTTCCCACTGTCTTTGGTATCTGCCCATTGATAGCATTGTTTGATAAGTATAACCTATCCAACTCATGGAGATTTCCTATGGTTTCTGGTATCTCTCCATTAATTTGATTATAAGACAGATCTAGTTTTCGCAAATTTTGCAAGTTTCCAATGCTTCCGGATATCTCTCCTCTAATTTGATTGTAAGACAGATCTAATGTCTGCAAATTATGCAAGTTTCCAATGTTTTCTGGTATCCTTCCTGTGATATTATTGGAATTTACGTCGAAGTATTGCAGGTCTGTGAGGTTTCCAATGGTTCTTGGTAGAACTCCACTAATATTGTTGGAGCTCAAGCTTAAATATCGCAACTTTGGAAGACTCCCAATGGTCTTCGGTATTTCACCACTGATGCTGTTTATGCTGAAATCTAAGAACTCCAAGCTTTTGAGATTTCCAACAGTTTCTGGTATACTCCCACTAATGTTGCTGTCTGATATATCTATGGATTGCAAGCTCTTGAGACTGCACACTATTTCTAGGATGTCTCCATTGAAATTGTTCCTTGAGAGATTCAGGACCTGAAGCTTCTTGAGATTCTCGATGGTAAGCGGTATATTGCCATAAAAATAGTTCCCACTAAGATCAAGATGTTTAAGGCTGCTAAGGTTAAACAGCCAACCGGGTATTCTTAATGCAAGGTTGTTCTCAGAGAGATCAAGTGCAGTAAGAGAAGTGAAATTAACATGGGGTAGTGTAGAGGGAAGGCTAGGGAGAAAAGCCCAAGACAGACGCAGGACAGAGAGAGAAGGAAGCATATTGATCACATGAAGCCAATTGGATGCTTTTGAGAGGTCGACATAACTCATATCAAGATGCTGCAAGAAATGGATCTGAGCTAACCAGCCAAGGTCATCAACATCCAAACAAAATGGATTGCCTGAATTGAGATCAAGATGGAGCAAGCTTGAGAGGTTCCCGAGTTGGTGAGGGATGGTTCCACCAAATCCAGCATGAGAGAGGTTTAGATACTCCAATTTGGCAAGAGATCCAATGAAGTGGGGGATTGGGGCACTGCTAAAATTGTTCATGCTCAAATCTAAATAATTCAAATGTCTCAAGTCAAGAAGTGAAGGACTTACCTCACTTTTGTTAGGACGGCGTTCGTCGAAGTAATCTTCCACATCATACAGATAAGGGTAATGAAGGTGAAGCTTTACAACGTGACCGGTCATGGTGTCGCACTGGACTCCTCTCCATTTGCAGCAGTCTTTGCCATTCCAAGAAAGCCATTTGTGGGCGTCATATATGCCCTCTCGTATACTAAGAAGAGCCTTCCTTTCCATCTCTATGCAGCTTCCTGACTCGGAGCTATTTCCACTGAAACAGAGACACAGTTGCATGGATCCAAAGAAAAAGAGGAACCCAATCCAAATGACAGAAACAAGGGCAATGGAATTATTGGTTGAAGCCATGAGATCTCCCTGTACCAAGGAGCAAAGCAAGGGTAGCTTGTTGAGAACCGAGTCGGAAGGGAGATAGGGATGGGATTTTTTTTTTGCATTGATCCTTGTCAATGGGGACTCGCTTATTAGCCGATTGCAAGTCAGCCAACGAAGGCCGGGTCAACCGTGTCTCTATCGAGCTGAGCTGTTTCCAATATGGCTGCCGAAAGAATGGAACAACCTTTTGAATAAAAAAGGAAAAATCGCTGCAAGCACAAGCAGGTGAGGCAAGACTGGATGAGAGGCGAAGTTTCAGTCCCAGAAATTGCAGACAAGATGATCATGCTGGCCCCCTTGAATTTGGTTTGCGTAGGGATTCAAACCTGTCTTCCAATGTAATGCTGTAGCGCTGATTGTTCTTCTGCAGCTATGACCTTGACTTTGAGAGTCATTTAACCAAATCAAAATTAAATTATATCTCAATGCCTGAGAATTTCTTATGTTGACCATGCCACGTCAGGCACACAACTACCATCCTTTGATTCTTTAAAACTTTCGCCTCCCTTAAGAAATCGTCATCCTTGACAGTTGAACGCAGCAAAAAAATTTGAACAAATTGACATTGACGAATTATAAGAAATAAGCTTTTTAAAGAATTTTCTTGACAAATCAGAATAATAAAACATGGTGCTTAAGCTAATAAGTTATTGAAATTTAAAACTACCATAAGATTACTGCACAATGAGGAGATAAAGCTATTTATGACCATCAAAATATGGCCGTCTTCTCCATTTTTGAGAATATAGGTCTCTATCTGAATTATTTTTGCGATTCAGATGCAACGATGATAATTCATAAATAGTAACAGTAACTCTAGCCAAAAATCGTTATTACTATGCCATTGTTTTTTTTTTGGTATCAATGAAAGCATGGAATGGAGAAAAGGGCAAAACAAAAAAGCTAATTTAATTCTAATTTTTAATATTATTTTATTTATTTTTAATTAGTATTATTTTTTTATTTTTGCTTTAATTATTATTATTTGTTTATAGTTGTTTACGCTCTTTATTTTTGGTTCTCTGCTTTTATTAAATGATGGTCTGTTCTTCTTGTATTTGAGATTATCGATTTCTAAATGTTATTAATTGCATAAATCAATCGATATTCCATCCATGCTCATCCGGTGATGTAAATTTTCTAGCTAAATGCCATGGTAGGGAACATCACGCCGGTCCACTTCACCGGCAATATGGATCGGACATTCTATGGTGACAAGGCCACAGTGGGTCATGTTTTTATGGAACATAAAGAGAGTGTCCCATGTAAAATGGTTTCTATGTCAAAAATAAAGTCATGAAAGCAGAGTCTCATCATTAATGTGTTATATAACTTATTACTTAAAAATAAATGATAGTTCCAACAATACTATTTTTCTTCGAACCGGCCTTATTAAAGTTCTTATTAACTGTTTTACTGTTCAAGCTGAAATTATCAAGCAGCAATATAATGATAATTATAAAAACCTTAGTAATGACATAATAAAATGAGGTAGGTATTCGAATGTAGCCAAACCTTTATTCGGTTACGTCCCCACCCTTTGATCTATATAATTTATGAATCTCAAAAATAAAAAAAATAAAAAAGATGAAGTGGCTTTGAAATTTATGTGAATCCAACGATGAGAAATATGATCAAATCCTAAACTTAGCCTTTGTAGCAGCCATTAAAACATTATATTCAAAAATGATAAGAAATATCTTTGTAGCAGCCATTAGATCAAAAATGATAAGGAATGCCCCACATATCTTTATCTAACCCAACAACCTTCACTGCCTTGCATTCACTTGAGTCCATCGCAAATAGTTTGCACAAAATTTTGATGGGATTAATATTGATTTATTGGACTCGATCCAGCGCATCCTCAACTTATGAAGCACGTAATTGATCAGCTAAAACAATGTAGGAATAACTCATTGGTCAACTTGGAAAGTAGAAGAATATGTAAGCCTTTTATATATGTATACATATATAGAGAGAGAGGGTGCATGCTTGATTTGATTACTCTTGAGTAGATCTCAAGTTAAATTCATTCAGATGTAGAGTGAATGATAGAGGTCTTTTATCAATGATTTTTATTACTAGATATGATATACTATTTTTAAAATACTTGCACAAAAAAATTATGCGATTGAAAAACTCGTAGCCTATTAATTAAGTGGTTATAAATTATATAGTGATATATTTTTACAACTTCCTTATCTAAATCCCTCCCAAATTCCAAAAGCAAGCCCCATGGCATTGTAATAGCCTTGGGACCACTTCAGTGCCCTAGAAATTACCATGTGGCACAAGAAATCCTAGATAATGAAGAGAATTCAAATTTTGAATCACATACCTAAAGAAGGAAGGCCAACCACCCCTCATCTCATGCCTTTGATAGTGCTAATAATCTTGCGTCTCTTTCCTCCAAATTGGATTTCCTTCTTATGCCTTACCTAAAGAATAAATGAAGGCCCCCATCTTACATGAGCAAGGAATTATATGCCTTCTCACTTATCTGTCTCATTTAATTAGCATCTGCCTCCTTGTCACCTCAAATTCAAATTTAAATCTTGAATTTATTTTGGAAAGCAAGGCATCTACTTCCTTATGAGCCTCAAATTCAAATCACCTTCTTCCTTATCTACCTCAAGTTCAAATTTAAATCTTGAATTTGTCTTGGAAAGCATTGCGTCATACGCTTTCTCCCTGATCCAATCAGTGCCCTCTTTCATCCAATCAGCACCTTCTTCCTTATGAGCATCAAATTTGAATTTAAATTTCGGCTTTGTCTTGGAAAATAAGGAAATTTCAAATTTATTTTCTTACTTATTAATCAGCACCTCTTTCCTCTGGATTAGCGCCTTTCTTTCTGACCCAATCAACAGCTCCTCAACATCAGCAAAGAAAGGAATCCCAAAGATCACATCCTTACATTATCTAAATAATTCCTTATGGAGACAAATTTTCTTGGAAAGAGGATGTGAATGGAAGGCCTCTTAGAATGGGGGATATCACGTGTATTTCCAACATCATGATCCCGTAATCAGCCTGGAAAATCTAAACGCATCGATTTAGCATGGTGCGTTCTCCCTCGTTCCCTGTACCTCATGGGTGTGCCTTCGCCAATTCATCCATAGGAGGTCCGCTCCATCTATTACGCTCATCTCTTCAACAATCGCCATTGGATTTCGATCAGAACAGCAAGCGCCGCGTGTTCGCCCACATAAGTCTCATCCACAAACTCCCATAAATCATGCCCCTTCCATAAATAACGCCCTTCTATGGTATGGAGCGCGCCTCATAGGGCATCACAGCATTCTTTCCAAAGAGAGAAATGAGAGAAGTGATATACCTACTAATATGGTCTCCTTTTCAAAGAAAAGAAGAAACGGCAACAAAGGCACTCTATAAACGTAGCCATGTGGCTGGTAAGGGACTACTCTAATAACACGCGGTCTGATTTCCTTTTAAGAAGACCACTGTGATTTCATCTGCCCCATGAAGTTAATAAAATAGAAAAATAAAAAAATCCCATGATTGAGGAGGTTCTTTATTGATCTCTCCGATCCCACGACTGAGATGGGTAACACTTGGACATCCCACAATCGCGCAGCTTTCCTTATCTGAAAGCCACGTAGCAAGAAAGTATTTCAAAGGAGTGTGATTTAAGCATTTCAGAAGAGAGAGAGAAACTTTCTAAATCACCCCGAACGCCTACACCCTGAAACTAGGTGCTCCCATGTGCTCCCATGTTGACTGACTAGAATTATGCTCACAAAAGGGACAGGCATAAACAAACCTTGGTGCCAAATTTTTTAAAAAAAATTCTTTTCATAAATGCATGCCCTCACCAAAAGAGAAAAATTTGGCCCGTCACTTGGACAAAACCAAAGAAAGTGCCTCTCACTCGGGCTCCTTTAATTTCTTGCATGAATTTAGACCCTTCCTAGCATTTGGGCAACTGAACGTGTCGGGACCTCTTCCCAACACATGCCTTCTTATAAAAATTTGGGTAGAATTTTTCTAATCTTATGATATGGATCATAAGGCATAAGTGAACCCTATCAAATTTTTATAAGTTACTTGCTCAACATACATAATCCTGTCCATAGCATTTAACTTGCTCAATTTAATCACACATGTCATCAAGCGTTAATACATAATTTTTTTAGTCCTGCTTAGTAAAAACATATTCTACATACACATCACTGTTCATTTTCAGGCTAAATCTAACATTTACATCATACAGTTATAACTTCACAGACAGATACATACATACATCACCATCTCAGTCACTACTCTTAGCATACAAGAGTATTTTACAATTCCCTTTACATCCACCAACACCCTCTCCAAACTCTAATAACACATACAAAAATTTAATGCTATTGAAACTAAAATGCTAAGCCCACCTGCAAGGTCCTTGAGTATTTTAGACTCAGCTGCTAGCTCGAAGATTTCTAACTCTGATCTGAAATAAAAATGTGAACAATAGAGGGGTGAGACCTAAGTCCCAATGATTGGATAGCCATCTAACAATGGGAAAAACGGAGAATCCACATTATAAAATCAATAGAAATACCAATACCACATATCGAAAATAGATATAGAAACTTTTTTTTTTAAATGAGATAAGTTAACTTATAAGTTAGCTTATGCTTCCAATAATATAACTTAAACAAAGAAATGCCATTTTTATAAGATCTCACGATGTCGGGCTAGGTGTGCTACCACTAAGGTACATCTCTACAGTCACCCTTCTACAGGTATACTTTCAGTGGGTGAGTGAGCTGAATCTCCGAGGATCCCCGCACCACATGGCATTCCTCACATGTGCGGTTCACCCCAGGTGTGAACTTGCCCCTTTTCCCCGGGCCTTCTCATTGCCCCCTTCATAGGCCAATATCTCTGTGCCCCCTAAGGCTATATAGTAACCTAACTCTTTACTGAGCTGTGATTCTTGCCCCATTGGGCTGCTTACAATCTGCCCCACAGGGCTGATCTAGCTTGTACTCCCCTTGGCCTCGGGATCATAGTACGATCGAATCGCAAGGAGGTGCTGGCTGTAAATAGTGTATGAAATGCTCATGCTATGGCATAGTCTACAAGGTGATCAGCCCCATAAATGGCCCAATGCTTTAATGATGTCTGTTATTAAAAATACTTCAGAATGTAGTTTATAATTCCACTACAAAATACTATACTTTCTTTAGAACTTTTCTATTCAAGTATGCCCACGCAAACATATACTGGAAAAGCAAAAATCTATGCTTTTAACTTTAAACTCATGCTTTGTCTTTAGAACATGCTTTTAATCTCATACTTAAACTTTAAATACATGCTTTGCTTTGATACCTTTTTGCTTGAAACCCGTGGTTCCACTTGAAACATTTATTTTATGAAATCTATGCTCACTTTTCAAAACACCTTCTCTTAATACATATGCTTTACTCTTAAAAACATTCTTAACTATGAATACATGTTTTAAAATCACTATGAAACTTGGTTCTCATTTTCCATACAAAGGCTATCGAAACATTTCATGGAACATAGCATTTGTTTGGTTTGGTAACTAAATTACATCATACATTACATAAAACCCTTTCAAAGCTAGATGAGAAACCCACTTACCTTTTTCTATTTCCTCTTTTCCACGGTTGCTACCCCTCTTGAAAAGGCTCCCTTGCCTGATTTCCTTGACCTATATTACCACATATGAATTTATTTAGGCGATATATACCTAGGTTTTCATGAAACATGCATGCATGCTATCTCTTAAACTAGATATGAAAATAATATAAGAAAAGGTTTCGCATACTAGGTTTTCCATCTTTCCTTCCAACAAACATAAACCCTCATTATTTTCATAGCATGAAACCCTCTCTTATCTCTTTTCTTTTCTTTCTAACATATGATTTCATCATTAATCTAAAGCTTAGAAGGTTAGGGATTACCTTAAAAATGACAAGAAAATACCAAGCTTCCTTCCCCCTTCTTCCTTTCTTCTTCTTCTTCTTCTTTTTTCTTTTCTTCTTCTTCTTCTTTTCTTCTTCTTTTCTTCCCCACGGCTAAACTCTTTTCTCCTCTCTTCCACCGCCTTCCTCTCCCTCTCTCTTGATTTTTCTTACGGGTGGATGAAGAAAAAGGTTAAGTGGGGTTTTAATGCCTTGGCAAATCCCCAAAATGCCCTCAAACAAATCCCTAAAATGCCCTTTTAAAGTCCACATGGCACACTCTCCACCATGCTACTTTGCCCTTGGTTAAATTTTCATTTTATCCTTGAAAAACTATCAAATGACTTCCGAAGCCCTTTTCTTTTATACCCTTAACAAATTTCCAAATGACTTCCGGAGTCCTCCTCTTTTATACCTTTAACAAATTTTCAAATAACTTTGGTGGTCTTTTCCTTTATACCCCTCATCAATTGCTCAAATGACATTGAATAAATTTCAAAAGTGCCCTTCATTCATGATAAATTTTATGTTTCAATATTAGGATACATGCTTTGTGATTTGGGATGTCACAGGACGGGCTAAGATTAAGACCTTAGACCCAACCCAAGGGTTTATAAAATCCTCCAGAGGGAGACTAAGTGAAAGAATGGGAGCAATTATCTTGAAACCCTAAAGCACACTATATCAATTCTTCTAAAGAAACTCTGCTCTATTTCACCTCTTACCCTTGCCTACCTCATAGACCTTTGGTATGCACTTTTACACTTTGAATCCTAAACCGAAAACCCTTCCATGTTCCTCCTTTTTGAGCCTCTGTAGAAATAAATATCACTCTTACATCCCAATTGCCCATGTCCTAGTTCTCCTTACATGATAACATTAGCCTTCTCAATAACCATGCCTAAAAACCCCTACACAAAGTCTTCCTACACTCAAATGAGTCCCCCTTGCAATCCAAGTAACCACTAGTTCAAGCCAGCCCACAGCATGCCTAGCGACCATCGACTTGAGTAACGGTGCAGTCTAAGCAACCATAAAGCAATTCCAGTCCTCAAAATGGATTGTCAGACCCAACCTTTGCACCCAAAACAATCTATGGTGACCCAACCTCTCTCACAAGCTCGGTGCTCAAGTCATCAAGGAAGACTTTTGGTGTCCTGTGGGAAGCTAAATGCCAAATGCAAGGCCGGTGGTTCTTTTATGACTCGCATTAATAATGAGTAAAGAATGGATGCTTGGCGTTCATAATTGCATCACAAGAATTTCACACCAAATTCAACCAAACCACTCTTGCCGTCCAAAATCCCAAACTAATTAAATGCGGTGGGGGGAGTCCTTAAAACTAGGCTCCTGATCCTAGCCCCAAAGTAGATGATGACTTAGCATTTCTCCAACTCAAAGCCTCAAGTCTTCAAAGCAGTTTCAGCCAAATGAAGTGGTCCAAGCACAAAAGTGGCTCAAGTGCTAGTCTAGAAGCAGCCCAAGTTTGAGTTCTGATCAAACCTAATTTGACCCTTAAAAGGGAGTCTATTTTCGAATCAGCCTCAAAAGGAGTCCTACTCCTAGGATAGCTTAGAGTACTCCTACTCTCAGTTTATCCTCAAAGGAAGTCCTACTTCTAGGTCATCATTAAAAGGGAATCCTATTTGTAGATCAGGCCTCAAAAGGAAATCCCACTCGCAGGTCAGCCTCAGAGGAGAGTCCTACTCTCAAGTCAAGTCTCAAATGGAGTCTTGCTTCTAACCTCAAAAGAAAGTTCTACTCTCAAGTGGAACCTCAGAGGGAGTCCTACTCGTAGGCCAGCCTTAGAGGGAGTCCTACTCTCAATCCTACTTTCAAGTTAGTTTCAAAGGAAGTCCTACTTTTAGGAAGAGCCTCAAAGAAGAGTCCTACTCTCAGATCAACCTTAAAGGGAATCCTACTCTCAAGTTAGTCTCAGAGGCAGTCTTACTCTTAGATGGAGCCTTAAAGGGGAGTCTACTCCCAAGTAAGCTTTAAGGGGAGTCCTACTACCAGGTGGAGACACAAAGGGAGTCCTACTCATAGCTAAAGCCTCAAAAGGGAAGTCTTACTCCAAGGTAAAACCTTAAAAGTGAGTCTTACTGTAATATCCCGAACTTGGAAGCATTGTAATTTCATTTTTAAGCATGTTTTTATTGTTAGTTTAGTTTTCTAATGTGAATGATTTGAGTAAAATCTTGAAAAGACGTGAAAGCTGAAATTTTAAAGTTAATTTGAGTTTCTCCCATGATCCTTCCAAAAAGTTAATAAAGTCAGTTATTTAGGCTTGTAATTGAAGTTTTTGAAATGATTTCAATACCTACTTATTGTTTTTGATCCTTGGGAGAGGTTAGAATAAAAATTTTGAAGGTTAAAATGCCTTAAAGTAACTTTAAAAATGATTTTTAGGAAGTTAGCTGGCTCTAGAGCCAGCTAACTTATGATTTTAGGAAGTTAGTTGGCTCTAGAGCCAGCTAACTTGTGATTTAGGAACGTTAGCTGGCTCTAGAGCCAGCTAACGTATGATTTTTGGACGTTAGCTGGCTCTAGAGCCAGCTAACGTATGATTTTTGAACGTTAGCTAGCTCTGGAGCCGGCTAACATAGGATTTTGAACTGTTTTCTTGAAAGTAGTTGACTCTAGAGTCGACTACTTAGCAAAAACTTTCTGTAAAACTGATCTGGGACAGTTTTTAGCCACAGTAGTCGACTACTGTGGAAATTTTTTTTGTAAAAAGAGCTGGAAACCAATTTTATCCAAAATAGTCGACTACTTTGAGAAATCTCTCTGTAAAAGTGGTTTGGGACCAATTTTAGCCACAGTGTGGTCGACTACTATGAAAAATTTGAGACCAATTTTCCTCTTGTTAGTCGGCATTTTAGCTGACTAATGAATAAAAATTAAGAACTTCTTAAGAGGTCACCCATTGCTCTCACCCAAGCATGCTTAACTTTGAGTTTTGGTGGATAAAAATCTTCTATGGAATTAGTTTGAGACCCATATCACTCTCATTAGCTAGTATTCATGCTGTCTAATAGGTGGGTAACCCCTGTCATTCATCTGATAACAGAAATTGACCAGGGGCATAAGTGAAATTTAGTAAAAAATCATTTGAGAGTTTGATTAAGGGCAAAATGGGAAAAAGAATTTGAAGGGCAAAAATACTTGGCAGAGAGGAAGCCAAGTGGACTTTAAAAAGCGCGACTTAAGAGTGGAGAAGAGCAAAATGAGAATTTTTAAGGGTATTAAAAACTCACTCTTCTTTCCTTAGCCTTTAAGCCACCATAAGAAAAGAGAGAAAAGAGAGAGAAAAGAAAAAAAAAAAAAGGAGAGGTTCAGCCAGCCATGGGAAAGAAAAGAAGAAGAAAAAGAGAAGAAGAAGAGAAAAAGAGGAAGAGAAGGAAAGGAAGAAGGCTTGGTGGTTTAGCCCATCTTTACTAAGGTAAGTCCAAACCTTTCTAAGCTAGAGAATGATGTTAAAATCTCATGATTTAGAGGTAAATGAAGTGATAGCATGAGTATGTTGTAAATCTTTAAGTATGTTAGGGATTGAGGAATATTATGCTAAGATGCTAAGGTATAGAGCATGCATGCATAGTTTCATGAAACCCTCAGTGCATGTGACCCTAATAATGTATGTACGATGACTTAGGCCAAGAAATTGGTACCAGGGAGCCAGAACAGGAGAAATAGAAGCTATAGCGGTGTGCTAACAGCTAAGGTAAGTGGGTTTCTTATCTAGCTTTGTGAAATATTTTATAATAGTATAGTGATATTTTGCTACAAAATAGAGTGTATCATGCTAAGTATAGTACCTTCAGTAGTCAAATATGGGAAATGAGAACCCGGTGTTATATTTTTAAAGCATGTTTTAAAGCAAAGCATGAGTTTAAAGAATAAGCATGGATTTACAGCATGTTTCAAAGCAAAGCAAGAGATTCAGCAAAGCATGAATTTAAGAAAAAAAAAAGGAAACATGAGTCATAGCATGTTTCAAAGCAAAGTATAGAGTTTCATAAAAAGTATTGTTTGGATAAAAACATATGTTTCAGTAAAGCTTGGAATTTATCTTTCAAAAGTTATGTTTTAAAGTGATGCATGGGCATGCATGAGTAGCAATGTTTCAAAGAAAATATAGCTGATTGTATATTAGATTATAACTTATACTGAAGTATTTTTACAGCATTCAGCATAAAGAGCATTGGGCCATCTATGGGGTTGATCACCCTGTAGATTATGCCATAGCATGAGCATTTCATACACTATTATAGCCGGCACCTCCTTGTGACTCGATCGTACTATAATCCTGAGGCCAGGGGGAGTGCAAGCTAGATCAGTCCAGTGGGGCAGATTGCAAGCAGCCCAGTGGGGCAAATTGCAAGCAGCGCAGTGGGGCAAGAATCACAGCTCGGGTAAGAGCTAGGTTACTATATAGCTCGAGGGGGCTCAGAGATATTGGCCCATGGATGGGGCAAGCAGGAGGCATAGAAAAAAGGGGCAAGCTCACACCTGGGATGAACCGCACATGTGAGGGGTGCCTTGTGGTGGGGGGATCCTCGGCACTCAATACATTCACCCACTGAGAATACACTTGCAGGAGGGCGACTGCAAGGATGTACCTTAATGGTAGTACATCCAGCCCACCATCATGAAATTTTATAATTGTGATATTTTTTCATTTAAGTTATATTATTGGAAGCATAAGCTAACTTATACATTAACTTATTTCATTTATAAAGATTCATGTATCGATAGCAATATCTTATGTTGGTATTATTATGAGTTTTATAATGTGGTTCTCAGCTTTTCCCCATTGTTAGATGGTTATCCAGTCACTGGGACTTAGGTCTCACCCCTCTATCGTTGACATTTTTGGATTTCAGATTAGAGATAGCAGATTGGCCCTGGAAAGCATGAAAGTGATTTGGGTTGTTAATTATTAGATTGTATATGTATTTGAAATGGATATGGATGGATTTGTATGACTGTAACCCTATGATGTATTTTGAACTTGGGTGGATATGAAAAATGATTCTCATTATAGAATAAATTTATGAATATAATCTTGATAGTAGCATTGAGATGAGACTATATTGCCTAGAATCATGTGATGAATAGTGTGGAAATCTATTTTATCTGAGCAGGGTGAAATAAATTGTGAATGTTATGTTATAAACAGTATGAATGAAATGAGGAGGTCAAAGTTTTTAACAGGTACAGTATTTTTGTGCATGTAACTTATGACAATTAGATAAGGATCGCTGGGGCTTTATAGTGCTTAGCATAAAGACTAGCAGATCTTTACCTAATTTTCATAAGAAATCATGCCGTCGGGAAGGGGGCCAACACCTACTCATAAGTCAGGCCTCAAGAAGGGTTTTACTCTTATATCAGAAGAGAGTCCTACTTCCAGATCAGGCCTCATAAGGGAGTTCCACTCCTAAATTAACCTCAGAAGAGAGTCCTACTTTCAAATCAAGTCTTAAAAGGAGTCCTACTCTTAGATCGAGCACAAGCTAGCTCAAAGGGGAGTCCTACTCTCAGATCGAGCACAAACTAGTTTACCCTGCTTTCAAATTAAGTCAAAAGAGGAGTCCTACTCTTAAGTCGAACCAATTTATAAGGGAGCCCTGCTCGAATCAAAAAGGAGCCTTACTCCTAATTCAAGCCCCACTCAACTCAAAAAGGAGCCTTGCTCCATCAAAATTATAGCCTCACTCCATCAAAACTTTTGGAGCCCTGCTCCATCAAAATAGGAGCCCTATTCCATCAAAATTGTAAAACCCTATTCCATCAAAAGTTTAGAGCCTTGCTATACTGAAGACTGGGGCCTTACTCCATTAAAGTTCAAGAGTCTTACTCCATCAAAATTAGAGCTTTGTTCCATCAAAATAAGAGTCTCATTCTATCAAAACTCTTAGAATCGTACTCCATCAAAACTTTGGAGCCCTACTCTATCAAAACTTTGGAGCCTTGCTCCATTGAAAATCAGAGCCTTACTCCATCAAAGTCCTGGAGCCCTGCTCCTCTCCATCAAAACTCTAGAGCCCTGCTCTATAAAAGATTAGAGCCTTACTTCATCAAAGCCCTAGAATCCTACTCCATCAAAATAGGAGCCCTGCTCCATCGAAACAGATGCCCTGCTCCATCAGACTTAAAGCCTCGCTTCATCAAAACTCTGTAGCTCTTCCATCAAAATCTTTAGAGCCCTTCTTCATTAAAATTCTGGAGCCCCACTTCATTGAAGATTGGAGCCTTGTTTCATCAAAGCCTTGGAACCCTACTCTATCAAAATAGGAGCCTTGCTTCGTCAAAAAATCTAAAGCCTTATTCCATTTAAACTCTGGATTAGAGCTTCACTCCATTGAAGACTAGAGCCTCACTCCATAAAAAACTTAGAGCCTTACTCCATCAAAATTTTGGAACCTTACTCTTTTATATAACTAAGGCTGAAACTTAAAAGGGGAATAAACATGGAGGCAAAAGGAAGATATAGAGGAGGATAAACATGTCACTTTTGGACTTTGGAATCCAAAATAATATAAATAATAACAATAATAATAAAATTTTCTAAATGCAATTTTCACAAGAACTGCTTGAAATAGCCTCTAAAATGGGAGTAAGAAATCATCATTAAGAAGACGTGAAACATCAAAATAAAATACTCTTATACCTCATATCATCCATACCAAGACAGTTCCACCGAGGTGAAGGACGGTATGGAGGTTGACATCGATCAACTAATGTAAAGATTAGAAATCTTCAAATTATAAAATTTTTTATATGTTAATAGATTAAAGATAGTAGATCACAACAAATGACTTGATTCATCAATATAAAATTAGGCAAGTTGATATTTGATCCTTCAGTAAATCAAACTTTAATGTTTAACCGTCATGAACTAGCCACATAACATTTAGCCCTTCTAAACATAGTTATTTTTTTAGTGAATATAAATATATTTTTATTGCACATAGTTATTATGGAGTGAGAAGAATTAAAAATTAAAAAAATTTGATATTATGATTTAAATGTTAAATAAGTGATCAATAGAAGGTAAATATTAAAGTGCAGTTCAACGAAAGACAAACATTAATTAAGTTCATTTATGTCATTTGATCTCGACCTTTTTTTCTGATCTACTAAAAGGCTTGAGATGTGCAGCAAGCCGGAGACCTCCCTTATTTTAATCACCGTATTCCGCCAAAGACCGAAGGCAGATGGCTGGAATTATAAAAATAAGATTACATCAGATGCTGTTCTTTTTTTTATTCAGCACAGCGCATGCTATTTGTCTTTACTTGCACATAATTAATTAGATTCACCATTAATGCAGCATTGAGCGGGGCTAGCCCCATTCTCCGCTGCTCCAATAGAATACTTGCAGGAGATAAACAGAAAATATATAGAATACTAGCGTTAATATCTATGCAATGCATGGCAAAACATGATAACATTTAGCTAAAAAAATTTAAAAATTCCAATATTTATTTCCGATGATGACATTCTGCTTTGGTCTCTACTTTTGTTATCTAATGTATTTTAGACTTTTAACAATTTATATAATCTGGAATGATATTTTTTAAAAAATATTTTTGAGAGAGAGAAAGAGAGAGAGAGGACCAGAAAATAAAAACAACTTTCCTCGTAATATTTATTGAGCCATACACATAATTTTTCTTCTCTAATATAGTTCAATCAATCAACCTGAGCTAAAAAAATGAGCAGAAAAAACCAGATGTAGATTTATATATATATATATAGAGAGAGAGAGAGAGAGAGAGAAAGAGAGAAATTAGCTTTCCTAGGCACATATTTTGAAATATTTTTTAAAAAAGTGAATAAATGGATTTTTCTTATGACTTTTTTATTGAGTAAATGGCATTGTACAATTGGCATTCTTGATTTTTGCATCAATATTAAGAATTTATTTATTTTTATAAATAAATATTTCTTCAATTTAAGTGGCACAAAATCTAAAGAAAGAAATTGAAGAAAGTGAAAAAGGATGAAGAGAAGACTCAATGTATGGTAATTGGAGGTTCTTATTAGTTTTCTAAGGCATACAGTATTTCTTTAAAAAAATATTAATAAATAATTTTTAATATCTTTTTTTTGAATAAATGGTGATTTTGTACTATAAACACAGCAAACTTATATGATTGAAGTTGAGAAGATCGACTTTTATAATATATATATATATATATATATGCTAGGCTAGATGATAGTCATTTAATAGATTGATTATTACATCCAACTCGCCAACTAAGCTAAACACAATAAGTTTTATCTTAAAATTATACAATGCCTGATATTTTTTTTTCAATTATCAATATATAAACATTTGATTAAACATTATTTAATTTATATGGATTATAAATTATATAATTTACAAGGCTAATATATATAAAAATCTAATAAATTCAACCTATTTGCATCTAAGGGTTATGCGACTGTATCATATGTTCAACCTTGATGATAGATTGGAGTATGGCATTGATAGATACAGATATTATATAACAATCCACAGGATATAAAGGAGATAAAATATTAAATATATGAAACATATTTTTATGAAAGAAAAAAAAGGAAGAAATCTAATTTTGGATGGTTTTGCTTGTTACTTTCCATCGCAACATCGGAAACGCCCTCAATTATGTTGCGTTTTTCTTTTGCCTTCAGCAAAGTCAAATCCATTTAACTTCACTCTGGATATAAAAATCCTTTACCAGTTTGAGAGTGGCTGTGTTACGTCACCACCTTGTTTACTATTATTTAAACAAAATACCATGGGCTGAAAATAATTAAGCTGAATAATTACGCAGATGAAAAATTATATAAAAGAAAGCAAAAGATTTCATTGATCCAAAATATCATAAATAAGTTAACATCACTTGCCTAGCGGTTGCACCTCCCTTCTATCTGAAGGAATTGTATTCCAACCTCATGAGGTGTTTCTCAAGTATTTAATGCAGAAAACCATAACCAGTAGGGATCTCACTGATATCTAAACACAATAAAAAGATTACATAATTTTTATTTTTACCTTCAGATAATTAATTAGACATAGTATGGTGTTGAAGAGATAGATTCAACATTAAAGATGCCTCTCTTTGTTTTTATTTTACTGATAGGCAACCTTTCCAAATGGAAGAAGATATGCATCAGAGGTGCAGCAGACACCTCAAAGACTTTCCCTCTGACAGCAGTTGAAAAGCTTTGTTTATCTCAGTGAAAGGCAGCTCATGGGTTATGAATCCATCCATATTAATTTTGATTTCCTGCAACAGTGGAGATAAGCAAGATCAAGAACCCGTATTGTGGTTGAAATTTCTTGTGTAATATTGTTGTCAAAAATTGCTGCCAAGACAAGAATTAGTCACAATTCTGATGTAATACTTTTGTGATTCTACCACAGCTATATTCCCTTCCTGCTAGGGGATTCTTTTTTATTTTTTTATATAGCACTTTGCTGTTGATTTGTTATAATATAGTATGTGTTATATGAAATGTAGCTTTGGCAAACTGACCCCATTCATTAACTTGTCCACCAAATCAGGCAGCTGGGACTTCCCTTTAAAATCTCCAAAGACACTTGCAACGATCCTCCGGCCATCGAAGAGCTCCATTGGATGCAATGGAAGCAACCTTGGGGTTAGATGGATTCCTAAAACCACTGTCAAACCCCATCCCTGTTCATCCAAGAAAAATAATTGAGCTTGTGAGAGATCAAAGAACTTTTATCAAAGTATATCAAGCTTTAATTGCTCAATCATATGCAAACACTAATGAATAACAGTACCCTACAATTGAAAAGGAGTCAATATGTCAAATACTTGGGATATTTTTCAGTTTCCCGTTGCTCTACCTAACTTGCTTGTGGGTCACGTTATGAAATGGACGTCCCATATCATATCGTTTTCTTGCAAAAAAACATCACAAGGAATGGTCAATTTACTTGGCGTAGAGCATGGGAAACTTCAATAAACGCACGACAAAACCAGATTTATATAAAAGATACCAGTGGTTTTGGTTCAATTCCGTGAACTTGATCTTGGCTTTCCCTATCCGTTCACGGTTAAAAATCTATAAAGATCTGGCAGCGACTACTCTAAAGGAGCTAAAAGCAACGAAGAAGACAATTCGTGAAGCCAACTTGTATAAAAGAAAGGGATTGCCATAAGCGTACATCATGGGTTGACAAGAAAGCATCGCGGAGTACATCCAAATTCCCAGCACACTCGAAGCTGTAATCCACGCCTCCTTGAGTCATTTCCCTTATCACCTGCACATATCGCCATTAATACCACATGGGTGAAGCAAGCAAGTGTGCCAAGCAATTAGACAACGTTTACATTTGAACGCATTAAAGTTGGCCTTGCGGCAGCTGAGAGGGCACATCAAAGGATCATTGTCTACTCGTAAACTTAGCTAAGGGTTTGCATCCATTGTTTTTATCATGTCTTTAAGAGATAAGTTTTTTTTTTTTTTTTTTGGCCTGGTAAAGTATCAGAACAAAATCATTCTGTCACTGTTCTATTACTCCCAGCAATGCATCTTGAAACATCGCTCGTGAAGATGGAATAAGATGGCGGCGATGCATCCCATTTTCCGGATATTTCTGTGTTAGATTGGAGATGGTCTCTGGAGATCATTGACAAAATCTAGGCATGAACGTTGACAGCAAGGACGATTACATGAACTTCACAGTTATTGGCTAGGAAGCGGTTCATATTTCATAGCAGTTATTTGGACGTCACTTGATAGATAATAAAATAATTTTTATACCTCGTGCGTAGGCTTGTCAATGTCTTTAGGGTTGACAAATTTTGTGATGCCCATCTCTCGCCCTGCATGGAAAGAAATCACCCGTCAGAAGCCTCTCATAAACTTGCTTATGATAATGACTTACACTCCATTCCAAATGAATTTTATAATTTTTCTAGAACTCATTTGTAATTTCATGAGTTGCCATGTTTGGCAATTTCAGAAATCATAAATTTGAAATCTTAATGTAAAATCATAAAATTATTTCTTTTTATAATAAACCTTACTAATAGAATTTGCAAATAAATTCTATGGGACGAAGAAGATAAATTTTCTAAATAAAATTACTCATGATTAAGACAAACGCATGCCCTTCATCTCCTCTCTTCTCTCTCTTCTTGCTTGAATCATCCACTATGATGCTCCATTCACTATCTTGGTCTTTCTCAAATCATTCACTTTGAATCTACCATTATATTTGGTTGGTTTTTTAACCTTACCCTACTTTTATTACTATATCAGTGGATTTTCTTCTTCATGATTGTCTTCTAAGAAAGGAAAATGGATGAAGAGAAAAATTCTCCTGCAATATATTACATCCCAAACAACAACCAATCAATTGCCATAGATGTGAAATAGTTTATTTCATCAAAAAAAAAAATCTTTTTATCATTGTTTACCAAAAAAATAATTCTTTTCATCAAAAAAAATTCTCAACTTTATTTCTTTATGTTCTAGGTCCAATAAAAGAGATGAAAATCCAGCAATAATATCAAACATTAATTTAAAGAAAAATCTCAAAACCCTTTTAAGATGAAAACCCAATGAAGAAATTAAGAGAAAATGTGATTAGAATTTAACTTATTAAAAAATAAATATTAAGATATTTCTTTTTCTTAATAGATAGAATAAATATATGGGGAAAAATTTTAAAATAAGTATTAAACTATAGAAGAAAATAGGTTTTTAAAAGTTAAAATTTAAATAAAAAGAAAAACATCAATATCTTATTAAATATTAATAGGGATAATTTAGAAAAATGAAGCATTGAATTTAATTTTTATTTATTTTAATTATAAAAATTTATTTTAATTTCAAAGTGTTATATATAATAGTCATTTATAAATAAATTTTATTATAGATTTTATTTTATTTGCAAATAAATTCGGAAGTAATTTGTGCTTCAAACAGGACCTTAGCAATTTCTCAACTACAACCTTTATATCAAAGCTCTTTGCAATGTTCTCTTAAATATGGTTACAATATCTCACGCTTGAGTGGAAAAAGAACGCAACAAAATCATAGTTCTCTTATCAATTAATGCAAAATATGGTATAAAAATAATAATAAATGAAGTACATGCATTTAAATATTTGATTTTATATAAATATAAAATTTTATATATAACGGTCTTCAAGTTTGAGTAAAACTAAAGGGTTGCTGCAGAATAAGAATCAACATAAAATTATAACTACATCTATCAACTATCCCTATCAATAATCAAATAGAATAAAAAAATTATATAACTGATCCCAATTATTTTAAAATTAAGGTATTGTTATTGAATATAGTTAATTATAGAATTCGATCATCTTTCTTACTTTTATCTTTGAGATTGATAAACTATTTAGGTATAAGAATAGAAAAGATCCTAGATTTAGGCTTATGTATATATATTCTCTCTCTCTCTCTCTCTCTCTCTCTATATATATATATATATATATAGACACACACACATTAGCATATAGTTTCTAGTCCTTCCATGCATAAAGAAACCATACCTTTTACAAATTTTTCTGAGTTGGTGTCAACGCCGATAATTTCGGAAGCCCCCCTCAGCCTTGCACCTTCGGCAACCTACAGTAACAAATATTTCAGTTTCAACCCCAAAAAGAAACCAGAAACAGAGGACTACAAAATTGCTGTCTTTATATGTGATGAGAAATTTCGAACCGCGAGGCCCACAGCACCAAGCCCGAAGACTGCCACGGTTGAACCCTCTTTCACGTTTGCACAATTCCACACAGCTCCCACTCCTTTCAGTTTAACAAGTACTCAAAAGAAAAATAGATTAAAAATAATATTATACGATGCATAGTGAATGGACCAGCAAATATTTGATCGAATAAAGTTCTAATGGCAAAAATATATATATATATATAATTAAGACGCATGAGCGTAGACGATAAGGAAATTAGAGTTTTATTGTCATTTTGAATTCAACTAATGTAGCGTAGTTTGACTTTAAGCATGATGCCAAGAGGATAATGTGTCATGATGTATGACATTTGGATTAAGAAAAATGTGTATGAGGTTAATCCTGCAATGATTCAAGACATGGATTATGTCGTCTACTCATAGTTTTGCCTAATGGTACCATATAAAAAAATTATGTGTTCAATTATTAAGTTTCAAGTTAGACTCGTTAAAAAAAAAAAAAAAGTTTCCTTCCTTAATAATATAGGCTTTCATTAAAATTTCTCTCTAAACTTTGAATATCAAATATATTATTTTAATTAGAAGTAGGCTCAAACAAGGAAGCACATCATGTCATCTTCACTGATTGCATGTTTGAACGGACCAGGAAAAACGCACCAACGTTTAAAATATCCTCTAAAAACCGGTCGGCCGTGCCCGTCCACGCATGTCGCCGTCGGTAGACGGGCCGGCCCTACGTGGCCCCGTGCTCCGCACCACCCGTCATGAACAATATGTCATCGTGCGTGACACGGCTGGACCCTTGATCGCGGTGGGTCAAATGTTCTACATCAAAATATTTCTTACACTTATTATCTCTTAACAGTATTTGAATCAATTTAATATTATATATATATATATATAATTAAAAAATTGGTAAAAGAAGAGTTAATTTGCCGATCAGCACCGTCCATAAACAGTATTATACCGTGCCATGCTTGTTACGATGGAAAAAATAAAATTATTTAATCAGTCAGCAACTTTGAAAGCATATGAGTGCCCAACCTTTTTTTTCGATTTGCATGTGAAGGCACATGCGTTGCATCCACGCTGGTAATAATTTAGTGCACAACGTTGGTTTGGATAGTTTGTTTATATTTTGGTTGAGAAATTAATTCCATCCTTATCCCAATTGGCCTGACAGTTCCTCGTGCCGACCCTACTCAGCCAAATTGCCCATCTGAGTCAACTTGCCGGCCAAATTGCCTAACTCAACCAAAAGCCATAGGTCACACCAATCAAAATTGGCACAAGTGCTGTAATAGAATTCAATGGAAATGAATACTGCCATGGATCCGTCCTTTTATAATCAATGCTAGGTTTGTCAGTCATATATGTCAGCTGGTATTGGTTTGGCATATCAGGGGAAAAAAAAAAAATCAGCTCAAATACCATTTAGAATTGGATCAGATTGGGCATCTCAGTTGCGAACAAATGAATCGGACTTAATCCAATGTTTTAATTAAACATAGTGAAAATCAAATGAATTAATCAATTTTCTTTACTAATCCAATGACCCCAATACAAATCAATAAAATGCAAATGATCTTTTTTTTTATGCTCTTTAAAGCTACTTTTTAACTAATATAATTTAAATATCAATATTATTTTTTTTTAGGATTTTTTTTTAAGATTTTAACCTTAAATCTCATATGTGTACTTTATGAATATTTTATATGTTTGCTATACTTTTATCATATTATAAACTAATATTATTTTTTAAAAAATTTAAAATTAATTTCGATCATTAGTATGAATATCATATTCTACTGTGTAGTTTAAATAATTTAATATTAAAGTTTTAAATTTTAAAGTCATTAAATTATTTAAATCATATATAGAAAAAATATCTTTATTGGTTATATGGTTCAACAACGATTAAATTATTAATTGAATCCTTAATTCAGCCTGCCGGGCGGATCGATGTGGGGTCTAATTGTGATAACTATGGCTAAAACTTGGAAGAACGATTAGATAGGTGATTTTGAACAGCATATTTTTTTATTGGATTTGAAAATTTAGACATACCGGTGGAGATGCCGCAGCTAAGAAGGCAGATCTTCTGGAGGGGGAACTCGGGGTTAACTTTAACCACACAGGCGGAGTCGAGCACGGTGAACTCGGCGAAGGTGGAGGTGTTGAGGAAGTGGTAGACGGGGCGGCGCTCGCCGGCCCGGTCCACGACGGAGAACCTGGTCCGGCCGTCGCCGGCCATGACGCTCCTGAAGGGGTCCACCCGGAACCTGGCGCACAGGTTGGTCGCGTGGGACCCGCAGTGGGCGCACTCCCCGCACTCGCCGTTAAAGATGGGGATCACGCGGTCCCCCGCCTTCAAGTCCTCCACCCCATCGCCGACGCTTTCCACCACCCTGTCCGCATGCCTCCAAGGCTCAAATTAAGACACCGTGCAATTATATTACGTCGTTATATATATATATATATATATATAATAATTGTCACTACTTTTGCTTACCCGGCCGCCTCGTGGCCAAATATTCGGGGGTACGCTCGTTGCTTCTCATTCTGAGTCAAGCAACAGGAGAAAGAGAAATATTTAATAAAGAAAAGTATAGTTCTGATTGGTAATTAGGATACAACTCAATACCAGGCCTTTCCAAGCACTGAGATCGGTGTGGCAGATGGAACTGAAGAGGATCTTGATCCGGACCTCCATTTTTTGAGGGGGCTCTACCTGCACCTCCTCCATCACAAAGGGTTCTTCTGGACCCCATACAACGGCAGCTTCTCACGGTAAAAGAAATTAGAGAGTGTTTGTGAGAGTGAGAGAGAGAGAGAGAGAGAGAGGAGGGGGAAGTGGGTGGGGAGATGAGAAAGGAAGAGGAAGAGGAAGAGGAAGAGGGAGGGAGAGAGTAGAGAGATACCTTTACAAGAGATAACTTTGCCAGCAGTATCACTGGCATGGAATCCATGAGGATGTTCTGGACCGGTGCTTCCCATCTCTCTCTTTCGGATGTGATTGGCAGTATGGCTATGATGGAAGAGCAACACTGGAAGATGGCTGTATATTTATAGCCCAAAAAGATGACAGTATTGTCATTTACTATGAGATAGAAAACCAATAGAAAAAACCATTGATCTTTAGTATATTATCCCACATAATTGCTGGAGTTCTGTCTTCTTGCTATTTTCCCCTCTTAATCGTAGGACTAGAATATCCTTCCAAACAGTTTCTCAATATATATATATATATATATATATAGAGAGAGAGAGAGAGAGAGAGAGAGAGAGAGAGAGAGAGGAGGGTTTAGAATAAAAAAATCAACAGCTTTTCTTTCATGCTAGTGTGCAGGTGAATTAAGCAACTTTTAAATATTATAATTAATAGCTTTTAATGTTGTTTAAATGCGCGTCCGCATAAATTATACTCGAAGTTTATCATGAGGAGCTTCATTCATAACCAAATATAAATAAATAAAAATGTATATATATATATATATATTATAAATTATATTAACTCTATTTTTTGAAGAAAAGATTTTATCTATTTTTTAATTTATAATTTTAAATTAATTAATTTTTTATTAAAATTTAAAAATATTTTCTATCTGTTACATATATTTTATTTATCTTTATGCCTCTTTGAGTTTTGATTGTTAGGAGCAGTACATCAAAAAAGAAAACATGTTATAACTTTAAAATTTAACTACTAATACGTGTGGTAAAGTTAAGGGAATTTGGCTGAAGAAATCAACTTATTTTTATGTGCATATTAGTTGAATGGCTTTTAAATGTTATAATTAATAGCTTGTAATGTTATTTATCTGTGCAAATAAACAGCACGTTTATAAAGTGTTGGGGAAGTCAAAGTCCATTAAGACACCACTAGTAAGAAGCTTTTTTTTTTTTTTTTCCCGCTAAAGCAAACAAAAGGGTTTTATTTCATTTGAATTTTATCATTCCTATTTTTTAAGAAAAGATTCTTTCTATTTTTAATCTAAAGTTTAAAATCAATTAAATTCTTTTATCGTAAAGTTCAGAGAGTTTGGAAAAAGACCAACTGCTTTTCTTTTATGCGTGTGTTTAGTTAAGCTAAATAATTCTAAATAATAATTAAATATTATTATTAATAGCTTTTAATGTAGTAATAATATATGAGGAATTAAGTACTCAAAGTCTATTGCGACTCCATATGTGAAAAGCTTTCATTAAAAAAAAGAAAGAGTTTTATTGCATTTCTATCATGTTTACTTTTTTTTTAAAAAAATTTCATCTATCTTTTAATGTACGGCTTTAAATCAATTAAACTCTTCTAAAATTTAGAATATTATTTTCTAGTTCTATACATACATACATACATACATACATACATACATACATATATATATATATATATATATATATATATATATATATATGTGTGTACATATATATATATTATCTTATATCTCTTTAAGTTTTGGATGTTGGGAGTCATGCATAAAAAAATTAATATAACTTTAAATTTTAACTTTAATAATATAAAATTTAAAAAATAGATTGATATTTTTATCTTTTTTTCATCCTTAAAATATAAATCATGCTAGTGCGCATGTGTTATACGAGCATTTACTTAGTATTTAGTAACTTTTAGCATTCTCTTATCATAAAGTCTATGCAACGGCTTTTAATTTCATTTTAGTGAGATGTGCTATTTAAATATATATTTTTTTTAATTAGCCATTTTGGTACATGTGCCAAACTTGACAATACCCAAAAAGAGCACAGATCCTAGCACATACTTTGAATGGTTCTAATTAAATTTTAAAAAAATAAAATAATAAAAAAATATTAATGTTCATATAGGCATGAATTATGGATGAATTATAGGTATCTATATTCAAAATGAAATACATGATAGTCATCTAAAATGCATAGTGTTTGATGGTACAAAATTGAAATGATAAAAACCAGCTAAAGCATGAGGGTGGAATGGCAAAAGCATAAGATGGGATGAGGATGATATTCTTGCATCAAATCACTCATAGAGAGGATTTTTGACAAGATAATCCGCAATTTTGGACGACATATCACGATGATCCCTATTTTATAAAATACAAAATGTCCAAGGGCAACAAAAATAAAACCCTTTGGCATTGTTAACAGATATCCATTGACTAGTATTTAATAAATAGCCAACGTAAATCATAGAATAAAACCTTCTAGCTCTTATCCTCTATATCACGACAGCGCTTTCCGGTCAATGTCTCTTTCTTGCTTTCCACCAATTATCTTTTTGACTCTCTTTCGACCGGTCGATGGGAAGCTTTGTTACCCCCCGCCCCCTCCGTCAAACCTATACTTTTCTCATTTGGTCCCCTCTTCCAATCTCTAGCCAATAAGCTATCTATTTTTATCTCACGTCCTCTTCCTTACAACTTGGTAATGTGCCCAACTTATACCCCACTAGTGACATTTGCGAGGGAAACTAATTTAGTTTACGTGGTGGAGGATTTTAGGATTTCATGTATTAGTTGTTTATACAATAATTATGGGTTGATTCATG
This sequence comes from Metroxylon sagu, assembly GCA_017589505.3. Lineage (NCBI taxonomy): Eukaryota > Viridiplantae > Streptophyta > Magnoliopsida > Arecales > Arecaceae > Metroxylon > Metroxylon sagu. The sequence continues at coordinate 2,736,914 of JACVBY030000657.1, forward strand.
TGACAGGAATGAAACAAATCCTTTTCCCTTCCATCTTTTTGGTGGAAAGAAATAGTTTTAGAGAAATATTGCCGAATTTTATACCAATAATAAAATCTTCCTACCTAATTATATGCTACAAATTTTAAATTAAATTATGAATTTGAAAAATATTCTTATCTTTGATATTAGTGATGTGATATGAGTTGGGCTAGCTTACTTGATGGTGACACGTAGCGGACTAGAATAAGGCATGATGTGATTGGCTAGATTAATGCACGTATTCTCTCAAAAAGAAAAATTTTAATTATGAGAAACTTCCACTACAACCGTTCAATTCGAAGAAATTCTGCTAAAGACACCAACTAATTGGAGTATGAATCCACCATCTTATTTAAGAAAAATTTTTTAATCCTATTCGAAAAGAACTTCACCAAAGGCACTACCCTATTTGGGGATCAAAGTTCATCCAAGTCGTGTGCCAATAAATAGATTAATCTAAGAGAGACTCTTCTAAAATACCTATAAAACCAACCCTAAACCTATCAAGTAAACTAGATTCAAACCTCAATCTAAAAATCCTAAAGTGCCTACCAAAGGATCCCTAGGTCTTTCTCTTTTACTTCTTGGACTGATTTGAGCATTAAAGGGTTCTCGTAGAGAAAATCTCAACACCACTTCTTCTCTCCCTATGCAAGAAACAAACAAACTTGCATGAAGGATATTTTATTCTTTACCCTATCCTCTCCCTCTCTCTCTCTCTTTTGTAGGAGCACACACATAAATTAGCTGGAGAGTACTCTACGATGCAAGTTATGATGTTCTTTATTAGTTTGCATGTAAAAGCCAATTTCGAACGTTAGCAGGTTGGCATCATTGATATGAAATGAGTAGGAATACCTAATCATACCATCCAAGAGAAAAGATTAAGAAGCAAACAACACTCAAGCAAGTATGAGTCATGCTTAGGTCGACTCCCAAAACTCTATTGGAGATCTGAGTAACCGAGATCCTCCACCAGTGGCAACAATCACCTAGGATCAATTCAATGCCCCTCTTCATCACATTGACATGCTAACTTGGTCCAAGAATTGATTCCCTAGGGTTCTAGTTCTAGAGATTAACTAGGAGCTAATAAGAGGGCCCATCGAATTATCAACTGTGATCAATCGCAACCTAAAATTGGTGAGGACCCTTAAGACCCCCAGAATCAATATGAACTAAGAGCGGATGCCAAGACGACTGACCTAAGAAAGAGCCTCAAGATTGGCTATCACAATCAAATAAGTATATTAACCTGAAGACCCTCATGACTAGCCAATGTTAAATAGACCAGCAATTAGAGGAGATGAACCACTGAATTGGAGCAGTCATAAAGTCTGTCTAAGGAAGGGAGCAAACTTATCTAATGAGCTCAATGTTTCTAAGGAGGAGTCGTTTCACTAAAGAGGCAATTGCTGAACCTTTACCTCCTAAATTTAAGATGTCGTAAGTGGAGCTATACAATGGGACCTTAGATCCTATCAACCATTTGGAGAGATTTAAAGCTCTCATGCTACTACATAGTGCCCTAGCGCTATCATATACTAAGCTTTTCCTACAACTCTAAAGAAGGTTACTTGTACGTGGTATTCGAGCTTAGACCTACTTCTATTAGCTCTTTCAACCAATTGAACTAGCAGTTCATCAATTACTTCATTAGCAGCCAAAAGCATAGGAAGACATCTATAAGCTAATATCGGTTAAGCAAAAGAAAAATAAGTCATTGAGGGTACATTTGGTAACCATTTTGGGATCACCTTAGTGATCTTGGATCATTGCTAATCCTTATCCTGAAGTGATCTGATCCTCAGTAATCAGAAATCATCGTATTTGGTATGATATATCATAGTGATTAAGGATCACTAGTGATCTAATGTCACTACGTTTGGTATGCTATAGGAATCCAAGATTACTAATCATAAAATATCAAAATTATCCTATTATATTTATATTATATTACGATAACATATATTATATTATATATTAAATTATATCATATATTATAATATATAAATAAATATTATATTATAATAGATAAATTATAATATAGTATAATATAATATATAATATATAATATTATACAATAATATAATATAATGCATTATATTATATTGTAATATAATAATATAGTAATATAGCAATATAATAATATAATATAATAATTTTATATATCATGTTATATATAAAATATTGCTATTATGATATATTTATTACAAATAAGGGATATTTTGGTTTATACATTTTAGTCCAAAATCACTATAAAGGGTGATCCTCGATCACCATCACGAAAGATCACCTTAATGCAACTAACTGGGATGATCTCGTCACCATCCCATAGATCACTAGTGATCCTAGGTGGATCACCCCATACCAAAGGCTCCCTGAGAGACTACATCCAATGATTCAACTTGAAAGCCCTAGAAGTCCAAGAGCTCAATTCCTTAGTGGCCATCGTATCCCTTATGAACAATCTGAAGAACTAAATATTTAGCTTCTCCTCACAAGCACCCACCTAAACACCTCACTGAGTTGTTAGCCTAAGATGAAAAAAACACATCATTGCTAAAGAGGTGTTTATAACTCAGAAAGAAGATGAGAAGAAATTAGGAAAGAATCATTAAGAGAAGGATGATCGAAGGCCCAAGGAATCTTCAAAAAGGTCTTGTGAATCTCAAGAGACCCTGCACTGATTTAAAAGTCCCCCTAGATGTTTAGAAGGTACATTATTCTTAACACATCTTAGAGTCAAATTTTAATGTAAATTGGCCATGAAGACTATGTCCACTAGCCTACAAAGATGAGGACCATGTCCATTAGGAGGGATCAGAATAAATATTGCTTATTCCACCGGGACCACAAGCATGATAACAAGGAGTCCTAGCACTTAAAGGATGAGATTAAGGACCTCATCCTGGGAGGATACCTCAATCACTACATCGAGAGATGCCAATAATCTCAATAGGATGGCCAAGAGGAGTCCAAACATGAAGGAAGGCCCAATAACCGACCTACTATCAAAATTATCACTATGCTCCATCATGGGCTCAATTGATAGAGAGAGTTCTTCAGCTCAAAAGACCTATGTACCATAATAAAACCTGAGGAGCCCTCCACTAAGAAGTGTAAGACTGAAGCTGAGCCAAGCATCACTTTCTCTGAAGATAACCTGAAAGAGGGGCGTGGACCCTCCATAATGATGCTTTGGTCATCTTTATGATCATTACTAACTAACAGGTGAGGAAAATCCTAATAGAAAATGAAAGCTTAGTAGGCATCTTCTTCTATAAGATTTACCAAAGAATGGGCACTAGTGTTTATCTACTAAAGCCAATAAAAGCCCCCTTGATGGACTTCACTAGAGAGCCTACCCAAACTGAGAGAATAATCACCTCATGGTGACTATAAAAGAACAACCTTATAGTAGAACCATAATTGTAAACTTTCTGATTGTTAAAGTGCCTTCTACCTACAATAAAATCTTAGGTCAACCAAGCTTGCATGCCCTAAAAGCAATTATGCCAACCTACCATCTCATAATAAAATTCCCTACTGATTGTGGTGTAGGAAACTCAAAGGAGACTAAGCTACAACCCAATAGTGCTATATGGCTGTAGGACCTTGTATGGTACTCCAAAGCCTCGATTGAACAAGGGAAAGCCCAAGGTTTATAATCCATGAGGTGTTCATGGGGTTCTAGGGTTGATGTGAGCCCTAGGGTGAAGGATTTCAGCCTTCACGATTTTTTAGGTCCATAGGATTAGGACCTAATGTTCTTAAGTCCAAGTAATTGGGTCTTGAGGGGGCTAACCTATCATTGGGCTAGAGTTGGGCTCAAGGTGAGTGATTCTAATCACATGTGGGTTAGTCCAAGGGAGTTTTTTGTTAGGGTTTGGTTTCTATTTGACCATGTATAAATACTTTATGTATTGGCATCTTGTATGAGGCTGAATGAATGAAAAACCCTTTTCTCCCTAAATTCTTTCTTCTCCTCTCTCTCTCTCACGTGGTTGCCTAGGGTTTCCTAGGGTTTGCTACCACCCCTTGCCAAGAAAAGAAAGAAATCAAGGCATCCATAGAGGAGAAGAAACCCTAGTGGCCTTCTCTTGAAGAATCCTTGTGGGACTAGAATTGTTGCAGTCTATTCCCACTTGGAGTCATTCTCTTTTGAATTTTTACAACAAATCTAGACTTCCCACGCCCAAAAGGAGAGGGTTCACATTCTCCTCTTGCGGCTGGTGAAGAGAAAGGAAGGAAAACTAGTTGCCTACATCGACGGGGATGATTACCAAGAGCGAGATCCGAATCTTGCTATTGCAGAAATTTTCTGTAGCAAGTTCATCTTGTTTCTGCTTCTCTACATGCCTTAGCACTGGTCTGCTGTGTGCCACGCTCCAAGGAAAAATCGAGGATGTGACCCCCAACAATGGCAACTTTGAATAAAAGCACTAAGTTAGCCAAGGTGCTACTAATTGAGAGCTTAGACCTTAGACATGAGTTGAAGGAGTGGAAAGCCGAGTTTGCTGAAGACCTAAACACCGTCTCATTAGGAGATGACCTCACAAAGACCATTTAGGTTGGCTTCCTTTTGTCAGAAGAGCTTTAAGAGCATATCATAGGGTACCTATGAAGGAATTCTAGCATATTTGCCTAGTCATTTGTAGATATGCTAAGCATTGATCTTCATGTCATCATCCACCATCTCAACATGGACCCGAGTAACAAGCTAGTTTGACAGAAGAAGATAAACTTTGCCATTGATTGATAATGAGTAATTAATGAGAAGAGATGGACAAACTATTAGAGGCCAAGCTCATCAAGAAAGCTCATTACTCTAATTGGTTTGCTAATATTGTTATGTTAAAGAAAGCCAATGGAAAGTGGCGATCTTCCCTTGGAGCGTGGCACACAACGAACCAGCGCCAAGGCGTGTGGAGAAGCGGAAACAAGATGAACTTGCTGCAGAAATTTTCTGCAGCAGTAGAATTCGGATCTCGCTCTTGGTAATCACCCCCATCGATGTAGGCACTAGTTTTCCTTTCTTTCTCTTCACCAGCAGCAATACGAAAACGTGAATCCTCTCCTTTTGGGCATGGGAAGTCTAGATTTGTTTCAGAAATCTAAAAGAGAATAACTCCAAGTGGGAATAGGCTACAACAATTCTAGTCCCATAAAGATTCTTCAAGAGAAGGCCACTAGGGTTTCTTCTCCTCTATGGACGCCTTGATTTCTTTCTTTTCTTGGCAAGAGGCGGCAGCAAATCCTAGGAAACCCTAGGCAACCATGTGAGAGAGAGAGAGGAGAAGAAAGAATTTAGGGAGAAAAGGGTTTTTCATTCATTCAGCCTCTTACAAGATGCCAATACATAAAGTATTTATACATGATCAAATAGAAACCAAACCCTAACGAAAAACTCCCTTGGACTAACCCATATGTGATTAGACTCACTCACCTTGGGCCCATGGTGTGGCATGCAAGAATGGAATCTAACTTAGAAGATTAATTAATTGATTGAGCAATGATACCTATCTACATTAACATTAATTCAGGCATAAGAATGCTAAAAGTAATTCAAAGAATGGACTACTTAATGAAATGAAATTTACCAGCTATGTAACTCAATCCTAATCCAAAGAAGAAGGGATCTAATGATTGAGGACCCTTAAGACCAAGATGTATACCTTCATATGATCAGACTTAAGAGATTCGGATGGGTTTAATCACCAATGATGAGCACTCACTTTGTTGTTGGAAGATTATTTTCAATACTCCATTGAACCGCTACTGAACTTAACGATTGTCACCACTAGTATGAGAACTCCATCCATAATAGGTTCCAAGGCAAGGCAACCTCCTCTTTAACTCCGGATTGTAGGGGCCCTTGAGGGCTTGAAGATGATGACGTGGAGAGCTGAAATGAAGAAGACGCCCCTTGGTAGACCAAAGCTTGAAAGATACCTAATTTGAACCTCACGCTTATTCCTTCACGAAAGACATTTGCATCACACAAATGGGAAGAAAAATGGAACTAGAATAGTTTTCATTTTATTCATTCATAATCTCTATTACAAGGGCTATGGAGAGGTATTTATGGTCTCTCCAAGCTCATTTGAAAATTTAAAATTCATGGAGACATACATGGAGAAGATAGTGGGGAGTTGGAGAAAATGGAGGGGAGTTACATGATTTATGGAGAAATATGTGGGCAGACTAATTTGAATTTAAATTTAATTGTTGGCGCCCAAGTGGAGAAGATGGAGGGGAGTTACATGATTTATGGAGAAATATGTGGGCGGGCTAATTTGAATTTGAATTTAATTGTTGGCACCCAAGTGGAGAAGATGGAGGGGAGTTACATGATTTATGAAGAAATATGTGGGCGAACTAATTTGAATTTGAATTTAATTATTGGCGCCCAAGTGGAAGCTGAAATGTTGAAGTAGTATAATCTCTTGAACTGAGTTGGTTCCGGTGCTCGAGTCGGATTTTTGGGTTGTGGTTGAGCTGACTCCTGTGGCTTCAAATGGCCTGTTTTATAATTCAATCCATAATGAATTTGATCGAAAACATTTGTTGGTGTCCACACCAGCCCAACTCTAGCCCAATGATAGGTTAGCCCCCTCAAGACCCAATTACTTAGACTCAAGAACATTAGGTCCTAATCCAATGGACCTAAAAAACCATGAAGGATGAAATCCTTCACCCTAGGGCTCACATCAACCCTAGAACCCCATGAACACCTCATGGATCATAAACCTTGGGCTTTTCTTTACCCAATCGGGGCTTTGGAGTACCACACAAGGTCCTACAATCTCCACCTTGGTGCTCTAAAGCCATTGCAAAATCTGCATAGTCCTTCAGACCCATCAATGTCACACATGAGAGAAAACTGTCCCGCGGAAGAATCTTCGTAACTGCATCTGACTGGTTCTTCTTTGTATGTACTTTCATCGACTCCACCTCACCTTCTTCCACCAGCTCTCTGATCCTATGATACCTCACATCTATATGCTTTGTGCGTGCATGATAGACTGGGTTTTGAACCAACTGCAGAGCACTCTGACTATCACTATGCAGCACCACTGTACCCTGCTTCACCCCTATTTCCACAATGAGTCTCTTCAACCAAAGAGCCTCCTTGGCAGCCTCTGTAATCCCTATATACTCAGCCTCTGTTGTAGATAAGGCCGTGATAGGTTGAAGGGTTGATCTCCAAGAAACTAGTCTATCATACATGCTAAACACATAACCTGTAGTAGACCTCCTTGTATCCAGATCACCTGCAAAATTTGCATCAACAAACCCTTCCAATGGACCTAACAACTTACTTGAGATATTGGAGTTCTTCTTAGGTCCTTCATGCTACCCAAAAAATAGACCAAGCCTTCGAGTTCCCTGAAGATACCGCAAGATCCACTTCAGTGCCTTCCAGTGCTCCTTTCCTGGGTTTGCCATGTACCTACTCACCTGGTTCACTGCATGTGCTATGCCTGGCCTACAACACACCATAGCATACATAATGCTACCCACAGCACTGGCATATGGAACTCTCTCCATGTACTCTTTCTCTTCATCTGTTTGGGGGTTCTGTAGCTTTAAAAGAGACATATGGTTCGCCAAAGGTGTTCCAACCGGTTTGGCTTTATCCATCCCAAACCTTTCCAACACCTTCTGAATGTATCCTTCCAATGACAAGTGGAGAATACCTTAGTCCTATCTCTCCAAATTTCCATCCCAAGTATCTTCCTCGCTGGACCTAAATCCTTCATCTCAAACTCTGATGATAATGCAATTTTTAGCCAATTCACTGCTTCGACACTCCTGCTGGTAATGAGCATATCATCCACATACAAAAGTAAATATAGTGCATCATCCTTATCCACATCTTTCACATACACACAATTATCTTGTTCACATCTAGAAAACCCAAGGCTTAAAACAAAAGTATCAAACCTTTTGTACCATTGACGGGGTGACTACTTCAAACCATAGAGAGATTTCTTCAATAGACAAACCTTTTCCTCCAATCCAGACTGCTTAAATCCTTCTGGTTGCTTCATATAGATTTTCTCCTCTAAACTCCCATGTAAGAAAGTCGTCTTCACATCCATCTGCTGCAACTCCATATCATGCTGAGCTACAAGAGACAACAACAACCGAATCGAAGCATGACGTACAACCAAAGAGAATATCTCTGTGTAATCTACTCCCTTCCTCTGCGAGAACCCCTTGGCAACAAGCCTTGCTTTGTATCTGACTCCACCTTGCTTTGAAGGTGCCTCTTTCTTCGTGAACACCCATTTTGAACCAATGGCCCGAGCATCTTTAGGTAGATCCATTAGCTGCCATGTCTTGTTCTTTTCCAGTGACTCTATCTCCTCCATCATGGTCTGCATCCATGATTCCCGTTCAGAACTCTCCATGGCTTCTTTGAAGGCCTCCGGATCTCCATTAGCAGTGATGAGAGCATAGGAAATGGTCTCATCAATGCCATACCAAACAGGTTTGTAGATGTTGCGCTTCAGCTTGTGCAGTACCACTCCCCTTTGACGATCCTCCAAATCTAAAGTATGTGGCTCTACCTACACCTCCTCCTGGACTGATGGCTCTCCTAACTGATCCTTCATATGTGTGCGAATATGTCTACCAAACTCCACCTCAAAAGAAGTATGTTTTGAAGTAGAAGTAGAAGGTACATCACCTGTCAGTGAATGTTGTCCACTGCTGTCCTGTCTAGCCTTCTCAGCCCCATCTGCAATCCTGGACTTCTTCAAAATGCTCTTCTCATCAAAGATGATGTTTTTACTGATGATACACTTCTAAGAATCAGAATTCCACAACAAGTAGCCTTTGATTCCATATGGATATCCGATGAACATCAGCTTCTGCGATTTTGGGTCCAGCTTGCTCCTTTTGGTTGCCTCCACAAATGCATAGGCTGGGCAACCAAAAATCTTCAGGTGTCCAAGCTCCACCTTCTTCCCACTCCAAATCTCCTCTGGAATGCCTCCATCAAGTTTGTGATTAGGGGACCTGTTAACAAGAAAATAAGAAAAAATTATTGCATCACCCCAAAAGAACTTGGGAAGTGATGCCTGCAACCTCAAGCTTCTAGCCTTCTCTGTCAATGTTCGATTCATCCTTTCGGCTACACCGTTTTATTGGGGAGTCATCCTCACTGTGTAATGGTGTTTGATCCCATTCTCCTCACAGTAGCTTCTGAATTCGCTACTAATATACTCCCCTCTATTGTCAGACCTTAGGCACTTCACCGGTTTCCCTGTCTCCTTTTCAACTTCAACTCTCCAAGCTTTAAACCGAGCAAACACTTCTGACTTTTCCCTTATCAGATACACCCATACCTTCCTGGAGAAGTCATCAATGAATGTCAAAAAATACCTAGCCCCACCTCTGGCTGAAATAGGAGCCGTTCCCCATATATCCGAGTGAACTAGCTCAAGAATGCCTTCACTTTGCTTGGTACTGCTGGCAAACTTTACCCTATGTTGTTTGCCATAGATACAAGGCTCACAAAGGTCATCATCCTCCTTTTTAAGTGCTGGAATCATACCTCTTTTACTGAGTTCCATGAGCCCTTTGTCGCTCATGTGTCCCATCCGATAATACCACAGTTTATATGCCAATTGTTCCTCCTCTGCTACAGCAAGCACCTTTGCATCATCTGTCACAACTGAGCCCTCCATCTGATAGAGATTATTTTCTAACCTTCTTCCTTTCATCACCACTAATGCACCCTTAGTAATCCTCAAACACCCGCTGCCCGGTTGGCTTCCAAATGCATAACCATGCTTCTCCAGGTAGCCCAAAGAAATCAGATTTTTCTTCAACTCCGGCACGTGTTTGACATTGGTCAAGGTCCTTATGACCCCATCATACATTCTCACCCTTACGGTATCAACACCAGCAACCTTACAAGGATGATCATCACCAAGGCTTACACTCCCTCCATCAGATTCTTCATAAGTTGCAAACCACTTCCGATGCGAAGTGTAGTGGTGAGAACATGCTGAATCTAGTGTCCAATACCTATCATACTTCATGGTCCCATCTAAAACTACTAGTAGATCATCCCCACTATCTTCAAATGAATTTGCACCACTATTGCTGGCTGAACTACCCTTAGAAATGCCCTTCCCCTTCTCATTTTTCAGAAATGGACAATTCCTCTTCAAATGACCAACTTGATGACATTTGTAACACTTCCATGCCTTCTGCTTGTCTCGAGACTTCGATCTGCCTTTGGACTTGTCTCTAACCTTTTCCCAAGGCTTCCTTGTCTCATTTACAGCAAAAACCTCTGTGTTAGAACTCCCCATGCAAATCTTCTCTCTTTGTTGATTTGACCGAAGAACACCCACAACCTCTTTAAAATTTAGGGTTTCCTTTCCATACACCAAGGTTGTGATCGGACCATCATAGGAACTTGGAAGTGAACACAACAGTATAAGAGTCTTATCCTCCTCATCAATCTTCACATCAAGACTCATAACCTCCGAGTACACTTGATTGAATTTCTGAATGTGAGCGACAAGATCTCCTCCTTCCGGCATTCATAAGTTGTACAACTGTTTCTTCAACCACAGCTTGTTTGTCATGCTTTTTTCCCATGTATATATTCTCTAATCTCTCCCAAAGCCCCTTCTCCATGGTTTCCATACAGATCTCTGGCAAGACTTGATTAGCCAAGCACATCCGAATCGTGCTAAAGGTAATCTCCTCTAACTCCTTCCAATCTTCAGCACTTATGATGTCCGGTCTTTCCTTCACCAAGACCTTATAGATTCTTTGTTGTACCAACAAATCCTTCACCCTTTGCTGCCATAGGGTGAAGTTCACCTTGCCGTCATACTTCTCAAAATCCATCTTTAGAGTACTAGATGCCATACCCAAACAAGAAACAATACAAACAGCAAAACAGAAAAAAAAATCTGTTTCAATACCTTACCAAGATCCCGACCAAAGTTCAATCTTTTCTCCACCGAATCAACCAAGCTCTAATACCAGATGTAGGGGGTCGCATCCTCAATCTTCCCTTGGAGCGTGGCACACAACAGACCAGCGTCAAGGCGTGTAGAGAAGTGGAAACAAGATGAACTTGCTGCAGAAATTTTCTACAGCAGCAGGATTTGGATCTCGCTCTTGGTAATCACCCCCGTCAATGTAGGCACTAGTTTTCCTTTCTTTCTCTTCACCAGCAACAGTAGGAGAACGTGAATCCTCTCCTTTTGAGTGTGGAAAGTCTAGATTTGTTTTAGAAATTTAAAAGAGAATGACTCCAAGTGGGAATAGGCTGCAGCAATTCTAGTCCCACAAGGATTCTTCAAGAGAAGGCCACTAGGGTTTCTTCTCCTCTATGGATGCCTTGATTTATTTCTTTTCTTGACAAGGGGCGGCAGCAAACCCTAGGAAACCCTAGGCAACCATGTGAGAGAGAGAGAGGAGAAGAAAGAATTTAGGGAGAAAAGGGTTTTTCATTCATTCAGCCTCTTACAAGATGCCAATACATAAAGTATTTATATATGGTCAAATAGAAACCAAATCCTAACAAAAAACTTCCTTAGACTAACCCATATGTGATTAGAATCACTCACCTTGGGCCCAACTCTAGCCCAATGATAGGTTATCCCCCTTAAGACCCAATTACTTGGACTCAAGAACATTAGGTCCTAATCCTATGGACCTAAAAAATCGTGAAGGCTGAAATCCTGCACCCTAGGGCTCACATCAATCCTAGAACCCCATGAACACCTCATGGATCATAAACTTTGGGTTTTCCCTTACCCAATCGAGGCTTTGGAGTACCACACAAGGTCCTACACATCCACCATCTCAACATGGACCCGAGTAACAAGCTAGTTTGACGGAAGAAGATAAACTTTGCCATTGATTGATAATGAGTAATTAATGAGAAGAGATGGACAAACTATTAGAGGCCAAGCTCATCAAGAAAGCTCATTACTCTAATTGGTTTACTAATATTGTTATGTTAAAGAAAGCCAATAGAAAGTGGCAAATGTATACCAATCTTACCGACTTTGACAACGCCTGCCTAAAAGATAGCTTTCCACTATTTAAGATAGATGAGCTCATCGATGCACTGCCAAACATGAGTTATTTAGTATCTTGGATGCTTTCTTTGATTACAATTAGATCAAGACGAATCTACCCAAAGAGGAGAGGACATCCTTCATCACTGAGAGGAGGCTTTACTCCAACAAGGTGATACCTTTCAAATTGAAAAATGCTAGTGTAACCTATCAGAGATTAGTCAACTAGATCTTCGAAAATTTACTCGACAAGAATATGGAGGCCTACATGGATAACATGTTGGTCAAGAGCATCAAGGCTGAGCATCATGTAGCCGACTTCAAAGAATGTTTTCAACCATTAAGGCACACTAGATGAAGATCAATCCAAGCAAATCCATCTTTAGTATGACCTCAAAAAAAATTCTTGGCTTCAAGGTCAACTAGCGGGGAATCAAGGCTATCTGAAGAAGACACAAGCTATCCTAGAGATCATGCCCCATAGGTTGGTCAAGGAAATCCAGCACCTCCTATTCCGAGTAGCAACCTTGAGCTGATTCGTCTCTAGATCGACTATAAATGTCTACCCTTTTTCAAGGCTCTATGTAATATCAAAGATTTTCAATAGACTAAGGAATATCAAAGCTCCTTTAAAGATCTAAAAATGTATCTCAGCTCACCACCTCTACTTTCTAATCTATAAGAAGAGAAAGAGTTGTATCTTTACTTGGCTGCCTTTAAAGTAGTAGTCAACTCGATCCTCACCCAAGAAAATCAAGGGAAGTAGAAGCTAATTATTTTGTGAGTAGAATACCTCGTGATACTAAGAGGATATATCAATAGGTCAAAAAGTTTGCTTATGTCTTAGTCATCTTAGCTTAGAAATTAAAGCCCTATTTCCAAAATCACACAATGATTATATCAACCAACCTACACCTGAGGTAGACCCTACACAAGCCAGAAACTTTAGGATGATTAGTTAAGTAGTCAATTAAGTTAAGTGAGTTTAACATTTAGTATTGATAACATCAAGCAATAAAGGAATACGTTCTGACTGATTATGTCCTAGAGAGGACACTCTTAGATAAGCTAAAAGCCATCAAACCAAAATAGTCATAATTGCTGACCTATAGCTTGTATATGGATGGAGCCTCAAATGAAGCTAGGAGCATAGCTAAATTAATTCCAATCAATCCTTAAGGAGCCGAGCTAACCTGTACCTCGAGATTTAGGTTCAAAACTTCTAATAAAGAAGCAGAATATGAAGCCCTTATCACTAAGCTGAAGCTTATCAAAGAAGTTAGTGCAACTCGACTAAAAACCTACAGCAACTTACACTTGATAGTAGGTTATGTCTTAGGAGAGTGTAAGATAAGAAAGCCTGGCATACTTCATACTTAAGGTAAGGAATCTGGTCCCGACCTTTGAATACTTTGATATTCTGATAGTCCCTAGGTCAAACAGTTCCCAAGTGGATGTCTAGTCCAAATTGTCCTCCATAGGATGCAAGAGCTATCGTACGATCTTCTTGGAAGAACTGATAAGTCTAAGCATCAATGAAGCCAAATAGTCCAGTTTGGACATGAGCTAAGTTGGATCGAGCCAATCGTCATCTCCCTAGAAAATGGTTGACTCTCTTAAAATAGAAATGAAGTTCGAAAGATTATCCGAAGAGCGGCTAGATATGCCTCAATTAATAGGGTGCTATATAAGAGGTCTTTTGCACTACCGTACTTGAGGTGCCTCCATTCTACCAAGGTACACTATGTCCTTTGAGAAGTCTATGAAGTAGTCTATATCATCCATTTAGAGGACACAGCTTTCTCTTATAAAATACTCCGATGGGGTATTAGCCTACCATAAAGGATGAAGATGCCCAATTCGTATAAGATGCGACTAGTGCCAAAGTCAGTTAATAATATTGTGCCAACCTGCAATAGAGCTAACATTGATCATCAATCCTTAGCCATTTGCCCAATGGAAGATGGACATCTCAGGCCCATTTTCCTTAGCATATGGATAAAGGAAGCTTCTTATCATTGCCGTCAACTATTTTATCAAGTGGGCCGAAGCTGAAACTTTAGCTTGGATAATCAAGCAAATTGTCCAAGACTATATTTGGAGATTCATTGTCTACCCATTCAAGATTCCTAAAATCTTGTTCACTAATAATGGAAGACTATTCAATAATGCTTAATTTAAGGAGTTTTACTAAGAGCTCAACATAAACCATTGGTTCAACCCTCAGACTGCTAAACAAGTTAGGATAACAAACCAAACTATTCTCCAAGCCCTAAAGACATAGCTCAATTGAGCCAAAGTCCTTTGTGTGGAAGAGTTACCTTGCATACTCTACATCCATCGAATTACAAATCAGCTAACCACTAAGGAGACAAAATTCAACTTGGCCTCTAGAACATAAGCTATTATTCTAGTTGAGATTAAGATGTCGAGCCATCATATCCAAGAATTCTAGGAATAAGAGAATATAAATGACCTACAAGCTAATCCCAACTTGTTCGCAAAAGTTTGGGAGAAGTCACAAATCAAAGAGTTCTATACCAACAAAAAGTTGTGTACTAGTAAAGAGTTGCCAAATACCATCCTAAAGAGTCAAAGGGTGTTAGTTTAGATCTAAAGGCTTGGTGCTGAGGAAAACAATAGTATTGGGTTAAGCTAATGAAATAGTTAAGCTAACCCCAAATTGAGAAGGCCCCCCTACCAAGTAGCGAAGGTGATTCGACCTTGAGCATACTGACTTGGGAAACTTGATGGCAGGCCAATCTCACATGCTTGGAATTCAGAGAACTTTAAGATGTGCTATCAATAAAGCTTGTACTATCCTTTGATTTGAGTAAAAGCCCTGTTTTCTCCCATAAATGACCTTAACAATAAAGATTGGTGATTTGAAATTGACCTCCAAAGGTTGATATGAGCTAAATCAGCTTTGAATCATTAAAAAGGAGAAAAGAAAGGAGACAATTGAATAAGAGCTGGTAACTCAAAGCCGATTTCCAACAAGTCCTAGTATGGCATAGGCTCAATGGAGCGGTGATACCTAAGTCGATCACTAAATCAAGCAACCATCGACAACTATGCCAAAGTAACTCGGATCAGCTCTGAGTCTAACTTGTGTTTCTTAGCTTAATCACCTAAAGGACAAGTTGGTCCAAGGCCATGGAATGCATCTCAAAAACTAGACTGGTTCAATATCGATCAGAGTTAATTAAGAGGTGCCTTATAAGGCATGCAAATCTCAGGCTTTGACCTAAGAGACTTACTTCCAAGAGTAATCCCCAATCACTCCTAGGGACAACCTTGATCGACAAATATCTTCCAAGTCCCAAACTGTAATTTGAGAGACTGACTTTTAGGAGTGATCAATCGCTCCTATGGCCGACCTTAATAGGCAAAGCTATTCCAAGTTTTAGGCTCCGACTTAAGAGACTTGCTTTCAGGAGTAATCTTCAATTACTCGTAGGGCCAACCTCGATCGACAAATCTCCCAAATCCTAGGTTGGCTCCAACTTAAATGACTTTCTTCCAAGAGCAAACTTTAATTGCTCCCAGGCCGACCATGATCAATAAATCTCTTAAGTCCCAAGTTAGCTCCAACCTAAGAGACTTGCTTCTAGGAGTGATCTTCATACTCCAACGGCTAGCCTCAATTGACAAAGCTCTCATAATGTCCCACTCCAACCTAAGAGACATGCTTTCAGGAATGATCTTCAATTGCTCCTAGGCCAACCTTCATCAATAAAGCTCTTCCTAATTCCAGGCCTCAACCTAAAAGATGGAGAGTACAGAGGAATATCAAAGCCTGCTAAAAAGCAGATAGTCTATTGAGTTCACTTAAGCAAATCCAGCAGGTCACCCATCGAGTCGACTTAAGCAAATCCAACAGGTCACTTATTGAGCTGATCTAAGCAAATCCAACTGATTGCCTACAAAGCTGACCTAAAAGACTTTCTTTTCAGGAGTTATCTAATCAGTCCTAGAGTTGACCTCGATCAACAAAGCTCTTCCAAGTTTTAGGCCTCAATCTAAAAAACTAGAAAAAATATAGGGATATTGATGCCTATTGCACCAAATCTTAAGATCAACCAAGACTTGAAGATTGACCAATGCCCATAAGCCATCTACTAATAAGTGGACCAATCCAAGAGAAACTCTACCAAAATGCTTATAATAGCATCCTTATGTTAGGCCTAGGACAACCCAAGAGAGGGGTGAATTGGGTTTTTCAAAAAGTTAAATTCAAAATTAAGTGCTTAAAAAATAAGTTTAACAATTCAAAGCAAAGCATAAAAAAAATATAAATCTATGCTCAAGATATATCAGGATAGCAAGAGAGAGCTAATATAAAAAAGTAAATGTGCATGAAAATAAAGGAGGCATAAATATTTATAATGGTTCGACGCCCCTTGCATCTACTACTCAAAATCCTTCTTAAAATTTTCACTACATCAATCCTCTTAACCAGATGAAGACCAAATCCTTACACACTCCTTTTACTGGACTTAGGAGGAATCTTTACAATCCTTTTCTAGGCTAAGGATGAAACCCCTCACTCTTTTTCGATGGGCCAAGGAGGAACTCAAATCTCTCTTTTACAAGAGAAACATTAAAGAAGATTTACAATTATAGTACTAAGCTTAGGAAATGAGAGTATAAACATACTAAGCTCAAAACCCTTTTTTACAAAGATTTTTTAATGGATTTCAATTCATTTTTTCATATTTAAACCAGCCCATAGGTCCTCATTTTATAGGCATTCTAAAATATAACCATTGAGGTTTTTAAGCAGCTCTAATAGTCATCTAAAAATATGATCGTTGGGCTATTAAAGCCCTAATGGTCAACTACCTAAACTAGGGCCGATTGACTACCAAGGCCAGGACCGATCGGCTACCCTAGTCTACAATGGTCGACCACTAGGCTAGACAGAAAGCTACCTTTCATGCAATTTTCTGCAACGGTCAAGTCCGATCGATCGCTCTTAGGTCTAGTGAACCATCCACTCCTGGTTTTGAATTTTCATGATTAGATTTCATTAATTTCTAATGTAAAACCTAATCTAATTCATTTTTAAGGGGTTTGAGCCTTGTGCGCTTATTCTCCTATCAAATTTTACAATATGTTCTTAGGAAAAATAAAATTATAAATGAAACCTTTTCTTTGGACATTCTTACATTGAATGGTAGATGATTTTCTATTATTCTTTTTTGACTTGGACTTCTTGCATGTAACTTGAGTTCAAATATGTGCTAGATGATCTTTGGCTCATGTCTTAATTTGTTCTTACCATGATACCTATCTTATCATCATAAACTCAAGCATTGCATTAGTCCTCAATTAATATTTTTATTATCATCAAAACATATATTATTCAACAATCTCTCTCTTTTTGATGATAAAAAATCATTGATAGTGAGATAATATGGGAAATAAAAAATTGCTCAATTATGCATTTATAAAATATAACAAATATAAAGATAGTATAGACATATAATTATCATATACATATTTGGTACAATTGTGCTCCCCTTAAATATATGTTCTTAAATAGTATACCATTGGTATTAAATTAATTGCCACTTTACATCAAATGGTATATATGAATTTCTACCCCCCCATTTGTTATGAGTGTATACAAGATATAAATGATTCCATTTTACCCTCTTTTAGCATCATCAGTCAATAATGTTCATAGAGAAGGGTGAGTATTCATGTTTCATAAAGCATGTCAATCCGTGATTAGCACAATCAATTTTACTTCTCCCCTTTTTGACATCATCAAAAATAAAATATTCAAAGAATGCATTTGACTATGAGCAGAAGCAAGTATTAAAATAAATATCATCAATATGATGCCACAAGAGCTCATGCCAACTATCACATCCCAAACCAAAGATTCGAGCTAGAAATATTAACAACCGCCGCGTGCTAATCAGAAGTTCCTTACAAATATGCAAGGCATCTCATATGATATCACAATACAGTAATGTAAAGTTTCAATCATAAAATTTAAAAGTTCTCAAGTAAATAAAAATAAACATTTAGCTACAAAATCATTGTTTAAAATACTAAATCTTAATAACTAATTAATAATAAATTATTTATTCTCTTCGTATATCTAAGCACTCTTTCAGTAGTATTCCCATGCAACTACTGAGCAAAATCTGAGAAAGAAAGATAAAATAATCATGAGCTTTATAGCTCAGTAAGCAATGATTAGCCATCTAAAAATATAACATAATATCAATATACAGATGCAATTTAATAGTTTAGAACAAATAATCTGTATCTTTTACAATCTTTATTCTTATTATATCATGTCATTTAATTCTGCTATGCTCGAACATCATACCAATGTTTCACCCTCACAAGTAGGGTATCAATCAAGGTATATCCCCCAAGGTCATAAGCATCACCAGTGTTTCACCCTCACAGGCAGAGTATCAACTAAGATATGTTCCCAAAAGTCATGGGTATCACCAGTATTTTACTCCAATAAGCAAGATATCAAAGTCATCCAGTATAGTCAAGTTTAGAATCTTAAATTTAGTTTCATCATCTTTTAATCAATCTTATACATTAAATCATCAATCCAAGATCTTTTTTATCAATTCATCATAAATACTAAACAATCAATATTAGAGTATAAATCATGGCAATCATAGTCAATATGCATGAAATGCAATATACATAAACTAAGCTTTATAAGGGTGATAAATTTTATTTATTCAGAAATATAATAAAAATTTATAAGTGGTCAATCACTATTTACCTAATAATGCGAGACAATAGGTAAATCAAATCAGGCTCCCTCCTCCAAACCTATTACACAGGTTAGGTTTAGTTAGAACATTTCCATATTTATTTCATTCTTTTAAAGTTTTTTCCTTGTTAGTTAATGAAAATAATATTGTCGGGTTTTAAAGCTCCTTCTTTGGAACATAGCAAAGGCACTCAACATCTCGCGTTGAATATGCTCCACATGTTTAAGTTAGAATTTTATAATTAGGTTTATAATATTGGTAAGCCTTGAGTTGGGCTTAAATTTGATTCTTAGTTTTTAAAAGAATTATCCAAAATAATCATCTTAAAATAACTTAATCTGAAATAGTTATTCCAGATCTCGACACAACATCTGGTTAACCTCATAGGGACATGCATGTCGGTCCCTCAATTGTTTAAGAAGGACTTGCAAGTCATTTTATGAAATGAAGGTTCGGTGCGGTATTTCACTGGGTTAGATGCGCGAAAGGGTCATTGGCAAGGTGGGGACACGTGCCTCATTACAAATCAAGGATATGTGCGGCATTAGTCCCAATTGAGGGATACGCGTGTCAATTCAACAATTGGAGGGGCATTTAGGTCCATTGGCCAACAAGGGACACACGCGGTATTTTTCCTTGAAAGAAGGGATAGGCGCTTTTTTTTTTTTTTTTTTTTTTTTTTTCGTTACGTGCGGAAGGGCATGAAAGCGATTAACTGGGCCAGGGACATGCACGTTTTGGGGACTTACGCGGCAATTCCTTTTGACATCTCAAAAGAGGGGGTTGATCCCCTTGGAAGCCGATGGCGTCTCGTTGGCTTCTGGCCGGCCCTACGACTGGCCAGAGCTTCAACCACGGCTGGTCGGACTTTCCCCACGGTCGGACAATTAGCCGGTGGCCATCTAGCCACTGATTGGCACCACCACATGTTGACATGATTTCAGCACGGTACAGTGGCGAGAGCTTCCCTCCCCCATCACGGCTGGGCCTTGGATTAGGCTCTACCAGGCCAAGGATCCTGACCCTGCCCATTATTTTGGCATAAAATTCGGCTAGTCTGGTGACTGGTTGGCCTAACTTCCGGCTGGGTGCACTTCTTCGTCGGAACCGGCTATCAGTCCCTTCCTTTCAGGTAAGAGGGGAAAACAGAGGATTTTCTAGGATGAAAGCCTTTATGCCTCATGGCCGATGACTTCTGGATTCCAAGGGTAGTCGTCGGCTTGTCACTGCGAGATGCGAGTATGCCAAGAATAAAGCATCGGCCGCTGGCTGCCTAATTTGCTCGTTGGCAGCCCTCCCACGACTGCTGAAGCTTGTACGGAATATGGCTTCGCAATACGGAAATAAAAAATAAAGAAGCTTACCTCTTGCGGCGGCCCTCTCCGTCTGATTCCAGCGACTACTTTAGCCCAACTCCTTTCCTTCTTCCTGTTCGGCACTCCTTTCCTCCCTTCCACCCGCATCCGTAATGAATCCTAAATGGAGCCTTAGGGTGTCCTATTTATAGAGGATTATCTTGGCTAGAAAATAGAGAAACAGGAGAGAATGAGAGGAAGAAAAGGAGGATGGAAGGGTTGATCATCCTCTTTCGTCGTACGTACTTAATAGAGAAGACAGGTAAAAGCTAGAGCAACAATTGTATCTTAAGAAAAAGCAAAAAAAAATTGATGATGGTGAGGAAGCGTAACATTCCAAAATTAGTTTCACATTGAAAAAGAAAGTGTTATATACTTATAACTCAAGTTCATTTGCTAACTATTAACTTTCACTCAAATTTTTGGATCACGTGGTTTCAACCCACTAACAGAATTAATTGAACCAATAGGTAGGCTTGGAGCGTTATAAATAGTATCAGAAACGATCTGATCATTTAAAAATTAATAGGCATGAAAAAAAGGTTACCTATGGGATGGTGGTACAGTTTCGCCGTAAAGCCACCCTTGCAGCACCAAAGATCCGATTCGAAAGTAAATTCTGGCTAGAACATTACATTATAAGGATAAAAAATTGTAACACTTCAAAAATAGTCTCACATTAGAAAAGAAAGCGTTATGTGCTTATAACTCAAGTCCACTTGCTACTTGTTAACTTCCACTCGATTTTTTGGGCCATGTGATTTTGATTCGCTAGCAAAGTTAATTAGGCCAATAGGTGAGCTTAAGGTAGTATAAGAAGAGTGCATGATACCTTACCAAGGGTGAAACCTACCTCTCTAATGTTAAATGAATCCAACAGAACTGATGAAGCAATGCCCTTGGTCAGCACATTATTGCTGTAGAAGAGGAGACTCGTGGAAAAACAAGGAACTGTTATGAAACAAGGCACTCATGGCATATCAAAGAGGCACAGGAACGGAGGTCCTAGTTACCTCAATCGCTAATATAGGTGGCTGGAAGAGATCGAGTTCTAACGAGACATTGAGAAAGATGATCATTCAGCTATCAAAAACTAGATAGAATGGTAAAAAAATACAATAAATCATAGACGTTAGGGCAGGCAACCTAACCTCAGCTCGCCTGCTCGATAGCTAATTTTGAAGGTCTTTTCAAATCTATAAAATTTTCTTAATTTGAAGGATTTAGCTATTAAGGAAAACTCCTGATCATACACAATGATTTATTTCATCAAATTATACAATAGTTCTATTAGAAAGTTTCTTTTACAATTGTATTTAGCTTTTCTTGAATAACTAAGGTTTCACCCTATAAATATATAATAGCCCTTCTATCTTAGTATGATGAAATAATATTATTGATTTGTTTTCTTTGGAGGCTCAACCCCCTCAAAGTAGTTATCAGAAGGCCTAACCCCCTCGAAGCGGTCATTTGGAGGTGTGATCCTCTCGAAGCGATCACAGTTATCCCAAATTTTCTATTATATCTATCATTGCGATTGGGGTTCGCAACAGTTGGCATCAGAGCGTGGTATCGATAACTTTATACTTTTCTATCATTCATCTTATTTCTTCTATTTTCTTTCATATACAAAATCTTAGTATTGGAAAAAAAAAATCCTTGCTTCTTATTACCATCCCAAAATCATCTAGCTCTTGTTAAAAAAAAAAAAAAAATCCTTGCTTCTTATTGCTACTCTCAAAACCAGTTCAAATCCTGTCACAAAAAAAAAAAAAACTCAACTTTATTTTCTACTTTTCCCCATTTGCACAAAAAAAAAAAATTGATCTTCTTCTTTTTACCAGCTTGCCTCTCTGTCATTGCCGGTCTTTCCCATCGACCCTCCGATCATGCCTCCGTCGAGCAACCGGAGCCACCTTATCCCACATCTGACCAAAAAAGATGTTTTTTGATTTCTAACTTTGAGGACAAGGTTGATTTTTAGAAGGGTGGAATGATAGGATTCCCTAATTTTGAAGATCTTTTCAAATCTATAAATTTCTCTTGATTTGAAGGATCTAGCTATTAAGGGAAACTCCTGATCATATACAATGATTTATTTCCTCAAATTATGCAATAGTTTCATTAGGAAGTTTCTTTTACAATTGCATTTAGCTTTCCTTGAATAACTAGGGTTTCATCCTATAAATATATAATAGTCTTCTAGCTTAGTATGATGAAATAATATTATTGGTTTGTTTTCTTTAGAGGCTCAACCCCCTCGAAGTGGTTATCAGGAGGCCTAACCCCCTCGAAGCAGTCATTTAGAGGTATGATCCCCTCAAAGCGATCACAGTTATCCCAAATTCCCTATTATATCTATCGTTGCGATCGAGGTTTGCAACAGTTATAATAATATTATTTCACCGTACTAAGCCAAAAGGACTATTACATATTTATAGGGTGAAATCCTAGTTATTCAAGGAAAGCTAAATATAATTGTAAAAGAAACCTCCTAATGAAACTATTGTATAATTTGAGAAAATAAATCATTATGTATGATTAGGAGTTTCCCTTAATAGCTAGATCCTTCAAATCAAAAGAATTTTATGGATTTGAAAAGATCTTCAAAATTAGGGAATCTTATCATTTCACTCTCCTTAAAATCAACCTTGTCCTCAAGGTTGAAAATCAAGAAACTTCTCCTGCTGCTTGTAAAGTATTCACATGTGGCATCATCACTATATAGTATCTTTTGTGAACTAGGATCAAAAGTAAATACATGTGAGAACCAATCTATTATTTGTATTAGACCAGAAGTACCATCCAATTTTATAGTATCAGCACCACCATGCATTAAAGAGTCTTGCAATAATGGATGATTATTTTGTGACATATTAGCTTGTCATGCTTCTAGTGGCTTCATTGTAATTTGTGAGGACTGATAAGGCTTAGATGCTGATGTCGAATTCCTTGAGACAGTTATTTAAGAAGAAGTTGCTGAATTAATAAATGCTTGTAAAGGAGCAAATTTTGCACCACGAAAAGAATTAGAAGTCTGATATATGCTGCTGAAGCACTGTTGATTTTCTTTAAATACGCTATAACTTCTTCTGTTTGCAGGCTTGAGTAATGCAGATCTTGGCCATCTAGTGCAAAAATGTTATGGTGATCATCCTATTCGCTAGGTGGTTCAAATCTGATATGGCTCATACTATCAGGAGATGAAACAATTGCTGCATGGGGTTTCAGACTAGTACAAAAAATTATGTGTATCTCTTTAGATCTGGGTTCAGAGTCAACCTGATTCTCTGTACTAAAATAGCTATCTTCTTGTTTGCATAAAGCAAGTAGTTGCTCTTCCTTAAGCCTAGCCAACCCAATAGCTTCAGTCATATTGATTGGTTAAAACATACAAACTACATGCTTGATTTCTTTTTTTAAGTCCATTAATAAAGTAGCTTACAGAAAATTCTTTGGTTAATCCTATAGTATTGTTAATGAGTTGTTCAAATTGAGACTGATACTCACGCACCATGAAGGTTTGGCACAACTTGATGAGTTTTTTATCATAACAGAAAACTTCATTGTATGAGGTTCGAGATTGGATCATTCCTTCTATTTCTGTATAGTGATCAAATCCTTATTGTCGGATCTAATGGCTGCTACTTGAAGATTCACCAAAATTTTTTTTTTTCATGCCCATAATCATCTTTTTTTAAATCAACCAAAGTATTAATTAGCTGCTTATTAGATTCTCGTATCTCAAATATAGATACTTCTGCCATTTCTCTTAAACTTTTTATATCACTTTGTATATGCTTCTCCCACTATTGTCGATAAGTTCCTTCTGTCATATCTTTACAGATCTTGGCAACAAACCTCTTTGAAAATAAGAAAGAACTTTTCTCTTTCCTTTTTTTTATCTCCAACTTTCTCTTCCCTTTTTTTCTCTCTCTTCTTTTTTTCTTCTCTTCTTTTTTTCTCTCTCTCTCTTTCCTTTTTCTTTTTTTTTCCTTTCCTTTTTTTTTACAACTTTCTCTTCCCCTTTTTTTTCTCTCTTCCTTTTTTTCTTCTCTTCTTTTTTTTTTTTTTCTCTTTCTCTTTTTTCCTCTTTCTTTTTTTTTTGTTTTTCTCCCTCCTTTTTTCTTTTTTTTAACTAAATTTTCTTTTGCAAGTGGGTTATGGGCCCACCACGCTTTCGATGTGGTCGAATGCGGGACAAGGCGGCTCCGGATGCTCGATGAAGGCATGGTCTGAAGATCGATGGGAAAGAACAACGATGACAGAGAGGCGAGCCGGTAAAAAGAAGATCAGGTTTTTTTTTTGTGCAAACGAGGAAAAGCAGAAAATAAGGTTGAATTTTTTTTTTTTTTTTTTTGTGATAGGATCTGGACTGTTTTTGAGAGTAGCAATAAGAAGCAAGGATTTTTTTTTTTTTTTTACAAGAGCTAGACGATTTTGGGATGGTAACAAGAAGCAAGGATTTTTTTTTCCAATACTAGAATTTTGTATATGGAAGAAAATAAAAGAAATAAGATGAAGGATAGAAGAGTACCAAGTTATCGATACCAGGCTCTGATACCAGATCTAAAGAGATACATATAATTTTTGGTACTGGTCTAAAACCCCATGCAACAATTATTTCATCTCCTGATACTGTGAGCCATATGGGTTTGAACCATCTAGTGAATGGGATGATCACCGTAATATTCTTGCACTAAATAACCAAGATCTACATTACTCAAGCCTGTAAACTGAAGAAGTTGATGGCGTATTTAAAGAAAATCAGCAGTGTTTCAGCAGCATATATCAGACTTCTTATTCTTTTTTTGGTATAAAATCTGCTCTTCTACAAGCATCTATTAATGCAGCAACTTCTTCTCAAATAACTGTCTCAGGGAATTCGACATCAGCATCTAAGCCTTATCAGTCCTCACAAATTACAATAAAGCCACTAGGAGCACGACAAGTTAATATGTCACAAAATAATCATCTGTTATTGCAAGACTCTTTAATGCATGGTGGTGCTTATATTATAAAATTGAATGATACTTCTGGTTTAATACAAATAACAAATTGGTTCTTACATAGATTTACTTTTGGTCCTAGTTCGCAAAAAATACTGCATAGTGATGATGCCACATGTGAGTACATTTACAAGCAGCAGGAGAAGTTTCTTGATTTCCAACCTTGAGGACAAGATTGATTTTAAGGAGGGTGGAATGATAGGATTTCCTAATTTTGAAGATTTTTTCAAATCTATAAAATTCTCTTGATTTGAAGAATCTAACTATTAAGGAAAACTCCTAATCATACACAATGATTTATTTCCTCAAATTACGCAATAGTTCTATTAGGAGTTTTCTTTTATAATTGTATTTAGCTTTCCTTTAATAACTAGGGTTTCACCCTATAAATATGTAATATCCCTTCTGGCTTAGGATGGTGAAATAATATTATTGGTTTGTTTTCTTTGGAGGCTCAACCTCCTTGAAGTGGTTATCAGGAAGCCTGATCCCCTCGAAGCCATCATCTGAAGAGGTGATCCCCTCGAAGCGATCACAGTTATCCCAAATTCTTTATTATATCTATCGTTGCGATCGGGATTTGCAACAGTTAGATTTTAACGTACTAGTGGTGATGAGGCCCACTAATGCTAAGAGAAAGATTTCATATTTGAAATAGAATCGGCTTCTTCAAAATAGGAAAGAGACCAACCCCTTATATCTCAATGATTCCTTAGTAAGAACCGGCCATCAATGATGTATGATAAGAAGTAGGGATATCATGGAAAGGGGTTGAGTACTTTGATTCCTCATGTCAAACAGGGTATCAAGGTTGGCATGGTGATGAAAATCTTGGCAGCAACTCTGGAAGAAAGCAGTACCATCTATGGTGTGATTTTATTGATGAATTACCGAATAAATATAAGAAGCTTTGAGGGATGTTAGGGATTCCGACTCCTTGAAGTTGACCGGGATTGGGCCCCTATGACCCAATTTAGTTCTACCCCAAGTCATCTTAGATACAACTCGATGAGTTGACTCAAAATCAACTCAGTTATATTTATATTATTTTTATTTCTTATTGGGATCTATGTCAATCAAGTGAGCCAAGTTTTATTCAGATCCAAACCAGCTAGATGGTGGGCTTTTCACATCAAGGCACAATGGCTGTGCCTCACATTGTCCTTATTCTTTATCATGATATCACAACAATTTAAAAGTTTTATTAGAAGGTTTATTCTGAGTATTGTACTATCTAATAATGCTTTTTTATGGATTTGTATTTGAGATTATGAAAATTTTCAAGAAGGTTGGCATGTTCCATGGGCTCAAACCTCGTCAGACATGCAATCGTCTGTTTTGTCTTGGGTTGAGCCAAATCTTGGAGGCATGAGAGCTCCATCGGATTATCACTAGAGTTTAAGTTTGTAGATGAATAATCATTTAAGCGGTAAATTGGCATCCAGTTATGCCTATTTTTCTTTGAAACAGTTATCATTTAGTTTATGCAAAATTAAGTGTCCAAAAACTATCCATTGCATTTTATATATATATATATATATATATATCTCTACCCCAACGCGGTGCATGAGTGCATACCATCCATTAAGAAATTCAACCTAAGATTACTTCTAAGCTGAATTGCAGCAGGGCCAGTGCCAAGAGCAGGAAGTCAAGTGTAATAATTTGTGGATGAAGGCAAATAATGGTTGTGTTGCAAGCAAAACTAAGAACCCAAGCACTCATGCATGAAGTAATTTTGGGAAACTCGTCATTCAAAAATATTCAGAATGGTGAATTGGTGCTTCCTCACCATTTTCCCTGGCAATCAATCGAGACTTGGACAGAGCATATCCAGGAATCTGGGTTTGGGCCTGGGTGATTTATGATATATTTGGATATATTTGGGTCTCCCTTCTCTTTTCTCTCTTCAAAAGAGGAGGAAAAAAATAATAATAATAAAAAAAATTTTCTTGAAAAAAGTTTTCTTAAGAAAAAGATGACCGAAAAATAAATAATACCTTCTTATAATATTTATTTCCTAGCGAAAGATAGTAAGCTCCATATATAATCTGTTCTCCATCCTCTAATCAAACATGAAAAAAAAAGAGTTGTAGAAAATAGAGCCTGCATGAATTATAAAAATATAGCTACACACATCAGTGATGTTGAATATTCCATAATGAATGCAAGTTGAAGGCAACTTAGTGCCTGAAGACTTCTTAGATAAGTTGCCAATATAATACCAAGTCTAATAAACAAATAGTGCCTGCCAATTCTTTCAAATAGAATGATGTTACCAAAATAAAAATAAAAATTCGTTGTTCTGTGTATCCTAGTATAGGTAAATCTAACCCACTTGACAATGCTTCCAAATCACATTACATATCAATAAACTTCAGAGCTGTTGTGATTTTTTACTTCGACTAGCTTTGACTCAAACAATGCTGTGACTTGCGTCACATGATTTTGTAATTGGAAGTCACACCCTGCCTCCCCACCCACTACATTTAACTACTCCTGTTTTTATTTGCCTGCAACTTGGAATTGGTTGGAATTGACATTGGAATTGGAGTTTGAACAGGTCCCTCGCCCAACTCCCCCCTCTTTTGCTCTCCTAGGGATGCATCACCTCCTTCAGAGGAGAACAATTCCAGTCAACTCGACGAGCTGGTCAATACCCATCCGTCCTGCCCACGTTCTTTCACATGCCACCTTTCTCATTCGGTGCATGCCTAAAGACCACAAGCAAAGAAAAGGCTCGCTTTCCCTTGCAAGCATATCAGCTGAGTACTCCCAGTTGGAGCTCTCATTGCAGCAGCTAAAGCAACTTCGGATTCCCCTCCCCACAACACCCTCCCCCTCTCATACCACGCCACCACGCCAGTGGCATTTCTCCCTTGGATTCCACCTCACAGTTTTCTTCCATCACCAGAGAGAGAGGAAATGGAAAGCGGAGAAGGAAAAGCAACAGTAGATGATATAGTAACACAGTAATGAGAGAGAGAGAAAAAAAAGGCACAAAAGATAAGAAGAGTTGAAGGAATCTTGAGTCTCATTTATCTAACTAATCCTGCATTCATTTATAAATCAATAACAATCAGGAATGATAAACAGAAAGAAGAAGATTATTACAAATTCAGTCAGCAGAGCCATCCCGGCGGCCTCTGCTGCTATCTTCGAATGGATCAGCTTCAAGACTTAAAATTGTCTCTCTGAACCATGGGCTACTAGCATGACAAAGATGAGTGATTGGTGTTGCACACACACCGATAACTTTCTCTAAAATGTCGGCCTAATTTTGAGGCTGGAAAGATGGCCAAATATTCTGTTCCGGCCTCCAGTCGATGCACTAAAACCTCCATGCCAATAAAAAGACACCTATCAATCTAAGTCTAATTGAACAGCAATGATCAGGAAACAATGCAACAATGTATGATGATGGTGGCGAAGAACAGACCATGGTGAAGGCGAAGACAGTTAGCGAAGCAAGCGATGCATCCCGATCGCTCGTTCCATGGATGAGTTGATGAATAAGTCATCAGAGAGGAATGAGGAGTGCAAGGAAATCCCAAATATTCCTTCCCTCCTTCATATCACTAAATATATGATTCCTCCTTTTCTTTTTCTATCAATGTGACAGTGTTAGTAATTTGGATGGAGAAATGCATGAATCCTAATATCAGATGCAAGAATTAAGATTATGGCTTCTGCACTGAGGTGTTTCCAGGCGGCGGCTGCTGCTGCTGCTGCTGCTGCTGCAAAGAGCTGGAACCAACGGTTGCTGTGGTTGTCACCCCTGCTGAATCAAACCAGCACTGTCACTGACTTCAGTGCCACCACTGGAGAGAAACTATGGCATGCCATTTAGGCCTCAGGGAAGAAGCCTTACCTGTGGTTGGCGCAACGGAGGGAGGCATGGAGAGGATCCCAGCCCTGTATTGCTGCGGCAAGTAGGGATATTGCAGCATCTGTGGATAGTGCAGCCCATATCCACTCTGGGACTGGCTATCCTGGGAAAACTGGGGATAGTAGGGATAGAAATTTTGGAAGACCCCTGGCCCGGCTGCCGCATAGTATGGAGAAAACTGGTGGTGCTGCCCTCCACTGCCACCATACAAATTGTAGTAGCTCTGCACCGATGACATTAGAAGTAAGCATTGTAATGAGTTTTTTTTTTTCAGGTTTTTCTCAGAATACTGACCATTGGGTACATGCTTTCTTGTGAGTATCCTCCAGAGTATCTGATGGAGAAAGAGAACAATGAACTGAGGAAGGATTTCATCATGGCATATGCTAACTGATCCAAAAAAAAAACAAGCCCCAAGTATTGTTGGTAAGGAAGAGCCACAATTCTTTACCCATAAAAAGAATAAGGGTAGCCATATTGGGCAGGCTGATGGATGTAAGAGGTGGCGGCAGCTGATCCATGATACATAGAAGAAGCAAGGCTGGGTCCAATCGCAGGTCTAAACCGCCCTGCCATCCCTGCAGTTATGACATAAAACCATTAGCCTTCCTTCGTAATAGCAAGAGATGCTAATAGATGGACAAGATGGACCATGTTGTGGGGTTGGCGGCCGGACACGGCCGTGAGAAGCGCCAAGCGATGCCAGGTTGCAATTAGCCCGCCTGCCGTCGATCACCGGCGTCGGATCCTGGCATGCTCTCATTGCTGAATCTGGATCCTTAAAGGTCACCTGATACAAAAGAGTATAGAGAATTAGAGGAGGGAGAAGAATATATGGAGATAGAGATCTCTTAACAATGAAAGGAGGGGCAGCAGCAATGCTTACGAAACCGTAGCCCTTGGAACGGCCGGTGTTCTTATCGGTGATGACGACGGCCTCAAGGATCTCGCCAAACTGCTCGAAGTAGCGGCGCATCGTGTCGCGCTGGGTCTCCCAGGCGAGGCCTCCCACGAAGATCTTCGTGTAGGTGGTGTCGCTGCCGCCGGCATTGCCACCACCGCCGCCGCCGCCGCCAACCATCTGGAACTGTCGTTGCTGCGCCGCCATCACAACAAGACACCAACAACGACAAGATAGAATAGAGAAAATAGCTCACAGATTACTCTCTCTCTCCCTCTCTCTCTCTCTCTCTCTCTCTATCTATCTATCTATCTATCTATGTCTTTCTATATTCTCACATACCAGAAAAGATCTCCAACCTTCCCTTTGGATTCTCAGACAGTGATGGCGGTGGCACAGAAATCATTACAGGCCAGAGGAATGGAGGAAGGAACAGGGAAAAGAAAGGGAAGTAGAGAGAGAAAGAGAGGGGAAGGGAGGGAAAACAGCATATATGCGGGGAGGGAGAAGGGAGGGAAAGAAGAGGGGCGAGGAGGTGGCGCCCACGGCAAGGACAGGTCGACGTCCGATGGAAGAGCTGTCTTTCTTTATATATAATAATGGAGTGGTTTTTAGGAAGGAGCGGAGGCCTTGATCCCCGCTTCGCTGGCTTCAACCTTTAGCATTTATAAGTCACGTTAGGGCAGACACAATGCTAAGCGTGGGTGGTGGGGTGGTGAGTTGTGGTGCAAGCCTTGACCGTCTGTTTGCTCCGTCTTTCTCCATCATCACCCTCATGGATGGATGGCCTTCATTCACTTTTAACCCCTGGCCTCATTACCTAAAAAAGTGCACTTGGAGCAGGCCATTGGACCATGGCCACTGGGCTCCCCTTCCAAAGTTATTAAAAAGAGAAGAGGGAGATTAAAAAAAGGGACTGATTTAATTATCTGGACGATAACTGTGTTGAGGCTTGGTACCTCTCTCTCTCTCTCTCTCTGCTGGTGTTTCCGTGGCTTATGAATAGGAAAAAAAGAAAAAGAGCAGTACTGAGTTCCGGAAGAAGCGGCGTTTCTCGTGGTGGAGATTATGAGAGGGGGAAGCATAACAGTGGTACAATGTTTGGGTTTTAGTTTCCCTGTGGAATATAAATTAGAAAAGAACCGAATCATGACTGTCGCTAGTATCCAACAGCTGAGACCGTCTATTCTCGGTCAAAACTCTTTCTCTTTCTTCCTCTCCTTCGCAATAAAATAAGCCGTTATCCGCCTGCTGTGACTCGGCGTCGAAGCCGTGGAGGGCAACTCGGCTCGTGGCTTGGCTGGCACTTGCCCCAAGGAAACGGGCCGTTTTGTCCTCACATTGCGTCCGTTGGAACGGTACGTGAAGCATGACTGCAAGAAAGATACATTGACCAGCCTCTATCTAGGTTTTTTTATATATTATGTTAAACTTTTTTGATTGAAAATTTTATGTAAAATGGAGTCTCCTCTTTTTTTAATATATATATATATACGAGAAGATGTAAGCAAGGCACAATACTTATTGTGTAAGTTGGTGAGTTTATGATGGACAGTGTTTATAATATAGGAACGGGACCCTTTGCTTCTGTACCGCAAAGGATGATGCATCTTTACAGGCCCTTCGTCCACTCATGGACGAAGGGCTGTCTTTCACCCATAATCCAATTTATTTGGCATAAAAAGAAAAAAAAAATCACTATTCTCCAAATATATTGCAATCTCTTACTTATAGGTAAAGGACTATAAAGATGCACTACCACATACTGTAAACCATAGATCAGAGTTTTAAAACAATAAATATATTTGTTTTATAATTAGAAATAAATTTTAAACTAGTGATTCTCCAAATTTTTATCATTTATTATCATTGGCCATCAATTATGATTTATGAATCATGCATGGTCAAAATATCTTATCATGCTTTTATTATATTTAGACAAAATATAGTTAAAGAACAAGAAATTCATGGAGCGTAACCATGATTAAACCAAATAAGATGATAACACTAACGATTTGAAGCTTAAGTATGTGATTCTTCAAATTGTTATAATTTATCACTGTAGGAGTCATCAATTGACAATTGTGATTTGCATACCTTACCTTTATCTGCTCAAAGTATGATATTAGCAAAAGTTATCATGATCTTTTAATATTTAGACCCAATATAATTAAAGAACAAAGAATTCATGGAGTGTAAATGTGATTAAACTAAATAAGATAATAACACCCATGATTTGAAATTTGAGCATGTAATTCTTCAAATTGTTATATTTTATTATCATTAGTTGTCAATTTTGATTTCCATACCCTGTCTCCAAGTATCCTATTATGCTCTTTCGATATTTAGGCCCGATATAGTTAAAGAACAAGAAGTGCAAGGAGTGTAAATATGATTAATTAATCTAAATAAAACAATAACACCCATGATTTGAACCTTGAGCATGTGGTGTTACTATTTATAATTTTAAAGCACTTTCGAATGCTATTAAAAATGGATTGAGAGTTAACATAATCCGCAATTATATATTCTTCGGTGGAAAGCAAACACTTGTCTCAAGCATGGGCAAAAGATTCCCTGCATCTTGAGAGCTTGCAAATTAACAGCAAAGTCGACCTTGCACTAGTCCACACATAATCATGCTTCCCCAAATTAGAAAGAACATGGATGCAAAAGGCGCAGAACAAAATTATCCATGGCATTATCTAGTCTCTCTCACATGCATGGTTCATCATACTTTTTTAGCTCTTCCTTTCACTCTTCTTTCATGCCTAACCACCACACGTATCTCATCTTATGATGTTATTTTAGTCACAACATACTCTAGAAAGAGAGAGAGAGAGAGAGAGAGAATTGGTTGGTATGGGCTGGCTGGGCCAGTTCTATGGAGCCAGCTTTTGGAATGTCCAGAAGAAAAGCAGGCAGAGGTGAATTGCGGAATCCGTCGTACTATCCACATGAAGGCTGCACAACCTGCCAGTCTCGTCAGAACCCCACATGACCTTCCGTCTTTCCCTGCTACCACTACTGGTAGCACTCAGCCACGCAAACCCCCACCCCTAACCTAGCATCCATTTATTTATATAACCTCTATCCACTGAGTGAAGTAGTTGGCTGAACAGGGCCTCAAAACAGGAACAGAAATTTTAACCCCATAAATGTGTGTGTGTGTGTGCATATATATATATATATATATATATATATATATATAGTATGCAGAATCACCGACCACCCACCTTCAACTATCAACTACTAGCATCATATGGCTGGCATCAAATGCTTTCCATTGTCTAGGTTTGTAAGATGTTCTTGAGAACCAGCTCATTGGTTTCTTCCTACAGCTGTTGTGGTTATTATTACCATCTTCCAGGATTGCTTCCGGTCCTTCGCCTGGTTTGTCCTCCATCTCCTTGGAATGGAATGGGTTGAGGTGAAGGGTGGTTGTAGTTTTGGTTGGGCGTACTGGGGGTAACCAGAAGCAAGTATACAGCAGCGATACTGCACTCGCGTGGGCTGCATGTGACCTGCGCGGGTGCTCTGACACCGCCAGCTGTCCCGCATGGCTCTGGCGACTCATGGTTTAAAATTACGGTCGTCCAATGGATCCCTGGGGCCGTTTTAATATTTTATATACAAAATAATTATCATTTTTTTTCAACTGTTATTCCACCACACTGGGCATTAATAATAAGCCAAAACTATAGTCGTTCTTAGGGGCCGTTATATTTTATATACAAGATAATGATAATGCACTAGCTGAGTTAATTAAACCGATTTAATTTAAATTAAAAACTCATTTGTTTTTTAACCCAAACCAACCGGCCTAACTAATTTTCTTTCTCATCAAACCCATCTTCTTCCTCTCATCACTTTCAAATTCCTCTTTTAGCAAGCTCTAGAACCTTCTTCCTAACTAATCATCTCTATCAACTTGAAACCCTCTCTCAATCATCTATAAATACCCTAGGCCATTATCGTTTTGATCATGAATACCATCCAGAAACCATCCTTTTTTCTTCTTCTTCCTCTTCTCTTCTCCTCTCTTCTTAGTTTCTATTCTTCTCTTCTTAGAGTGCTAAAGTCGACAACCATTTTCTTCGATAACAGCGATAAGTAGATCGGAATAGGTAAGATCGCGATCATTGCCCCTGTTCCAACTATAAAATCTCTATTCCGATCTAAGTTGATAAAATCTAGTTAATAGGATCACTAATTCGAGCAATTGGAGGTTGAAAAAGGTTGGCCAGAGGTCCTTGCTTAGGTTTCTATCACCGATCATCACTATCGATAATTGGACGACTGCTGATATTTCATGATTCTTATTCGATCCTTTGTTTAGTGCATATTCTAGTTAGTTGATCTAAACGGGTTGATAATCTGAGCTAAGCACTGACGATCTCCAATTGTCGGAGCCGATTTAGGGTTGGGGTGAGGTTTTAAAAGGTTGCCGCAGCTGTCTGACAATGTGGAGTTGGTACCGATCAAACTTTTTTACAAGGCCAATTGCACCGTTCTTGGTGGGATGATTGGTTGTTTTAGCTGAGCATCTCTATGTTCGACAACCATCGGATGGTGCATCACGCCAATGCTGGGTCATCGCTAATGATGGTAATCGTTGGTGGGTAGCAATTAAGGGCATCAAGGTCTAGCTATGGCTGATCGGGTTTTGGCCATGAAGATCGGGGGTTCTCCATTATAAGGAAGAAGACTTGGGTCTTCTTGGTTTCTCTTAATGTGGTTAACCTGAATCCAGATGTGATAGCTAGGTTAATGGGTCAGGAAACCTAAATAAGTCAATTGATCAATTCAAATTAAATAAGACCCAAATCACTTTTAAGCTTGTTGACCCAATTAGGATTTGGTTTAGATCAGCCGAACCAAATTTAGGTTAGCCTAAACCAAATCCAATTCAAGTCAGTTAGATTTAAATCCAGATCTTGGTTCCATTGAACCAGACCAACCCTATTTTATTTGATTCAAAGATCAGTTCATATCTCTTCTTTGGGTTTGATCGAATCAATCTAAATTGGTTTTAGAGATTTTATTTGATTTTAAGTCCTATTGATTTAATCAAAGACCTGGATCTAAATTACTGAACCAAAATCCAAACCCAATGAATTGGTTCGAGACTTTCTTGATGGATGGGTTCGATTTGATTAAAAAGGATTGGTTCAATTAAACTCCCAATGAGTTGAACCCATTTGAGTTAAGCCTAAATAAGTTGGCCTTGTCTTTTGATTGAACCCATAGCTAAATCAAGCCCAATTCAATCAGTCAGCATCTTTTGATTTAAGTCAATAAACCCTGATTTGATCCAATCCAGAACCCAGTTCAGTCCAATTAGTGACCCAGAATGGAATTAAATCCTAAATTGATTTAACTAAGCTAGAATGGATCTAAATTGACTTTTAATTATTTGATTTATAAATGTTAAGGATTGATCATGTATGGTGACGATTATAAGTGATCTATTTAAGCAAGTGTAAGTGTGATTAAAGTCAATTAGAGGGATATTATACCCGAATTAGAGGATTGTTAGTCGATTAAAAATTAATTAAACTAATTAAGCTTAGTTATAGGTGGTAATTAAAGTGAGCTAGGAAGGGTATAATGGTAATTTTATTTAATAATGTAATTCTTGAGGATTAAGTTATACATGGTAATGATTATAGGTGAATGCATTGAGGATTGATATTGGAAAAGGATTTTACTGGATATTAAGGATTAACGATTCGAGGTAGGAATTCTACACCTACATTTATACAATATGTCTGATGTCTTACATGTATACATACATCATAAATTTGACTTAAGATGTATGAGTATGATATGGTATGAAATGCTATTTTGATTGTGGTATAGTTATGAATTTGTTTGGATATGAGTTGGTATGTGTTAGCATATGGACTAGTCAATGGGATGTGGCAGTGGTAACATCGGGGAAGGGCAGTGTGTCGAAGAGGCTGATATAGAACCAATCATGGTATGTAAATATGACATGACTAGATTTGAGACCATGCATTGATATTATTAATACATGATACTAATTCTAACAATGTTGGAGTGATTCCTTATTGGCCTAAACTGGTGGCACCAAGAAAGGGCAGAGGGCTGAAGAGGTCGGTGTAGAATCAGTCATGGTCTATGAATATGGCATGCCTGAGTTTATAATACTGGGCACTAGTATGGAAACCAACCTATGTACATATATCACCAAGTTAGGAGTATGATATTGATAAGGGTGACTTAATCCAATGCTATGGATGGTTTGAAGTTGTCGATCTAATGGATACTGTCGTTACATAGTACTAGTTCTAGCGGTGTTGAAGTGATTCCTTACTGGCCTAAACTTACGGCATCAAGAAGAGTTGAGAGCCAAAGAGGCTGGTGTAGAACTAATCATGGTCTGGTCTGTGGATATGATGTGACTGAGTTTATAATGCTGGGCACTAATATGAAAACCAACCCGTACGTGCATATATCACCAGATTAGATTATTAAATATGGATTACTAGTATGAGGTTTGTTAGTATGCATCTTTAGTATGTGGATGATTATGATGAGGATATATGGTTTATGTTAGCATTTGGTTATGTTGATATTTGGTATATTTTATGTTGGTATTTGATTATAGTTGGTTTTATGGTTTCTGCAGCAGGTTTCATGGACTTATGTATGTTACTTTCAGTAAAAATTTATCCTGATATATATTTTATTCTGATTTTCTTGGTATATTCATAAAGGTATATATAGAATTGTTATCGGGCTTTTTAGCTCATTACCCCCTACAAATTTTCAAAAGATGAGGATGATGCATACTTGTTGGATCCGGATCTGGGCACGAGCATCAGGAGTAAGACTTAGATTTTATTTTTTGTATGATCTGATATTAATTTGGCTACTCTAATATGTAAATGAGGATAACACTTAGACACTTTTATGTACTAGTATATTGACATTATGATAATATTTTTGAGATATTTGGGATATATAAGATATATCTTCTGCTGATGTTATCATAGTTGTTGCATTATATATGTTGAGGTTTAGTAAACCTTTCGAGCTCTTAAGGTTCTCTTTAAGAGTATGCGGCAATGTCGTGATTGTCCCTGGACTGAGTTTCGGATCGAGGGTCATGATAGATAATTTTTCAACTGTTATTTCTTTGTAATAGCCGTTAATAATAAGAATAAGATGAAAATATATTTTTGAAACTCAAACTTTTGCTTAAAATTCATTTTGGTCCTCGAACTTTTAGTTATTATAGTTTAATCTCTTATGTTGCATTCTGATGCATTCTTGATATTCCATAGCATAGGATCAGTTAAAATTGATAAAATAGCTAACATATCAACTTAACACAGATACATAGATATTTTCTTTTACTAATGTATAAACTATTCATCAATATTAACTAATCCATATAATGAAACATATGAAATGCATCATTTTTAAAACACGAGGAACTAAACTATAACAACCGAAAGTTTGAGAACCAAAAGTATATTTTAGCCTAAGAATGATGCTTTCATTAAATGAATAATCCAATGTTTTTTATTTAAAATGGTGTTAACCATTTCTATTATGACAATTATTATTTTAAATTCTAATAATTTCTATAATGGACACTTTTGGAGAAATAATGTAATAGCTATAATATTGTGAAATAACAATGTCGAATAGAGCAACATCTTCATCCTCCAAATGTATCTTCTTTTCACCAAGTTAAAGCAAAGGTTCATAAGGAGAACAATCATGTATTCCAACAAACAAGAATGTAGATAAGATATACAAGGAGAACCTGCGGCTTATCGTAGTCATGACAAGAGCTCAAGAAATTTAGCAAGATTTGTTATAATCCTTGATGTTGGAGGCAGAATTAATGAAACGCTGCAAGATTTGCTGAAAGTTCATAATTTTGTTGCCCTAAAGGATAGTTTTGTTGGTTTTAATGATAATGGAGATAAAGAAATGACACAAATGTTGTTCCAAATACATGTTTGTTTAGATACCCACTTTTTTTACCACTTTAAAGAGTAATTCAAAAATCTACATATCATGGTGTCCTAATTTTCTAAAAAATGCACTTAAATTCATAATTTGTCCTCTTAGAAATCTTATGAAAACAATAGATTTTTAATAGATTTACTTTCAATGAGGCCACCCTCGAAAATACAATACCCATTAGAAAGAGCATTAAGCATTGGTGATTCCAAATACATTCATCCCTTGTTAAGAAATTTAAAGGCTATTATTTCAACCTCAAGAAATATCTTTGTTAACATGTACTTAGGGAAGATAACCAAGCTTCTAATATCTTAGCCAGTATAGTTCATAATCTTAAGAAGTTACAGTTATAGGCTGAGAATTTTTCATCTTAGCTTAATCTAATAGTGAAGACATATTCTTGAGATACACTTTTTATGAGATTATAATAAATTTCTTATTTAAAAATAATTAAAAAAAACTCTGACTTAAAGATAGAGACTTGTAGCCAAATTTACTCTCTTCTATGCAACATACTGAAATTACACAGAATCGGGTGTGATTTCTAAAGGCCGTTGAAGACTTTCAGGCCTTTGTTTGAGTTCTAAAAGTTATCTTCTTATTTTTTTTACCCCTTTTAGTCACAAATTGGATATAGAAAAATTGAAGGCACTTATAAATAACCCTTACTCTTCAAGGCTCATGATATTTTTTTTTTCAAAAAAAAAAAGCATCACAAAAAGCCCCCAAAATCTATCCACCGCCAAGGATAGAATGCTTTTAAGTTATGAATAATAAAATTTTTATTCGTTACTGAGTAGGTTTCATACTAAAAAATAGAGAGCTTATGGGCTTGTTAATTTAGAAAAATTTCTTTCTACTGATAATATTTTAGATTTCTAACCTTACTTTTTTTAATCTTGCATATCTGCTTTGCAAAGTTCCTTTTGCTCTTTACACCGATTTTATTTGTGGGAAAGCGATGAGACCCTTTACTTTCTCCCTTCCTCACCAAATCCACATGTTAATATTTCAGCATGTTTATAAGCTCTAGACTAGGAACACCTAATTTGACAAATAGAATCTAATTTGAAAAATATTGAGTGGCAGCCTCTACCTGCTATGCCTCGATCCATTGGTCATGAGAGTTTAAGATCATAAAATATGCTAGATTTATCTGAAAATTTTAAAAATTTCAAAAGCAATCTACCAACTCATCCCTTATTCAATTTGTGCACTCTTTAATAATTAAAAAAGAATGAAAAGAAATAATTAGCTAGTAGCTCACTAAGTAACCTTTGTCATTAGGATCAAGTATATCAAGTATACAAAATGCAAATAAACACACAATATGTTTAATAGTTACAAAATAAAGTAATTTGCCAAGTCCATGATCAAATTTTTTTACAAAATATGCTTATCAAAATATAATATCAATTTTCAAACTATTTAATGCATCAACACTAGAAAACTCTTTTTCTCTTTATCTTATAGACATTTTAAAATTCACCCGCTCTAGTCTCTTGTAACTATGGCCATGATTAAACTCATGATAAGACTTAAAAGAGACTAACTCTTTGATACAAAATATATCAACAAATAGTTATATGCAAGGAATCTCCCTCGATTGACTAGGCTCAAAAGTAAACTAACTTAGATTCATAGAGATAGCAAGCCGATGAACAATTAATGCCAGTAAACCTAAAAGGAACTCAATCCTGAACATGTGTGACCATACACATGAAAACATGCTGATGAATTGGTTGTACCAATGATTAGCCTTGACTAGCTAGGTCCAAAAGTTAAAAAATATGGTCAAAGGTGAAAAAATATGAGGATGACAAGGTCAACAATGTATTGATGTATGATAACTTTAGTTGGTCAAATCAAGTAACAACTCGTTAAATTAAGATACCAAAGACTAATTTAAGCAAAAGTTGGATAATAGGGAGTCATCAATGGTAGGATCTAATGATACCTTGTGTAGGTCGGACGAATGCCAACACAACAAGCAGTCACCAGCTAAGATCAAGGCCTACAATCAGCACACTAAAGAACACATGAGAGGGATCCTCTATCAAGGTTGATCTGTGGTCCACTTAAAGAGAGAAAAAAAGAAAGAGAGAGAGATAAAGTGTTCTTGACATGAGATCCAAGGAGAACAAACATATAGG
This sequence comes from Metroxylon sagu, assembly GCA_017589505.3. Classification (NCBI taxonomy): domain Eukaryota; kingdom Viridiplantae; phylum Streptophyta; class Magnoliopsida; order Arecales; family Arecaceae; genus Metroxylon; species Metroxylon sagu. The sequence goes on from JACVBY030000657.1 coordinate 2,777,075, forward strand.
TGGGCTAAGGCCCACTACCCTAGATAGTGGGTTCAACGCACTTTCTTTTCATTTTTTTAAAGTGAGAGAATAGGAGAAAGAGTGAGGAGAGAAAAAGCAAGAGAAGAGAGAAAGAAAAGAGAAAAGAGAGAAAATGAAGCAACAAGAGAGGAAGGAGAGGGATTAGTAAACTAGAGGAAGGATTGACATCCCTCAAGCTCTCTTAAATAAGGGAAGGAGGAGAAATAGTGAATGTAGGATAACACTGATGATTGATTGCTGATCGACAATAATGAAAGATGGTGATGGCAGCAAGGTGCAGTCAAGTGACACAACGGTCAATACCAGAAGATAGGAGAGATAAAAGGAGAAATAAGGAGAACAAATCAAAGATAAGGAGCATTAGAAGCTAATGGTGATCATGTTGATCGATGAGCTCAACTTAGGCATCCAATGTTGGATCAAACAACTCTAATGATGTTGCATTTTGAAATGGAAAGAGAAATAAAAATCAAAGAGTAAAACAAGGGAATGGGAGGAGTTGATTTGGAAAGATGGAGACAAGGAAAAATTTCATTGATAAGAGGATGGGGTGACCTTGGTTGTCAATCAGCCCAACTCATGGCCCCATCAATTAGATCAAACAACAACAAGGGTGGTTAGAACTCTTTAGTTGGAAAAGAGAAAGAAAGACATGGCTCTAGCCTCCACTGCTCAAGTTTCGATTATTGTTGACAATAATAGATGATATTTGGTGATGATTAGAGATGGGGAAGGAAGAGAGGAAAAAATCAACAACCTTGTACCAAGGAAGGAAGGTAAGGGTTGGTAGTGGTGATCAGCCTAAACAAAGAACCATTATGAAGAATAATCGAGAGAGGGGTACAAAAGATTTATAAAGAGGTGGGATCAAACTTTTCTACTTCTCGAAGTCAAATTCCTTCCTAAATTTGGTGAAAAAATGGGGACCAATCTCCCTTGTTTACATCCTTAGATTAGAAATAGACTCAACTCTACCCTAGTCTACCTGGTAGGATACGAATAAATGAACTTAAGGACAACTCAATTAGGTCCCAACCCTTTTTTGATTTAGATATGGGTTGGTCGAGTGGATCAGGCTTAGGTTGGTATTAGCCTATGCCAAGCCTCATGAAATATCTATTAAGGAGTATTTTGGTGACTCGGTAGCTAATTGAAGCATCGAGTGGTGATCATAATTCTTCATACAATAATAAAATCTGTTAGGAGGATGGATAAATCATGCAAAATACAATTTCCTCATCATGAGATGAAAAATTGTGCAATTAATCGTGCAACTAGTGATGCTTTTCTTAATGCAAAGAAACATTATGACAAATAAAGCTAATTTGGAAATGAATAAAAATTGCACTAATTTAAAGTAGTTTAAGATCTATTTTCATCAAGCAAGTTCACATTTAATAGCATTACACCTCAAGTGAAGTTTCTAAAAAATTATTATTATTAAGCATAGTCTTGTTCAATGGCACTAAACATCAAGTGAAATCCAAAATCTATTCATGAGTCACACAATATCTAATAATTAGTATTAATTAGCAAAATAAGCTCCCAGTACCATTGAATCAATGAATGAATAATAAATTCAATTATTAGAGTTTTTCTTTTTTCCTAGCTTAAAGTAATTTCTTATATGAGTGGTGTAAGACCACAAATTCTCTAGGATAAATCAAAAATACTGAATCCAAGACTCTCAAGGAGCTGATGCAAAATTGATAGTTCTCCTTCTTCCACTTGCCTGCATTAGATTTGACATCAGAACCAGATCTTTCTGCATCAGATTTGGTATTAGAGCCAAACCTGATAGCCATCTCTCTTTCCTCGCCACCTTATTTTTATTTTTTATCTTCAAAACCCTAGTTTGAAAAAAAATAAAAAAACAAAAAAAAGAGAGAAAAGAATTAAAAAAAAGAGAGAGTACTAAAAAAAGGGAAAAAAGTGTGTGAAAAAAAAAAGAAAATTAAAAAAAATCAGAGAAAAAAGTTCAAAAAAAGAAAGAAAAGAAAAGAAAAGAAAAAAAAGAGTTCAGAGAAAAAAAAAAAAAAAAAGGTTCAAAAGAAAAAGAAGTGCGAAAAAAATGAGAGTGGAAGAAGAGAGAGTTAAAAAAAAAAAAAAGTGTGTTAGAAAAAGGGGGGAAAAGAACGTAGCGTTCCTCTTCCTGCCCCCTAAGGTCAGTGCCCGATCCTTAAGTCCACCACCTGGAGCCGGCCACCTTCACCAGCCACCGCCGTCCAGCAGATCTCCAGCCATCACCGCCCTCGCAGGAAGCCGGACCACCGACGCCCGGTGACCGGCGGCCACGGCGCCTCTCTGGCATGGCCCGAGACCCAAAGCCCGTATCTCCGGCCAAGCTTCCAGCTGGAAGCCACTACCTCCTGTCGCTAGCTCCCATCAACACTGGCCACCACCTCCCCGGAGATGCCACCCGTCCGACGGTCCACCGCGATTGCCGCCGCCGCGCACATTGACAAAGCTAAAGCCTCCGCCCCAGCACGAAGTCGAGCCTGAGCAACCGATTGTTCTCTTCCGGCAATCCCCACCAGCTTCCTTTGTAGGGCCATGGCTACAACCCACGGCCAAGCCCAATATCCAAGCCCGACGGCTATTCTCCAGACCCGACGACCACTGGAGTTGCCATCTCCCCTGTTTTCGCTCGATCTACAGCTAGACCCGCAGCCGCTTGAAGCCCACGGTTAGATCTTCCATCGTCTCAGCATCTGCAAACGGAACCCGGCCCAGAGCCATCTTTCGATCATCCTCCCAGCACTGGGACCTTTCTCTACGTCGCCATGAGCCCTTCCATGCTTGTAGCTAGTTGGTGTGAGCGCAACCCCGACAACCCGAGCTGAGGCTTCCGTCCCCTGTTTCCCTACCGCGAAGGCCCGAGTAGAGGCTTCCATCTCAATTGACGGTAGCCTCTCGACCACTCCTTCACCATTGGCCATGCCGTCATCGAGTTCTTCGGATCAAGCACCTTGTTTTTTTGCCTGATAGTCACGATCTCAGAGGAAGAAGATGCCCGGAATGATTTGGGAATAAGTTCAGAATAAAGCTGGAATAAGACTGGAATAAGAGAATAGCTATCTTACCATTATCCTCATTTGGAAAATATCCAAAAAGAGAGGCTTCTTCTCAATTTCAGGAGGCTTCCTCCCTAATTGATCATCCCTTCATCCGTCCGTTAGGAGGATGTATGCTACAAAGATAACTCAGATTTGAAATAATAAATTCACAATGTATGTTGAATTCTTAATCCAAAATACTAGAACCCATGAAAGTGAAAACCATAAGTACATTTTGAAGCTTATAGCATTATGCAAAAACGTCAAAAAAAATTAAGTCCAAAGTCAATTTTAGCCCATGCTTATCAAAGTGCAACCTACAAAACAAAAATAAAGTAACAATGTAAATCTCGGCTAAATAAATTTGTATATAAAAATAAGTAAAAATAATTTATAAAGTATATGGTATAAATAAATGTATTCCAAAGGTCAAAGACTATGTAATATAAGCTTCAATGGTATTTCTTTACATATATATATATATATATATATATATATATATATATATATATATATATTGTCGATTAGGCATTATCAAAGGTTTGTTATTCACTTTTGTCATCTCAAAATATATCTCCTAAAATTAAGACCCAAGTAAATTCTTTCTTATTATTTTATTTAGATCCTTCCTTGCAAGAGTTATCTTACGCTGACAAATTTTGGGTCTTGATGTAGGGAAAGATGGCATTGGGTTTAGAACAAGTTGATTCCACAGCTCTAATATATAGTATTGGAATGCTGAAATTATTTTTTTCATTTTTTTAAGAATGTGTTTATTTATTTTCCATTCATCACATGGATGTTTGCTTCCAGTTAACATTTCTCTCTTTCGAAGCTTAAAAATAATTAATTATTTACAATAATATTGCTGTATTCATCCAATCAATTTGTAATTCCCATCATCTGTTAGTTCTAACGGCAACTCAATATATTATCACCTCTTCCATCATATTGATCATCTGTTTTGGCCTCTTCTCTCTTGTTTCTACTGCACCAACTAAAATAGGATACCTGTGTATATTTTTTGTTTATAATTAGTCTATCTCAGTTCTTCTTTGGCTTTATATCTCCAATCAGTTTTCAGTTGTTTTGCAAAAGCATAGACTAAAACATACTTATCTTTGCTAATTTGGCATCACAAGGAATTGCGTACTTACAATACAAACTTATTCAGAAGTTTATTCTTCCAATAATTCTCCAAGGAGAGGGACAATTTCATGTCATTCCAGAATTTCTCCACCATTAGCTCTGTGTTTTGCAAGCTCCTCTTAGCTTGGTTAGTTTGAGTTTAGACATTCACTCTCATTCAAGTCACATTGGTTGACACTCCATAATCATAAAGTGACATACAGTCAGCTTCCCCATTGAAAACAACAGACTTTGACAAATCACCAACAAATAAAATGATAAGGATTTGGCTCATTTTTGAGCCACCATGTAACTTTAACAATGAACAAACACTTACTAGACTCAGCAAATATACTTTTAAGATTGTCTTTGCATCCTCATAAAAATGATGCTATGTGTCAACAAGACTTCCTTAAGTGTTACAATTTACATCAGATGTTTTGAGTAGGAGAGTCTTGACAGAAGATCTCCTTGTTGTAAACCAAAATAGTTTCTCTGATATCTTTGTTGCAGTCAATTCACAAAGAAGACAAGACAAACCCAATAATCAAATCTAGGCATGGTCTAGATATGAATATGCATCAGGAGATCAAAATTTATAACACTATTAAAGAGCTGCTTAGAAGCATGCTTCCAAAAAATTGTTTCTTTGTTACTATAAATTTCAGATATATATTAAACATGTGCATATTGTGCAGAATGAATCAATAATTAAAATTTCTGTCCCAATAATTAAAAGTGAAGAAACAAAATTGCCTAATACAAGAAGCATTACATTGTTACTTCAAAACAACTGAAATTCTTTCCCAGTCAAACCACTCAAGAGTGCAAGATAGGTGAAAAACTGAAAATGATGTTCCGATTTTGTTAAAATGTGAGGGTTCTCTGCATCATACTCTGCAAAAAGAATAAGGTGATAAAATTCATCAGACTCTTTAGCTCTGAATGCAATACAGAAGTTAAGATCAAGCATTTGCAAATGATCTGCCATCAAGACATCATACTCTTAGAAAATTCTATCAATCATGACATGAGGATTCTTCATGGCAATGTACCAACAAGAAGCTGCAGGCATGCAGATTTTGAACTCGAATAACCAAACCTACTGCTGATTGTTCACTTGCTTAGGAATCATTATCAATTTGAGTATCATTTCAAATATGATCATTTTTCAGATGCGAATCATATGATTTTCAATATATCTGCAGTACAATCTTCAAGTGGCAACAACATGAATATTAGCTTGATTGAAGGCAAAATGAGTGCCAAGAACAAGAAGAAACTTACATTATTTATAAGAGGTCAAGCATCTTTCTTATTGATGATATATTAATTGCTATAAAACACAGCTTTTCTCACAATCCACTGAAATAGAGTAGAGCATCGCATAGGCCATAATGCTATACTTGATTGATCGTTGACTGAGGAAACAGATAGCAATTCGATCAATTAAATCAATCAACTTGTCCTCATTTCTTGCTTTTTAGAGAGCAATACATCATCTGCTTCTCAAGTCAGGTAATGTCCTCAATGTTTAGGATTACATACCTCAACTAATAGAACATAATGTATTTTCTTTCATGTCTTTCAAGCCGAAAAGAAAATGCAGCTTACATGCTAGAGGTCTCTAGAAGCAAATAACCACATCAATTTACTTAAACTTGGATTATATTTCCCTGGTGCTTGTATTGATACCTCATTTGAAGCTTTCTTTTTGTTCCCTGTTCTATCTATATAGTCCTTCTATCTCCATAATTAATGTAGACTAGGAGTTTCATCAAAATTGGGATATGATACCAATTTATAAGTGAAGAGATGAGGGAAGGAGCAAGGATCAAGGATTACAGTCATAGAGGCAAGTGCCTAATGTTAAGAAGATAGTGTGAAATTGGAGTGTCATTGAAATTTGAACCTTGATGTTGCCCACTGGTTATTTTGGTATCTAATACCAAGCTAACAGTGAAGAGATTAGGGAAAGAGAAAGGAGCAAGGGTTACAATTAATAAGAGAAGCCACCACCATTAAGGAAGCTCTAAAAATAGAAGCAATATCATGGCCCATGGAGCAATTTTCAAGTCCTACATGCAATGGTTAAGCAGGTAAATCTTGTGTCATGCCTCAACTCAGGATAGAGCTAAAGGGTAATAATTCGCCGCACACTTCAAAATAAATTCCCATGCAAGACGTTATATGCAGAGCAATTTTATATAATTAATTGAGATAAAGAGCTAATTTCTACTCAACTCTTGCTTATATCTAGGTCTCTGAAACAAAAAATAATAGTAGAGTTTTATGAGCCTTCACTCAGTAAGGAACATTAAGCTTAAATTAGTAAATCAAGCAAGTGAAGATTTATAAAACTTTTTATGAAGTAATGGAATGCATATGGTTAATAAAAAATTAAAAACTTTAGTTCACAACTTCACATATCATTGATATAATAATACTTATAAATTTTAAGGTATCCTTAACTATTACTGAAAACTTTTCATGTAATATCTTTCACACCATCATATTCAAAATTTTCAAATCATCCATCATAATAATTTTATATCATTATATTACTAATACTCTACGGTCACATGTTGTGGTCACATATATCCCTGTAATAGAAACAGAATACCACATTTAACCCTATAGATTGAGGCCAAAACATCATATTTAATCCTATAGATAGGGCCAAAACACCACATTTAATTTTGTGGATGAGGGTTGATTCTCCGCATATATCCCCTACGAAGATAGGTCTTGGTATCTGTCATTATATCATCATGTCATCACATAGTGGACCGAGAGTTCTATGTTTTCAGTTATATTTTATTATCAATAATCTGTATTCATTAATATTTACTTATTTATATCATAAAATTCTTGTAATAACAATAATTCTTTAATATTTACAATAAAAAGCTATGTAAAAATAACTATATAACAGTAGGTATTAAAACATTAATAGTGCATAAAAAAATAAAATAGTAATATTTAATAAGTAATTTATAAATTTTCAAATAGAGATTTATAATTAAGTGATTTACATAAATCTTTTAATTTATAATAAACTTACTTACTTGATTTAAATTTGTAATAAATATACTATGCAGAATTTAAATCTTTAATAACATCTTAAAAATAATTATAAAATTTTATTATTTCAAAATAATTGATTATATAAAAGTTTAGTAATTATTTCAATTCAAATAATTATTCATCAATTATAAAATAAATTTTTGGCAATCTTATAATATTATAAAAATCTTAATTTATAGTTAAGTTACTTATCAAAGTTTAAAATCCTTTTAATAATCATGAACAATTTATAAAATACTCTAACTTATGATTAGATTATTTACTAAAGTTTAAAATTTTTTTAGCGATCATGAAGAATTTATAAAATATTCTAACTTATGATTAGATTATTTACCAAAGTTTAAAATCTTTTCAGCAATAATGAATAATTTATAAAATATTTTAACTTATAATTAGGTTCTTATCAAAGTTTGAAATATTTTTAGCAATAATAAATAATTTATAAATAAAATTACTAGAAACTAATTCTCAATTTATAATACCCAAAGGCTTCATCAATCTTCTTAATCTTCTTGATCCTTCAACCTTTACTTTCTTTATCCTTCTGAACTATTGATTTATTATTAAAAGACCTTAATTAAGCCCTATTTATAGAAAAATTTTTTAGATTCCCCATTCTTCATAGGATTCTAATATCCTAAAATCAGTAAACTTCCTATTCTTTTAGGATGATGATTTCTTTAAGAAAACTAAAGAGATAAATATTCATTAAATATTTAAAAATATATTCTTGATTCAAAACTAACTTCTAACTCATACAATATAATTTAAAAATATAAAAATTCAGATAAAACATCAAAAATCATGCTTATCTCAATCAATGTCATTTTCATAATTTATCTGAAATTCATTAGCAATGATATATGTTAATTAAATTGCTTCTAACTTTCTTAGTTGATTCCAATTTAGTGATTCAAGTTACGTTAGAAAGCTAACTCAATACCAAACATTATGGATATAGATTCAATCAAAACTTTTAATTATATTATTTTTTATAATTTTTTAACTCAATCCAATCAAATTACATCTTAATCTAAAGTAAGCTAGCCAAAAGGATTGGGTCTCACATCTTCCAAAAGGATTAAGTCTCACATCTTGTCTCTTAAGGTTTCCATTTTCCAAAATCATCCAAAAATATATAAATTTTAGAATTTAAAAAAGGAACAAATGGCTAAGAATTTCTTTTGCATCTTCTAATCAAGAGGAATTAGTTCAATGCATGGGAAACAGAGGAAGATGGTAGAGTTGCCCAGAATTTTGATAGTTGTTTAGGTCAAGCATTGATGATTAAATGCTTCAATGCTGGCTTCCATCAAAGGGGAGTCTATTGAGAAGATGTGAAGGAGGTGGAGTGTTGATTGCTAATATCACTAGCTTAATAAATATTTTGGAAGGGTGTTTTCAATTCCATCTACCTCTCCCTTGCTCTCCTGCACACTCTCTTCCTTTGCCGACAGCCTCTCTCCGTTCGATCCGATCCGATCTAACATACAGATCCCAAAAAGGATATAATGTTATGATATAGCAAGCTATTTTAAGATAATTGATAAGAAATTCAGTATAAAATTTAAAAGGCTCGTCACATTTTAAGGTTTTTAGGTTACATTTGGGTCTGAATAAGGGCCTTTTTCGAGCTTAAGTTTGAGCTGAGCCAAGAAATGCTCCAAGTCTGATTCGATATTTTTTTCAACTCTAATTTTAAGCTCAAATTCAGACCGAATTAGTTCAAACGTAGCCCATGATCGAGCTTGAGGTTGGGCTAGCCTGATCAGCTCTGGGCTAGCCCAACCCACTTCCAACCCTTCTTTTAGATGCTTTTCATTTTTTAGGACTAAATCTTTCTTTCCTTCTTTTCTAATTAACAGGGCACTCTCTCATCTCTCTCCTTTTTATGGTCAATCTAAAGGATCTAAGCATTGATTTTTTAACAAAACTTGAGATTAGTCTTGGTGGTTATCATATCGTTCAATAACTTAAATAATTTATTTTAAGGATTTAATTTTTAAACCTACCAAATTAATCAAATTTTACATAAAAATTAAAAATTATCTTTATTTATTATCATGAATCATTTTTTTTAGTTTTAATTATCCGCTTGATTATTGATCTAGTGGCCGGACCAACCATGGACCCAATTCCTCGATTGGGACGTCCGGTCCTACATCCGCTGGACCAACGTTTGCATTTTTTTTTATTAATTAATTATTGCCGTATGTTTGCGTCGTTTCTTTTTATTTTCTTTTATATTTGGTTTTCCAAGGACCGCTGGGTCATTAAAATGGAATCGGGCCTCCCATGAGATTTTACCACAGGCGAAACCGCGTAACGCGAAGAGGCCACCATCACGGACGCCAATGCCGTTGTCAAACCGGAACCGAATGTCCCTCCGAGTCCGCTCCTTCGCGTGGGAGAAGACGTTTTTAGGCGTGGATCCATGGAACCGGCATCGCCTTCCAGCCTCTCCAGCTTCCAAACCGTGGAGGGCGAAGGGGAAGGAAGAGCGAGCCGGAAAAGAAAAAGAGCCAGAGAACCAGGGTGCGCGCGAGCGAAGACGGAGCAAAGCACGAGCACCTTCGCCCCCTCCTCTTTTTCTTCAAATCCCCACGATTTCCGTCGCAATACCTCGCCCAGCGACCGATAACCTCCCAAATTCCTCCCTTTTTTTAGGGTTCCAAGGATATATTACCCCGAAACCCAATCCCAGACCCAGACCCTCTCAATCTAGGTCTAGATCCAGAGACCCATTAGGTGCTCGTAGAGGGAAATTAGGGATTTCTCAGAAGCCTAGAAGGTAACAGACATGAAGGGGCGCTCGCAACGGCTGCCGCCGTCGGAACCGCCGGACGACTGGGGCGACGGCTCCTGGACGGTGGATTGCTCCTGCGGCGTGACCTTCGACGACGGCGAGGAGATGGTCAGCTGCGACGAGTGCGGCGTCTGGGTCCACACCCGCTGCTCCCGCTTCACGAAGGGCGAGGCCTCCTTCGCCTGCCATAACTGCAAGGCCGCCGCGCGGCGTCCCCGCCCCCCTCCCCCCTTCCCCTCCGCCGACGACATCGAGGAGACCGAGGTCGCCCAGTTCCTCATCGAGCTCCCCACCAAGACCGATCCCTGCCTGCCGCCCCACCGCCCCCCCTTCCGGCTCTGGACCGACATCCCCATCGAGGAGCGGGTCCATGTCCAAGGGGTCCCTGGCGGCGAGCCGGATCTCTTCCAGGGCCTTTCGTCGGTCTTCACCTCCGAGCTGTGGCGGTGCACCGGGTATGTCCCCAAGAAGTTTAATTTCCAGTACAGGGAGTTTCCTTGCTGGGACGAGAAGGAGGAGAAGGAGGAGGGCGAGAACCCAGCGAGCAGGGGGGCTGACGTGCTGTTTTCGTTGTCGAAGGAGAAGACATTTGAGAGGAAAGTCTCTCCGGACAGGCTTCAGAAGCGAGAGGGAGAGAAGGCTTCGAGCGGTGGCGGCTGCTCATTGAGTGCTGGGAAGAAGGAGAGGAACAAGCTTCGGACTTTCGGGGCTTCTTCGGGTAAGAAGAGGAAGGAAGAGGCAGGGGACGGGAAGGACCGGAGCGCAAAGAAGAAAGCTAGGAGTGATGGTGAAAAAGCTCAAGCTCTGGTTGATGGCAAGAAGAAAGGTCTGTATTGCATAAATTGTTTGTATGGAGAAAAGGTTAAATTCTCTTGAATTAATTTGCTTATGGTTCTTCATGAATTTTGTTTTCTTGTTTTTCTGGGCTAAATGTAACAGGTTCTGTTCCGATCATTGATATGAACAAATCTGAACTCAGGGAGGATGGGGATTTCCAGGTTGCTGAGGCTGGTACTCCAGATGAGAAGAGTAAAGATAGGAAGGAAGAGATGCCAGCAAAGCCCAGCTCTACCAATAGCACTGAAGGTATAGATAATGTTGATGAGCAGAAACACCTAATTGATGTTAAAACTTCTGTGGAAGCATTATCTGAACAGGGGCTGAAACAAAAGAGTTCAGTGGAAATACCCGTGAAGATTGAGAAAGCAGATCAGCCAGATCCTGTGAGGACTGAAATTCCTCTAAAAACTGATGCCCCATCTGATGGGGAAGGAAGTTTTCTACCTAAGGGATCTGTGAAGGAAGAGGTATGGTTTCACTTGATTGCTTTTGTTGTACACACCTGCATACAGAAATTATTGTTTGTCTGGAAATTATTCAAACATTACATTTCATAATGTGAATCCTGAAAGGACTCCCTCTAAATTAGACATATAATCTTAAAAGTGATGAAATCCTTAGACAGAACAAACTGCTATACTCACTTATACAGATTGTAGAAATCTTATTAGAAGGTTTGCGCAACTTGATCTAATGATAAAGTGTTACCAGATTCTTTTCTTTTCCTATTGCATCAAACAAAGGAGAGTAACAGACAAAGTGTGACCTTTGAATATTTACCAACCTTAAAAGCAGGATACTCATAATTAGCACAAATAAGAACACGGATATGATCTGATGAGATGCATATGTAACGATCTAGCAGAGTACTTTGCAAAAGACAATATGGTAAGATACTGATCTTATTTCTGAATGTGAAGATCTAGATAGGTGGAAATTCTGGTGTTTGAGCGGCAAAAGTTGAGGTAATTTTGTGAATTGGACTGAAGAAACTTGTTGTGGCTTTAGCGATGATGGAAAGAGATATTAGAAAGCATGTTAATTCAAACATATGCATAATACACAAAAAATGTACATGGAGATATCCTTATGCATGTATATGTAGATAATGATGAAGCACACTTCCTTGGGTTAGACAAGAAACTTTTATATACCCCCAAAAAAGAAAATAAGAAGCCTATATTATCATTTTCTAAATATTGAGATATACTACAGAATTTGAATGAAGATATGGTACTAAATGTTGTAAGAATAAGATGATGCAGAAGGAGCATATGAAATGATTATAAAAAAGCTTAATTGTGTACAAAAGGAAGGCCTAATGATGTACAAAGATTAAATGTTAGATGCTAATTGTGCAAGGGTAAATTGTAAACTGATAACAAATATAAGATGTTGATATCCATGCTCAACTTTTGAATCCTTTTAAGCTGCAATCCCAAAATTTGAGGATAAGACAAGTTTGACTCCTAGACATGCACTCGTACCTATCACCCTTACCTGAGCCCATGTAACAAAGGTTATTAGGGGAATTGGTTTTATCTTGCAAGAATATTCTTGGCTTTTCACTCTTTACCATGACATAACACTTGTAATTCTGAAGGTGTCAAACTGAACAGAAGGTTCATATGAGTTCTCAATTAAATCTAATAGAGTTTAGTGATGGGTTTTTGTCGATTTCATAATCAAATACAGGGCTAAACTAAAGCTATAAAACCTGACACTTATCTTCTAATTCTTTTGATAATGAGAAATGTTATAGTCAATCAGACTGAACAGAAGGTTCCTATGCCTTCTCAATTAAATCTTATAGAGTTTAATGATGTAGGTTTTTGTCAATTTCATGATCAAATACAGAGCCAAACTCAAGCTATAAAACCTGTCTTGCCAACAAATAAGGAGATCCACCATATCTTATAGGAAAATAGATGATAAAGATGGTAAATCAGAAATATGGGAATTCTTATGGTCTCTTGGGCAAGGTCTTACTCCTAAACATTTAAACCATGATTAGTTGAACCTCGAGTATCAGAGACTTAATCTAAATTGTTGATTAGGTCTTAAACATATTTATGAATAAACAAAGCAGGGAAAAAAGATATTTATGTCTCTTACCCTCTCCTGATATCATATATAAAATCATAAAGGTTGACTAACAGATGCCAGTATTTTAACTTATCTCCTTGAAAGGTTGAGTTCAATTTGAAATTGAGAACTGTTAAAAATAAAATCTGTACATCAAGACTCACCTAACCCTAGATTTATCAAGACAGCTAGGTAAGATGTTCATTTTAGGTGTTTCTACCCTATAGTGGGATCGTCTATGGTGATTGATGGTGGAGTTTTATCTTGGCTGGTTTCAAACAATCAAGGATGGTTCCTTATTCTATTGATTATTTGGTCTTCTATTTGTTACATACGATGGAATTGTGAATCTCTCTTTCGTTCTTTATTGCTATAAGATGTAGTAGGGCTCAAGTTTGTAGTAGATTTGCACAAATTTCGTGATTTGGTGTTCACACCCTTTCTTGACTTTTATCAGTTTTGGCTTTCATTCGATTCCTTTTTGATATAATAAAAGTTTTAAAAGACCAGCAAGACTGCTCATGTTGATCAATTCTGGTCCTCAATGTGATATACCAAAACTACAAAGTAACTATTCTGAGTTATCTTGAGAACAAAAAGAAGTGGGCAGATTTTGCAGGATTGACTTGTTTCTTCAAAGAAGATGACTTTGGAGTAATGCAAACAGAATGTTGCTTTTTAAGCAAGATTGCTAATGGATCATATAGACTGGAGTTTGATTACTTTTTGTAATTGAACCCTCCCTCATTCTTTTCCTCAATCACTTTTCTGTCATTTTCTGTGCTTTGCATACCTGAGGTTAACCATATCTGTCATGAAAGTCCAATTTGCACTCCTTGATCTTTGTTATATCAGTTTCCTCAATAATCTGCGCTTCTGCCCCCATCTCACTGCTTTTTTATTTATTAGTGTTCTACCACATCATTTAGACTTGTAAGGCTTTTAGTGTATCAATGGGGTTCCAATCAAGGAATCATGATTTGGTTCGTGTAAGCCCTGGTAAACCCACACTAAATGGAATCTTCATGATTGCTGTATGTGCTTTGGATCCTGACTTCTATTATCGCACCTGAACTTGATTTACCATGTTTCTGATATTAGAAGCCACAAATGGAACAGATGCAGGCAAGATTCTGTGAAAAGAACAATACATGATACAGGAAGTGCTGAAGGTAATGGGTGCTAGAAGAAGCAGAGCCATGAAATGTGTTCATGCTCAGAATAATGGTTTAGTTGGCTTCTGTTTTCTTGATCAGCCATAATTATCTTTTGATTTGATCGCATTTTATCAAGAAACCATTCATCTTATGAGTTTAATCATGTTCTATTTCCCTTCCCCCATCACTATCATGATTCATGATATATTTAAAAATCTTCTATAGCCAATGGTAAAATAAATTTTTGTCGATTTTATTTGCATATGCTATTTAAGTTGAGACTTCCTAGTTTGAGGAGTTGATATATGAATATCAACCTAACCTGTGTCAAAGTTATCATTAATGGAGTCAATGTCTACTTGTGGAAGACAGCTAGTTTTGACCTGATGTTGACTTACATTAGTTTGAGTTATCTGGTTTTCCTTCAGCCAAAATTGTTTAATTAACTTTTTCTATAACTTTTACATTGTTCTCATATTAATCTTTTGTTTGCTTATCAGTGGTTTGATATTGCATTGCAAGCTTGTGAACCCCACAAGTTCCACATAAAAGTCTTCTCAGATCTAGTCTGTTTGCAGTATAACAGGGTTTAGGATCCAAGAATCAGGTGATAACCCCTAGAAACCTAGAAGTAGACCTGCACGGTGAGCCCTTGCTTGATCTTCTAGACTTGGTTTGGATGGATTTTAATTCTTATTGGTGTCCAATTACTTCTCTGTCACAGCCTTTTTGTCATTTGATTAAGTCAATATTTGTCTCCTGTAAGAAGTCTTCTTTTATGTTAGTTGTGAGTTCTTCATGATACATGACTATTTGTATTGATTCTGGTTGTGAAATTTGTGTGGGTTCAGCTTCCTGTAATCATTTATTAAGCTTTGCATAACCAAACACTGGCAATAGCTGGAGGAGACCTACAGTTTGAAGCTTCCACCCAAATCCTTTGTTTCAACCTCCATTCTTTATTGCTTTGGTGATGAGACAACTTCAATGCTGTGGTGATGAGATATCTTTTGCGAATATGAGCTAGCAAAGGAGATTCCTCCTCCTTTCTGGATGAATTGGAAGCTCTCATGATCCAAATGTTCTTTGAGAGAATCAGACTTTTGAAACCTTCTTGAGTAAGATCTGTCATATTAATCAAAATTACAAGTTCTATGATCTAAGAACTTTGATGAATGTTCTTTCCTATTACAGTATCTGTGTCCCAAGAGCGCACCTGGATCAAGATGGTGTGAAAACCGAGCAAGATTCTTTCCTCCACAGTTGGCATCATAAAAAATGATTTATGGCTTAAATCTTATACCATTTGACAAATATTAGTTTGTAATGTATTGGGGGAAGTAAAATAGAGCAGTGGATTCCCTATCTTTGTCAATTTTAGGATTTTTCTTAATTTATTCGTGCATGCTTCTTTTGCTTTTTTTTTTTTTAAAAAAAAATATTTTCTCATTCTAGTATAGTTTTAGTCATTATTCTTCATTAATTCACCAAAAACAGAAAAAAAGATAAGCGGATGCTCTGAATTTTTGGAGGCTTCCATACTTTATTATGTCAGAAGTTGTCACTGTTGGACATTTGGATGTTCCTCATGGACTTGAGGAAAAATTTTATAGAACAGCTATAAAGCCTGCAAATTAAGTGTGGCAAAATCAAGATTGTTAAGATTATATGATAAAAGATGGAAGGATAGATTAAGAAATGAATATTATTAGAGAAGCTGTAAGAGTCGCACAAATTAAGGGACAGGGTGACGAAAAATTGATTGAGATGGTATAGACATGTACAACAAATACTTGAGGAGGCTTTGTACACAGAAGAATTTTAGTTCGTGCTGAAGGTTGTTAAAGGGGAAGAGGAAGACCAAAATTAACATTGATTGATGTGAGGAAAGATATGGTAAAACTTGAACTAACATCAGAGGTTGCCCTAGATAGGAATATTTGGCGAATGAGTATGTATAAAGCTGAACCCAAATAGTTAGCAAAAGGCTAGATTATAATTATGATTATGGATATAATTATGTTTTGCCTCATAGACTTGTCATATACAATTTCAAACTCCTTTGCAGGAGTTTATACTTTCAAAGAATTGATTAAACCAGAACAAAGTCTACCAATTGATAGGGTTTTCTTCATAATTCTTTATGGACTGGGAAATCTTTATTTGTAAGCTGAGGAATTATTTGATCAACACAACTATGCTTGATTATGCTTCTTAAGTCCCAAATCTGATTTTGGTGAAGCTAATTGACAATCACTTTTTCCTGTACTGCTGTTAAAAACTTATGCCATATAAATCACATATTTTTCTCCTTCATACATTTGAATAGGTTGTTGGCAAAGCTGTGCATGTTTTGAAACAAGTCCAGGATGAAAGCCATTTCGAAGAGGGTGTAAATGGAAGCACATGCAATATAATGGACTCAGAGAACTCAAAGCCTGCCATTGGTGATCTCAGGAATAATCATCATCCTGTGCTAGAAACTCCAAAGCTTCCAGAATCAAATAGTTCAATTTCACCTAGCTCAAAACTGGATAAAACTGAAGTGAAGATTGAATGGAGTGATGACCAATCTTCAGGAAACCCAAAATCATCATTGTCTCCTGTTACTGATGGAAAGTTGCATAGCAGGGATCACTTGTCCTGTGATCTTCAAAAACCACTCTCATCTGAGAATGTTCAGGAAAGTGCAAGTCTTGCTGCTTTGTCATTTGATGAACTGAAAGGTCAGGATGTTAATAAAGAGTCAGAAATAAGTCATCAAGGCTGTGATAAAATGACGGGAACAACATTTTCTAGTATTAATGAGCATAAAGAACATGGCCTGGAAGTAGAGGAGCCAGCACAAAAGATTTCCTCAGAACTGAGGTATGGTTCAGTAAATGTTGAAGGAATCATGAAAGCAGAAGCTCAAAATCAAAGCCATTCAGTATCTGGTGGACGGAAGTTGGTGTTAGGTGCTGGAAAAGCCGCTTCAACTTCATCTGTACCTGTCATATCAAGATCATCTGTTTCAGGTGTTTACAAGTCACTGAGCAATATGACATCTTCGACATCTGGAAAGGCTAGACATTTAATGAAACGACATCGAGTAAAGGTGAGCACATGTACAGTTGGCAAGAAAGACAATGCAATGACCACTGTATCTTCTGAAGAAAGCATGCAAGAGGTTTCAGGACAACGAGCAAAAGGCGATCTAAAAGGTTTGATATCTTCTGGATCTAAATCATCTCAAACAAGCAGAACTTTTGTTTCTGCCTCTAAACATACTTTATCAGATTCAAAAGAACAACTGCTTTGCCCATCATCAAAAGCAGAAGAGACAACCACTGTGTCAGGCTCTCGTGAAGCAAATGAATCATCACAGACTCAAACTGCTGCTGTTCAAATAAAGACATCTTCAAACTCAAGCCAGAAAAATGAAAAGACCCATCAACCAATTCCCCAACCCTCATCGAAGGTGTTCAATAGTTCAATGCCTATGCACCTGCCAGCATCTGTTAATGCCACCACAACATTAAGTGATGAAGAGGTGAGACTGAAACTTCATTTGCTATGAAATTTATTTGATAAAGAAAGAAAATTAGTTCTCAGATTTCTCAGATTTTCTTCCTCTGTTTGACAGCTTGCACTGCTGCTACATCAAGAGCTAAACAGCTCTCCTAGGGTTCCTAGGGTACCACGTGTGCGGCAAGCAGCTGGCATGCAGTTCGCTCCGGCTACAAGTATGCTTTCAAAACGCTCTTATGGGTCAGGTGGAAAGGACCAAGTTTCGGTAAGACTAGTTTCCATTAACTGTTCATCTAAAAGTATGCCTTGCTGTAACATTAGTTTCCTTTGTTCTGTGCTATGGTTTATTTGTTTAGATGATTTTTTTTTTTATTATGTTTATGTGGAGTACAGGGTTATTTTATCTGGGCTTTAGTGCATTTTGTAGGTTCCTAAAAGGAAGAACAAAGAAGATGCATCCAGAGAGAGTTCTCGCAGTTCACGTGACATAACTGATGAAACCAGAAGGATCAGCAGGGTACAGTCTTCACCTGACTGGAAACATCAAGAATCTTCCTTCATGTCTGATGGTTCTGCCAAGAAGGATGCACATAATAGATCTTCTGATACTGTGACATCAATGAAAAAAAATATTCCTCCTGCCTCTGCTGTAGGTACAAGCAGTGGTCCCCCTTCTTCTGAGGCCACTGGATCAACTTCATCAATACGTAACTCACCTAAGGATGTTCCAAATGATGACGGTACTCTTGCTCCACGCACTTTGCCTGGTATGTGCCAGTTTTGTTGCAAATGCGACAGATCAAATCATTGGTTCTATCACTAATATTTCCTGTACTTGATTTCCAGGATTAATTGATGAGATTATGAGTAAAAACAGGCACATTACATATGAGGAGCTATGTGACGCTGTTCGCCCTGTATGACTTTACCATTCTATCAGATGCTGCTAACCATATGAGTGTGTTTGCTTTATTTTTGATCGAGTGTTTCTTCCTGTGTTACTTGCAGTACTGGAATGATCTGAGAAAGCCTAATGGGGAACGTTATGCTTATCCTAGTCATTTACATGCTGTTCATGATTGTCTGAGGAACAGAAATGAATGGGCTCATCTCATTGATTTAGCCCCCAAGGTATGCGACCAACAACAGTGCCACCGGTTTATAACGCTATTTGTCTTCTATTGTTCTATATTGTTGGATTCTTTATTTTTATTTGGCAATATCTTTTTGTTCAGCAAACATGCCTTACTAATGTGTAAATGTATAGCTCTGATGACTGATTATTAGATGCACTCATTATTCTATGATGCTTTTCTCTTTCAATTGATAATACTACAGGATAAGGGGTACCATATGTCAATTAATTATGGCAATAGTTTGATTCCTTTGCAACTGTTTTGCTGCTGATTCCTCCTTCCGTGGCTGCCCTTTTAGACAGAATTAAATAGGAAGTTGGCAGGTTGATGCAATGATATTTGTTTCTCATTAATGGGCCATGAAAAAAATGACAAGTGGCAGCGAATGCTTCTGAAAATAAAAATATTTTTTTGTATGCCCAAATACACTATCTATGATTTCTCTTTGCTGGTGGGGTTGCTAAGTAGTGAAAGGAAAATGAATAGACAAATAGGAGGACGCAGCATGGGCTGTTTTCCTCAGCCCTGAATGTCTTCAGGATACTGGAATTCATCTAATGAGGTGATTTCTTTGCCCTTTTTCCCATCTTTTTATTTGGGATGAAGCCCAGGCCCCCAGGCAGAACCTAATGTTTTGTGGGACTAGGGAAATGAGTTAAACCTTTCCTCTTGCCTAAGGTGGCAAGAGATTGTGACAGTGGGTTTTATGGGGTCTGGCATTGCCTCCATTATCTTCATCCTTTGGCTTGGCTCTTCACAAGTTCCAACTTTCATTGGAGTTGTCACACAGATAAGTGGTTTGACTGCCCAAGCAGACTATACTTGAAATTAGAGAATGTGTATTTTTATTACCAAGCAAGGACTAGACTGTCCAGTTTACAAGAGGCCCTTGACTGGAATATAGTATGTCTAGCAATTACCTGGAAAACAAGCAAATAAGTAGTAATGGAAAGTTAGGTCATAACACACCATAAAGTGCTACAGCGAGGAAGTCGCTGTTTTTTTCCCCCTTTTTTTGTCTGGGAATTGGTTTTGATGTCCATCTTCGATACTGATCAGGTATTACTGATTGTTGAAACATGATCTTCTGCTGCCATACATGGATACTGTCATCGCATTACTTTCTTTAGCAAACTTTGTGACCAGCTCTGCATTATCAAAGCTGGTTATGGGTCACAGTTAATTTTTCTGCACCTGGCTGCATCAAAAATTGAACAGAATATATCTTTTTCAGACCAATTCCAGCAAGAAGAGGCGAAAGCCTGATTCTGACATGCCAACCACAGAATCAGAAAATGAAAAAGCCAAGAACAAGGCATCAGGGGAGGTAGAAGATAGGAGTACAGAGTCGCATCATGAAGATTTCCCAAAGGGTAAGCGAAAGGCCCGGAAGCGAAGACGGCTTGAACTTCGCGGCAGGGGTGTCAAGGAGGCGCGCAAGAGACACAATCAAGGTCCTGCTTCAGATGATGATCAAGGTACCTTCTCCCATTCTAGCAATGAGGATAATAAAAACCTTTTCAGTGAGGATGAAAGCCAGGGAGTTGGGTCACATGCTGTTGGAGCTGAGCTCTCCACTTCTAGCTCTGATGGTACTTAGTGATGCAATGCTGATGCTGTTTTCTCGGAAAAATCATCAAGAACATGGCTACTCTTTTGATCCATCAGACTATGATGGGCGTTTGGTTTTCAGACCCATTGTATGATCCAATCACAAATTTGCCCAGCAGACACCACAGGTAATGAGAAATTAATTTTATCAGCAATTTTCTTATGATGGGGGAGGATATGCCCAAATTTTTGGACATCAAATGTTGTATCATGGGATAGGGACAGCAAAAGAAGTTGGTCTGTGAGTGCAGCATTAGTGTATATGTAAAATGTATCTGAAACCTAGTTGCTGCTAGCTTCCGTAGCATGGTAGCGAGCGAACAGAGGAGCTCTTAGAGTTACTTTTCTAAATAATAGCAGCAATCCTGGTTTATGACAACCTTTTGTATTGAATCATGTACTCTTATTTTTTTTGTTCATTTTCTATTTTTAAAAACAGTAAAATAGTTGAATTACATCAGCCAAATGGTATTTAACTCTTGCCATGGAGTGTGATCCTGTCAGCTGAACCATTGACAATTTGAATGTCTTCAAAACGTGCTAGAAGATTGATGCAGTCTTGACACAGGGTATGGAACTTGGAGGAGACCAAACTCACCCCGTGTGATCGTATGTAGTAAGATTAGATGATCACTTCTAATCTTGAGCGTTTTGAAATGAAGTTCCTGGTTGGATACTTTGATTCTTCTCGAACGCTAGAACTTTGCGGCATCATATTCGTGATTACATGCATAAATGAGCCAGACACATTATGGCATTCAGCAACCTTTCATTCAGCGGGTGTTTGTGTATGATATGGGGTGATCAATCTAGGATCAAGATATAGGCGAAGGGATTAATTTATTTAATTACACCTTGATGATTTTGTATAGGGGTGATTTATAGTAATTTTAAATTTTCTTATCTTCTAGAATCACTTCTAATCTAGGATCTCTTACTCGTTTTTGAAGTCGGGTATCCAATCCTGCATAATGGTGATTTATGGTAACTTTAGATTACCTTTACTTCTGAAATCATGATCTAATTTAGGGATTATGAACTTGTTTTAGAAGTCAGGTATCCAATATAACTCCTGAAGATTAGTTTTGATTTGAGATTTCAAGAGCTGAATACCTTTCATCTATGCAAAAGATAAAAAAAAATACATAGTATTATTTTCATATTAATATAATATAATAATATTTATATTTATTATATTATTATAATATAAATATTATACTTATATTATAATTTAATCTTAATATTATAATAATAAAATAATATGATATAACAATAAATTATCATAGCAGTTGCAAAATATATTAATAGTCATGATTAGAAATTTTGAATTTATATAGCATGCTAAATTTCTTAATCATGGATATTTGGATATAACATATCAAATACGATGATTTAATATCATCAAAGATAAGAGAATTTTGAGATAAAAATCATCAATTATCTATAATTACTGTGATGATCCTATTTTAGTTACTAAACATCTATTTAGGATTAGACTTACTTGTGTAGGGTTGTGCTAAAACACAAATGATACACTAGGAGTGAAATGTTAGTGCTGCTAAGACCTAGTGTAATTAAAGGACCAAGGGCCAAATCATTAATATCCAATGCTCAGGCCATGTCAAGCTTTGCTAGTGGGCTACAACATCATGCCCCCTAGTCAGGGCTACCTCATGCTTCCTTAGTTGTTACTTAACCATCAAAAACACCATCTACTTGGTGCCACATGCATGCTATGGAACTGTGAACTAGTCTTGCCATAAGCTGCCATCTCGTGCTCTTAATTATGCTTTAAGTTGTTCAATTCATGATATAAAACGACACATTATACCATTATAATAACTCTCAATGAAATTTTTATTGTTCTTGATCATCTTAATTATAATACCTTCAAAAAAAAAAAAAAAAAAAAAAAAATCTTAATCACAATGAGAGCCTTAATTACTTTATTTTATTTAAAAAATATAAGACCATCGTGAACTTTAAGCCTCGAATTGAAGTTTCCGTCTCGTTTTTCCCCTCCTCCAGCGTCCGCCATGGCTACCGTCCGGTGGCCGCAGGTGCTGAGCCCTTCCTACCTCGCCCAGCTGATCCGGCAGCAGAAGAACCCCCTCACTGCCCTCCAGCTCTTCCAGACCGCGCCTATCCGCTACCCCTCCTACCGTCACAACTCCCTCGTCTACTCCGCCATGGCCGACCAACTCCTCTCCAACTCCTCCCCTCCCCGCCTCTCCCTCCTCCGCTCCCTCCTCTCCCAGATGGTCCTCGACTCCTCCCCCGCCTCCGACCCCCTCTTCGCCCGTGCCATCTCCTCCTCCCCCTCCCCGCCGCCGCCCTCCCCCTATTTCGCCTCCTCCCCCTCTCCAACTGCCCCTCCTGGCCCCTCTCCTTCCTCGCCCTCCTCCGCCTCCTCCTCTCCCTCCCCCCAGCCGACGGCCTCCCCCCCGCCCTCCGCCTCCTCGCCGGCCGCCGCGAGGGCCCCCTCGGCGCCCCCGCCCTCAACCTCCTCGTCGCCGCCCTCTGCCGCGCCCGCCGCCCCGACCTCGCCCTCCTCGTCTTCGCCGACTTCGGCGCCCACTGTTGCTACCCCGACCGCGACACCTACCGCGCCCTCATGCGCGGCCTCTGCGATGCCGGCCGCCTCGACGACGCTGTCCACCTCCTCTACTCCATGCTCCGCCGCATCTCCCAGAAGGGCTGCGACGCCGACGTCGTCGTCTACCGCACCCTCCTCGAGGCGCTCTGCGCCGCTGGCCGGGTCGGTGAGGCCAAGCACCTCCTCGCCAAGGTCCTCTTGAAAGGGCTCAGGTCCCCCCGGCGGCGCCGCGCGTTCCGGCCGCCCGAGCTCCAGGGGCGGAGTCTGGAGGAGATGAAGAGGATCATCGACGACGCCTTGGTGTCGGGAGGCGTGCGGAGCCTCGCGAGCTACAAAGCGATGGTCGAGGATATGTATGCCGAGGGCAAGCTCGGGCATGCGGATAAGCTGTTCGATGAAATGACTCAGAGAGGCTTGCGGCCGCCAGTTTCCATGTTTGAGGCGAAGATCGCCGCGCTGTGTAGAGAAGGGAGAATGGAGGATGGATTGAAGGTGGTAGAGGTAGAGATGGTGGACAGGGATTGCGTCCCGACTGTGAGAGCTTATAATTTGGTGATGGAAGGGCTCTGCAGGGAAGGGAAGGCGATGAGGGCGGTCGAGTACCTGGATAGGATGGACAGACAGGTTGGTTGTGTTGCCAGCAAGGAGAGTTTTGAGATTCTGGTTGATGGTTTGTGTTTAGAAGGCCGGTTTGTCGAGGCGACTCGAATTCTGGAGAGGATGCTTAGGAGGAGGTATTGGCCTCAGAGTGCCATATTTGATATGGTAATTCGAGGACTTTCTTCGATTGGAAGGAGATATGAAGCTGTGCTGTGGCTGGAGGAAATGATCAGCCAAGGGAAGACCCCTCAGGTTGATGTCTGGACCTCACTGGTTTCCATGGTATGTTTAGTTGATGATTTTGTGAAATCTTCATTCTGGGATGTTGTGAAACATGGCACCCTAGCTGCTGTTGAGACATAGTTGAGTGCTACTGCACTGTAAGTATTTATTGCTACCAGATAAAACCATCATGAATGTAATTATGAAAAATCCATAAGATTTATCATGCAATAAGATGAGAATTCTTCTTCTTCTTTTTAATGTGGCAATAAAATTTACATTTTGCTTTTGAGTTCCTAGTAAATGCCTTGAGTGATCGCCCCTAGGTTAAGCCATGATCAGCTAATATGATTCAACATATATGTTATAAATTAGTTGAGAATTTACAGGAATTGAGGTACTGTATATCCCTATTTATAACATAGGTTGTCATTTTAGATTGCCTATGCTAATTTTGCAGCCAATGAATTGAGGTATCGGAAGAGACAGTCTACTCTTTTCACAAAAGGATTGAGGCCTCAATCTCAAAATTAGTTATGTATATGGTTTATATCATTAAAAATATGATTAAATAACCATCATAGAATGGTGCTGATGGTACTTGTCTGCTAAACTAATAATATATATATATATATATATGCAATGAAAACTAATATCGTTGATCATAATTAATACATTGAATGCATTGATAAAATGAAATCTGACAGATTTGGATGAGGGTGCTGACTGGTGTAGGTTGGTTAAATCACTAGAGGTTGGATATCAGCAACCTCTGCTTCTAACATGACTTTTCTTATGCCTTGCCACAATTCATGCCATTAAAATGGTCTACTTTTGGACCTCTTGGATTTTCTTTTTTTTTTTTTATAAAGTAAATCATGATTAATAGTGTGAAACCTCCATTTAGATTAATTCATCAATGATTTTTTATTGGTATGCTTGAGGCTCCAATCATCCCCGGATCAAGTTGTCACGAATTAAATAGAATTTTGATTTCATTAAAACTATGTATATAAGAAGACTTTATGAAAGGCAAAAGTTTCTCAAACATCAGATTTTCTGTATGTAAACATTTTAAGTCATATCCAATAGTTTAGATTTCTATGTTGCAACTAATTATTGAATTTTATCATAAGGATTCATGGGTACAACATTCTTTTCTCATCCACTTATATCCAATTGTATGAAAAGATCTAGTAGGAGAGGTGTCTACCTTACATGATGCATTGAAGGTCCAAATCTTTTGAATAGGTGAGAAAGAGCATTAAATCAAACAGTGGAGAAATTTTATAGATTCAACTTACTTTTGAGAATAACAAATTATAGCTTCATTTTCCTTCTTTGACCATTGTGGTAAATATGGAGCTTGGAGAATTACTTTTAATGTGACATTTTGATGATAATATCTTAGAGGAGATATGTGGAAAAGGGAAAGAAATCAATATTTTATTTTTAAATGGGGAAGTCCCATTTTCAAAGTCTTTGGTATATCAAATAAGAAAATTTAAAATAAAAAAGATTCTGATTTTATTTTTCTAAGAGAGCCTTGATTCTGTTTTTCGTTTGTTGAAGGTTTTTGATTAAAAAAAAAGAAAAAAGAAAAAGTCCAATTATGTGCAAAATCCAGAAAAATGATTTCTAAATTTTTGCTTTTCTAATAAAACCAAACCTATGAAAAATTACATTTTCTTGGAAAATTACACACGCGCACGCACACCCCAAAAGTTGTTCCTTTATATTGGTATGGGCTCTTGCTACTGTTTCTGAGGTGTTCTTTTTACTTTTTTGGGTTGATCTTTTTGGTATAAATGTTGATTATTAAAATCATTTTTTCTTTTTGGAAACATCTATATCAGCCACAATCAACTAATTTTATATCTCTCAAGAGCATAGGACAGAAATATTTACACAAAAAGGATTTGTATCTTGATCCACCAAATTTTAAAGTCATTAACTCTATTAAACTTATTAATTTTGAACTTTGCAATCGACATTACAAATTTTTCCTTCAAATCATTACTTTGGTAGCAAATCAAATCAAATGCAACGTGCAACCCTGAGTTTATCAAGATCCAAATCTTGCCCAACTTTGGTAGCAAATCAAATCAAATGCAACTTGCAACCCTAAGTTTATCAGGGGCAAGAGGGTCCAAATCTTGCCCCTCGCTTACTAATTGGAGCTTACTATCTAGTCCACTAACTTAACATAAAGCAAATCAATCCTAAATAGATGAACTCCACTAATAATAATATAGTAAAATTTTAAAAAATAGAAGAAGCCTTTGATAGTTACCAGAAGGAAGGCTTCATTTTCATCGCTATATTTAAATTTTCTGAACTTAGTCATCTCTAGAGCAATGCTTCAAAAACAAAGGAAGTCTTTACACTCTTTCTGAAGTATTCTAACTTAATTTTTATACTCTTACTGAAGTATTCTAACTTAATTTTTATGACAAAATACTTTGAAGTAGGGCTTTAGTAAATAGAAGAAGCTTCTGATTCACTTGAAATAGGGTTCAATAACGGAGGAAGCCTTGTTTGGAGCAACGCTCCACTTTTAATCGCCTCACATAAATTTTGTTTTTTTTATAAAAAAAAATTCATTTGAAATGGTGTTGGAATAGTTATTTCCCATTATTTGATATTTATCCGTAGCCCCCTCTTTCCAGCCAAAAATAGGGGTTTGTTTTCCTTTTTCTTCTTTCTTCTACCCTTTATTTATTTTTTATTTTTTATTTTTTTATTATTTTAAGACTTGTCGACCCTATTGGTCACAACTCACGCCCCTCTGGTTCACCATTTTGACACTCTTAGCGACGCCGGCTCTATGGAATTCTCAGCCGCCTGCGATCCTGCTTGCAAGTCCTCTTCGCCAAACTCCGACAGAGGTCAGATATGCCCCATTTGTAGCCGACGAAAGTCCTCCTTAACCGCCCTTATCTACCGCTCGGCCAGGGGCTCATCGACCGTCGCTCCTTCGGCATCGCCTGGTACGAACCCCCTCTTCACAAGGCTGCTTCACCGCATAGCCACCGTGATTCATCACCCATCGGCTAGATTCGCCACAGCCACCTCAGGTCTGGCTCCTGCCTCACCACTTCATTGTCGCACCATCGTACACTAGGCCCTCACCGATCAAATCCGTTAATAGCTTATCTCCTTCGTCACCGATGTTTCCTTCACCGCCAGCACCGGAGAACGAGGGGGTCGGCTAGCTCGATGGCTCCTCAAACAGAACCCTGTTTGGACGTCCTCCTCTGCTGCACTCCCGGTCTCAACAGAGCATGCCTGCACCATTTCGCCACTTGCCTGGCTTCACCGACGATGGTGGCTCGCTGCCGGTGCTCAAGAGCCCCTTCTCCCGCGCTAGCGAATAAGAAGGGGGCCAGCCTTTCTTCGAATGCCCTTGCTTCTTTGAACGGTGAGCAGGGACCCTCTAAGACTAGTGTCGCTTTTAGATTCGTGCAACGTCAGGGGTGCCTCAAGATGTGTTTCGGGATCTGTGCTACCCTAGGATTCATCCCGCATGCCTTAAGATTTGATTCCTTTCATGCCATCGGTTCAATTGGCCTACATTCATCTCGACAAAGATGAAAAGATTTTTATTTTAACAAAATAATTAAAAATTATCAAGCTTTTTAACGAAACCCTAGGCTCATATTCATTCAACAAAATCTTTTTTTGGATCTCTCAATAATGTTCTCAATTATGCTGAAGACCAATACTATATATACTTTTTATAAAGGAGAGATTTATAATATTTTATATAAATTAGGATTTATATTCTTTTCGCTATGTAAACATTTACAGTATCCAATATGCATTAGGACTAACATTTCTTAAATGTGAAACATATCCATATCGGGATATATCTATATTGAGCTTATAAACTTCAAGTTAAACTTTAACCCCTTTTTTTTTTTTTTTTAAAGCATTATTCTCTCTTCTCCCCTAAATAAAGGGAAAAGTCTATTGTTACTCTCTTTCAACGATAAGAGAGTGCAAGAATTCAACATGAGGTGATATGATATAAGTGTTTATCAAAAATTTATTTTTATTTTGATTTTTTTTAAAATTTTGAGCAATCCAAACACTTTTGCTCAACACCATTGCTTCTTACTTCTGAAAATAAAAAATAGTAAAATAATTTTGATAAGCAAAAGTTTTTAAAAAATCAAAATGGACCATTAGAAGCTCTACTCCTGCATGACAAGGTAATGCCTTTAACTAACGTAAAAACTTCTTGTTAGAAGACTTCAAACTTTTCCTCTCATAAATGATTTTCTCAAATTAATTGTGATTCGGTGCAATGACTTTAATGAAAGATTATCAAAATTAAAGATTATAAAAAAAAGATCAATATTTATCAAGAGAGGTAAAAAAAAGGAGCAACCATGGATGATAGAGAAATGAGAATAGAGCGATAAGCTAACATTAGAGAAGTTAACATAAGATTGTGAATACCGAGTGTAATATAACAAGGGAGGAAGGTTTGAAAATGAAAGGAACGAGGGAAAAATAAAACATGAGAACGAGGATAGAGAGATGGTTTCATGGTTAAAAAATTTATTTTTATAAATCATAAAAATATTTTTTTATAAGTTTTGAAGTTACTTTTAAAAATAAAAATAAGAGAATTAAATATTTTTCTTATATTAGATCTTAATGTGAAAGATAAAAAAAATAAAAAAATTGATATCAATTGGGTCTTTGTTGGCCAATCTAGTGTTTTTTTTTTTTTTTTTTTTCAAGGTCAAATTGATCATTCTTCAAACATTTCAACGCCTTAAAACGTTCAAACCCTTTCCTTCCAAACTTACTAAAAATTAAAAGAAAAAACTAACTACTTTAAATTAAATCTTGAAAATTACGTTGGTCCGGCAAGCGTGTTGCTCTGTCTCTCTCTCTCGCCGCAGCCTTCTCCGGAAGGAGTTCGTTGTTAAAAAGGATACGGAAAACCTGGTCCGAAGTGCGACGACGTCTTTCTATTTGGCCTCGGCTTCCTTTTTTCCGCGCACGTTCCCCTCCTTTCTTTCTGTCTCCGATCCCAAATCCCCCCGTTCCCACCCCTCCCTTTTTTATTGCCTTCGATCTAGGGTTTCGAATATCCCCTCCCCTTTCTCTCTTTTCTTTAACCATTCGTCCAATCGACTCTTCCCGGCCTCCCTCTACTGATACCCTTTCGATTTCGTAAGCGCTTTCTCCAATCGCCCCAACGGAGCGGGAAGTTCTCCTCGCTGGAATTCGAGAGTTAGGGGTCTTGTTTGATTGGATTCTTGCACCAGTTCCGGTTTTGGCTGTTTAGGATGACGATTCCCAATTCGGAGGGCTTCCTCTCGGCGGGAAGCTGCCTGCCGTGCACTCCCGAGGAAGAAAAAGAGATTATATTGGACTTGACCAGGGCCTCCGAGGATAATCAAAAGGAAGGCGATCTGTATTACGTTGTATCCCAAAGGTGATTCCTTTGATTATTTTATTTGGTAATGCTTGATATCTCTATAGTTCATGCTTTATTTTTCGTTTGAATTCGCAGGATTGTTGATGGGGATTGGAATTTTGTCAAATTTTAGTTTCTTTAAATTTGGTATATGCCATTGGCAATTATTTAAAATAGTAGTAAATTTAGATGAGCTTCCTTTGCCTGGTAGTTGAAATGTCTCAATAAGCCAAGGCAGCTTGTGGAACAAGGCATTGGAAAGAGGGAGATAATATGTGTGAGTGGACACATGCTTGTTGGATGGAGTTGGATCAAGTGATGCAAATCCATCAAAAGGGTGGCATATACGATTATGCTGGATTTGCATAGGATGAGATTGAATAATGTTATGCAAATACATCTGTTCCTTATAAAGAAAATGCAGATCAATTGTCATCAGAGTATGCAAGATCTTGATTCTAGCACATGGAGTACATCTGAGAAATATTATGAATGGATCTGCATTTTCTTCAACATGATGACAATTACATATTATAGCTGGAAACTTAAGTAGCTGGAAAGAAGTTTACGCGACTTTCTTTGTTCATCACTGGCACACAATCTGCTTTGACACTTTCAATCCAATAGATAATCTTAACAAAATGCTGGCTTTTGATATTTGTGAATAATTCACTATTTGAAAATGGTGGAACCAAACTCAATGTTTTAAAAAATATAGACAATAATACATGGGTTGCAATATGCTTCTGATCCCATGATATGAATAGAGAGGTTCTTGTGTTATATTGTGACAACAGCCCTTTGGTTTTCTTCGATTTATTTTCTGGAATGGATAATTTGTTTCCAGCTACACTTGCCAAAAGGACAAAAAAATGGAATTTTAGCTGGTAAAGTTATAGAGTACTGTGCTGTGCACAGATATGAAATTACACAAAGAAGAAAATAGGCTTATAAGAATAGGCAGTGTTTTATCAGGGGACAGAAGATTCTTACTAAAAGAAAATTTTCTTGTGGATTATGATGAAAGCTTTTCTCTGAATTTTATCGACTTAATTAGAGGGACAACCAAGTAGCTTGGCCTACCAAGAAGCTTTCCAAGTTGATGATGCAGGCGCACATTGTTTGAAGCCAAGATGCAATGCATGAGAGTACAAGAAATTGAGGATCTCCTTACAGGACAAAATGACATGAATCTAATGCAATGACTAGATCCACAAGTTGAAAATCTGATCGAGGACATAAATTCCAATGCAGAAGAAAAGAGGCACTATGCTTGATTAAATCACTGTTTTAAAGAGATTTTAGAGTTTACTGATTGTAAAGAAGATTGAAAAAATTTATGAGCAATTTCTTTTTAGCAAAATAAGAGGTAAGATGTGTTGTTAAAATTGCTGTGCCAGCCAATTTGACCCCTATATTTATTCCATTTTCCATAGGGATCTGAGTCTTTAGGAGATGTAGAAAGAAAGAATGGGAGTAACAAAGGCCTTAAAAAGAATGAAGTAGATTTCTTATGGGTTTAACTGAAGCTCCAAGCAACCTATTTCCTTTTTAAAATGCTGTCATAAAGTTGTCCTTGATTTAATTATGAATATGCATAATAGATAAAAAGACCCCTAATTACCCCTTGCTCATCTCCTACTTTACACCAATCATGCAACTTCCATCAGACCATAATTGATAAATTAAAAGGTTTATTTAAGAAACTCAGAAAGGAATCTATTGCCCATTTAAATTCTAATTACAGCATGACATAGCAATTTTTAGGCTCTAGATTTTGGAGGAAATAGGCTAAACATAATGGATGTTTTGCAAACTTTATACAGGTGAGATTTTACCC
This sequence comes from Metroxylon sagu, assembly GCA_017589505.3. Classification (NCBI taxonomy): domain Eukaryota; kingdom Viridiplantae; phylum Streptophyta; class Magnoliopsida; order Arecales; family Arecaceae; genus Metroxylon; species Metroxylon sagu. The sequence continues at coordinate 2,808,207 of JACVBY030000657.1, forward strand.
ATGGTGTATATGCATCATTATATGCCATCAATTTCCAGCTTGAACCTCATGAATAACAAACAAGCCATTTAGATGAAGCTAAAGAAGCCCTGAAGTTGTCTAGCTTTCAATTTGAAGATGTTGGTTGCTTGTGTAAGATGTGCTTCTGACATTGTCTGGTAGCCTGGGTGATGCTGGAATGAAAGAAGGGGGGCATGGAACAGTAAACTATTTAGCACGCCAACTGTGAGGAACTGTTGATGGAGGGCATTTTTTTTAATTATCTAATAGGGATAAGGAAATAAATCTGCATTTTTTTATTGATGGTCTTGCCCATTGTTCACTAAATATGGAAGTTCAATGAATCTTGTCTTCAAAGAGCTTGCACAGAATATGGATATTTTAGATATTTTGAGATAACCTCTTGTAGATCCTCATTTTAATTGATAAAAGCCATCTTACTTGAGAAGAAATCCTGGGGATTGTGAGAGAAACAGGAGGTAGCATATCCATAGCAGGCTTTAGCTTAAGTCTGGAGGTGCTTTGCTAAGTTGTAACTCTGCTTCCTACTTTTATTTTCTTTGGGTCATGACATCATTGCATGCAATACTCTACTTTCTTATTGAGGAAACTTAATAAACTATCCTTAAATGCAAGAGTTTAGAGATTCTAGATGGGAAATTTAGGGTTTAAAACACTTTTCTTCATTTTGGTAAATGACCATCTTGTTTTGGCAAACAAGTTTTAAGCTCTTTCATTCCTTCACCTTTTAGGTTTCAAAGAAGACATATAATTTCAGAAGAACGTCTAATAATTCTCTGTTGTCTCAAGTTTTCAAGTTTGGGCTGAGTCATCCCTGAATGCTTGTGGAAGTTAATGTACTGCAGGAATCTCTACTAACTTGAGATCCGAGCAATGTTTATTTTGATTTCCAAATCAGGTCTGGTTCCCAATGCCTTAAAGTCTATGATATAAAGTTTCAGTTAACGGCTAGTTGTATGGTTGGGATGATAGGGCTTAGTCAATACATATTGGATGCATTTTCTATGCCTCCCTGGTAGCTAGGTTTCCTCAGCACTTGTATTTAATATAAACGGCAGCTTTATGCTTGTATTTGACTTGATAACAAGAGTTGCCCATTCTCTGGTTACCGAGTTGTGAATAATATAATTACAAGAGGCAAAATTCTGCTTCTTACTAATCAAACATCTACATATAAGATGCATCTTTTTTTTAACTTTATTGTCAAAATTTTGGAATGTGTGTTTTCTTTTTGCTTGATATTATGTTGTTGTTTTTGTTAGGTTATCCAATCTTATAACTCTATTTCTCAACTATCCTTTTTTCTTCCCTTTTTGAGAAAAAGCAGCTAAGCAAGTTTGCTTAGAGTTTCTTTTTCATGATTCCAATCCAATATTTTGCTGTTGCTTGTGCAGATGGTGGAGGGACTGGCGAGAATATGTGGGGTTAGACAGGTTCAGTGACCATTCTAGCGAAGGCCTTCTAAGCATCCCACCAAGACCTGGAAAAATAGATAATTCTAAGCTTGTATTAACTGGAACAGATGCAGAAGGTAATGAATTTGACCTTCGGAGAAATCTGCAGGAAGGAGAAGATTATACTTTGGTGCCCCATGAAGTTTGGAAGAAGCTTCTTGAATGGTATTTCATATTGTAAACTTTTTTTACGAAAGGTTTTATTGTTAGTTATTAATGATCAGATGCAAATTTGACATGTTGTACTTTGTTTCATCAACTTGAAATATGCTCAATACTATTGCAAAAGGAAGTTGAGACTTTGATTTTATTCAGTTTCTTAATGTGTCAATCTATTGTTCAATCCAGTGATGTTGTAGTATTATTCCACACAGCTTGCCACTGATCCCTAAGAAAGACATACTCATTGAATGACAACTCTCACTCTGAAAATAAACATGAAAAATGTCAAAAAAATGATGGAAATCTACCAAGAGTTTTGGAATTCATGTAGAACACTTTGAAGAAATAAAACCTTGGAGGGATGAAAACAAGTTCAAGAAAAAATTTCCTGGAGTCAACAGAAAAGATCCAAGGATTGTTCTTTAGTTCTTGATAATTTTTGAAAATTATTAAAATTCGTTGATGTCCAGTAACTTTCAGAACTCAAGGATTAGTTAATCATTGGAACTCTGCCGGTTCTTTTAGATTGGCGATTTGCTAACCTTTATGGTAAGTTATGGTTGTTGTTATTAATGTGATAAGAAGTCAGAATGCTAGAAGACATGCTCTAAGTTGCAGATTTAATTCCTTATTTAATTTTTATCTTGACGAGCTCCAGCTTTTGTATATATGAGTTGTGTCGTTAAGCTTCATATTTTACACTCAATTGTTTACCCTTTTTTCGGCCTTTAATGAATAATCTATATTGATGCATTTCTATTTTTCTCTCTCCATACACTTATTTACTTTTACTCATTCTGGGTTCTGTGACAGGTACAAGGGAGGACCAGAACTACCCAGGAAAGTTATTTCTGAGGGTGTTATTATCAAGGAACTCAGAATAGAAGTTTACCCCCTGTGCCTTAAATTAATTGATGTGAGAGACAACTCCCAAAGAACAATTAGGATTAGCAGAAAGGTACTTCCTGTATTTTTTTCTTTCAGCCTTGATACATGCTACCTATTTATTTTCAGTCATTTGATGTGGTATGCTTGAAGAAGCTACTTTTTAAGATTGATAATACTAATCTGTTTCAACTCTTGCGCACCATCATGCACCGGGGTGCCTACTTGTATGCCTTTGGGGACCTTCGACATGCTTGTCTAAAGCAGCTATTGTTAGTTGGTCATTCATATTGATTTTCATATACTTTGACTTTTCTGTGAAGATAATTCATTTGCCTTTTACATGTGTATATTGTGTTTGGTACAATGCAAATTCAGTTTTTTGCTATTTCTTGTCTCATTAGTTAAATCTGTATCTCATTTTTGACAACCATTTCCTTCAGTATCAAAGAAAGTTTGTGCCACTGACTTAAAGAGTGGCGGGTCAGACTAACTTTTGATATCTTCATCTATTTTATTACAGCAACTTAAGCTTTATCAATTTTGTTATCCACATACCTCTCTCACGTATGACTGACTTTTGTCGGTTAATTGGTGTGACTGTCTAGGTCATAACCATAACAACAGCCAATCCTGTCCTAACTATTGTGGGGTTGGCTTTATGAATGAGCAACCAAAGTATTATATCCATCTAATCTTTTTATTATGTGCAAATGCTGTCTTGCCCACTACAAACCTTTAAACCAAAACTATTGGACATGCCATTTTTTTGTTTTGTAGGAATAATCAGGATTGCTGCACTAAACTATCTGATATAACAGGATTTTTTCTTTCTCAATTCTTCTTTTCTCCCATCCAAGCTTTTCTTTTTTCCTTTTAACTGGAGTTGTGCATTGCCCTTAGTCCTGTTTATTCTAGTTTCCGTTCAGATTTACTAGCTGAATCCTGTTGAAACCTTTCATAGGTGCCATTTGTGTTTGGATTCACAGAATTGCATTTGATCTACTTGATAAAAGGGCCTATGACTCAGTGGTTGATGAGAATAATTTAACTTTTATGTTATGAATCTCAGGCCATATAAAATAATTAGAGTATTGTATAGAATCTGCAAGTGTCACTTTGTAATGATAGTTTGTGTATCAAAATATTTTTTCCATCTGCATGTGGTGCAAACAGCTTGAAGAAGCAATGACAAGACATTGGACACATTTAAATTAATTCATCTTTTCACCTATTAAATTCTCAGTTCCAGTTCTATTATTAGTGATAACTTGAGTTCTTTAGCATGTGATGATTTTTCACTGTGATCTATGTTTTTTACCATTCTGAGTTTTTGATTTTCTTGGATCGTTGAAAAGTGAAAGAAGTTTCTTTCTTTTACTTTTGGTAGGTTCTCTATGGCTTTCATTGTATGCAACACTCTGACAGCATGCGTTTACCCTCATGCACAATTGCATGCATGTACACACATTTAACTACCATCTAATGCCTCATAGTTATGCAAACTTTTTGAGTACATAGTAAATGATCAGAGATTTACTATAGAACCAACTTTCTTAACTCTGATCAATCTTGCAGGATTAAGAAATAAAATGTCTAAGATGCTGACTTACAATCTGTTTATTTCAGGCTACAGTTGCTGAGCTTTACCAAATTGTCTGCACGCTCTTTGAGCTAGAACAATCAAAGGCATGCCTCATGATTGTTAAGTAATAAGTTCACTCTAGATGCATATGAAATCATTTAAACTGAATTTTTTTTTTGTTTATATTTTCATTTGCAGGCTCGTATTTGGGACTATTATGAAGACAGCAAAAATCATATTTTGAATAACTTTGATCAAACCTTAGAAGAAGCTCAGTTGCAGATGGACCAGAAGGTAAGGATGTATCAATACATATTCTAGGTTATGGCATGTTTGGGGACTTCTTGGGTCATAATTTGTTGTAGAAGTCACCAGTATCACATGGAATGAACATAAGGGTTGTTTGGTATGGTGTGATCTTGCAAAAATCACTGGTAATCCTAGGACGGTAATAAGATTATCCCGTTTGATATCCTTATTTGGATAGTGATGTGCCATCATCACGGGATTAGGATCACTGTTCGAGAGTGATCCTAATCCCATCCAGATGGTGGGAATGTTGGATCATTATGGTGATGGTGATCTTCACCAAAAAATTAGGATAACTTTGTCCCTATATTTATCATTCTCTTCCCCATATTATAATAATATAATATATTATTTATAATATATAAATATTATATAATAATATATTATTATATATTATAATATTAATATAATTAATATGTTAATAATATATGATATTATAATTGTATAATATTAAATATTATAATAATATAATATATTATCATTAATATTTTATTAATATTATTACATATATTAACTAATTATTATATATTATATTACTAATAATTATATTGTTATTTATTAAAATGATATAATATTACTATAATATATAATAAATATGTATAATATATCATATATAATTATAATATTAATTATTATTATAGTATAATATTATTATATATTATATGATATATTATATAATATATATTTATAATATTGTTAATAATATTATTAATCTTATATTATAATATATAATTTATACATAATATATTATATTATATAATATTATTATTAGTACATAATATATAAAACATTATGCAAATAAGTTTTCAAGGGTATTATTAGTATGTTATGCATGGTGATCTTTCATTCTCATGGTATACCAAACACAATGATCTGATCATTGGTGATTGTTGATTATTGAAATATCTCGTACCAAATGAGGTGTTGTTGGATCCAGTGATCCTATTGTTGGTGATTCTATTACTAGTGACCAAAACAACCCTATAGAGGCTATAAATATTGGAACATATTTTGTTCAAATAGTGGATCGTTGCTGAGCTTCGTCACAGCTCTCCCCTTTTCTTGTTCACATTTACTTTTAACATGAATAACTCTGTATCATGCTAGAGCAATAACAACAAAGCCTGAATCCTAACTAGTTGGGGTCGGCTACATAGGGTTGGGCTTGAGCCGGGCCAAAGATAAAAGGGCAGTCCAAAGTATTGGACCGGGCTAAGCTCGTCCTGAACTCAGGCCTAGCATTACCAGCTTGAGCCCGACCATATGGAAATCTCTCTGAGCTGGCGCTAGGCTCGGCTTGGCCTGCATTTTTTATAAAAAAAATTAGTGAAGTATATTAGCTTATGACTTATGTTTTGATTTCTTTTTTTAATTATTATAATAGAAAGAGTAACCCTAGAGAAGTCGGTACTAAATTGGGCTTGTTTTTATGGCATTCAGATGTTTAAACCTTGGTCCAAATACAATACTATATATTTTATAATTATATATATATATATATATATATATATATATATATATATATATATTCTCAATCTGGGCCTATTTTTTCTAAGCTCGGGCTCGGCCTGCTTAAAAAATCAGGTCCGGCTTGACCCTACGGGCCAAAAACTTTGGCTTAGGCCCTGAAATTTTTAGGGCCAGACTTTGGGGTGGCCCATGGGCTGCCTGGGCATGGCCCCTATGGCCATGTGAATTCTTTTTCTTCATTATGTTTAATTTAGAGTCATGTTTTTCTATAAAATGCAAAGATATTAAATCTTTCTTTATTACTTTCATGTAATTTTTGGTTTATCTTTATCTTCTTTTCCTTCTACATGTATCAAATCACTCCTTCATACTGGTGCATCCCTAGGTCTGTATTTTAAACGTTCAAACCATCTAAATTATCGTTCTCCTTTTGTCTTCAATTGATGCTATATTCATATTTTTATGAATGATTTCATTTCTTATTTTATCTTTTCGTCTATTACAACACATCTATATCGACATTCTTATTTTACCCATGTTTATCCTGTGTACATAGAATTTTCTAACTGTCCAACGTTCTGTACCATAAAGCTTAGCTGGTCTTATGGCTGTCGTATAAATTTTTTTCTTCAACTTTTGGTAGGTATTCTATGATCACATAATATTTCAGTTGCATTTCTCTATTTGATCAAACCTACTTTAATTCTATAGAAAATATCATTCTCAATCTCTCTTTTTATATTAATAATCGATCCTAAATATTGAAAATGATCACTTTAGGAATTTTATGATTCTTAATTTTTTACTTTATATTCATCTCTATTTCTTATCTTATTAAATTGCATTTCATGTATTCTATTCCATGCTAGAGCATCTAAATGTAATACCTATTCAAATCCAAACCAACAACTCTTTTGGAGTTACTAAAGTACTTTGTTTTCTTGAACATCAATATTTGGAGATTTTCTGTCTATTCTTATGATAATTTCTCTTCTTTTAATATGTTTTGATATAGCAGGAGTATTTGATGAGGGTTCATTGTGCTGTTTTCTAAAAACATAGTTTAACTCGTCATGTTCAGTGCTATGTTAGGCTACCATTAGAAAGAGCATATCCATATGATGTCATTACTTGTATGGCCATTTAGATGTGTTAAATGAGTTCAAGAAATGTCTACAATCTTTACTCATTATCATGTCATGTTTTGGGTGGTCATTAAACTCAGATCCCAATTTTCTTAGGCCTTAAATCCACTATGTGTAGTTTTGGATTAAATTTGTAAATTCTCTTTAACAATGGTGATAGTTCTATCATGTATCAAGCATTTGCGCTGCCAGTGAGTTGTTGTAAGGTTAATGCATATTCTACTCTGTATGCATTCAGAAGTCCAATTTTGCAAATCATTTCTAATTTTCAGATGGCTAAACTCTACTTTCAACATTTTACAATTCGTATGTGTTTCTATTACTATAATTAGGCAACACTGACATGTCAGTCTCTTTAATGTTCAGACATAGCAAGTTATGTCTAAATTCGAGTTTGGAAATTTATTTGTTGATCTGTATAGGTGTTTACTTGTGCAGATTCTTTTTGAGGTGCAACCTGAGGAGCTTTGGCCTGCTAATTTTGACACAAATACAACAGGAAATGAATATGCTTTGGTCCCATTAGAACCTTCAAGGTCATCTCTTACAATTGCTGGAGGCCCCACTTTGTCCAATGGTTATTCAACTGGGTTTGGCACCCATTTCCTACAGGAGAATAGTTTTAGTTTGCCACTAAGGGATGCGGAGGATGGTGACGACATTTTAAACAATGGGGCAAAAGTAGATGGTTGTGGACTAACAGGATTGCATAATCTAGGAAACACTTGTTTCATGAACAGTGCCATTCAATGTTTAGTTCACACACCCCATCTGGTAGAGTACTTTTTGAAAGATTACAGTGAAGAGATAAACAAGGACAATCCTTTGGGAATGCAAGTAAGATCCTTTTCTCATTTGGTACTTTGTTATTTACTTATATTAATTTGCAGTCCATCAGGAAGCTATTCAAAAATCTATTAGGAGATTTCTTATGGAGAACCTCCATTACAAAGCTAAGAATTTCTAATGATTGTGCAGGGTGAGCTTGCAATTGCATTTGGAGAGTTATCAAGGAAATTATGGTCATCAGGACGGACGTCTGTAGCACCACGTGCATTTAAAGCAAAACTAGCTCGGTTTGCTCCCCAGTTTAGTGGATATAATCAACATGATTCTCAAGTCAGTACTGCCATCAACATCTTGTGCCTAATTATCAATACAACTTGATTTCATTTTCATTATTGCTGATTATATGGCTTTTGCTTGTGTGTTGATGAACTTGAATATGTTTTCCTTATGGTTAAATTAAACTTGAATTTACTGGTGATATTGAAATATAGAATTGGAAATTGCATGCAGATTATATTTATGAAATGCGTACAATTTGTTTGCACAGATATGAGACTAGTCATCGGTTCAATTTCAATAGTGTATATGCTGGGTGCTCATTGAAACACAGTTGTGCATTGAGATTCAATGCGTTATGTCTTTGTTGCAGAATTATATGTGGGATGTGTCTTGCACTCTAGACTATTGCTCTTGTTCATCTGTTTGTTATTTTGAACCTACTTGTTAGCTGTTGTTGAAGACTACTGTAACATGGATAATGCTAGTTCAATTCATCTTATTTATTATTTTCTGAATCTATCCATAAGTGTGCTCTAAAGTGTAAACTGAAATCACTAAATTCATGATCACAAAATTATATAAAAGCTAGAATATTTTCCAAATTATTCCACCTTCAGTCTGAGAATGCAACTTTTCCTACAATTCCCCTTGAAAAGACCACTAGTACCTATGTCCTTAAAATACTCTTATTCCTTAAAATCTAAAATAAGTTGCTTTGAATAATCAAATCCTCAGTGGCTTACTATCTCTCCTTTTACATCATTTGAGTTTCCTTCCATTACCAGGGCAGGACTCCCATGCCTAGCCCTTTAAAACAGGCATCTCTCTCTAATTTCTTGGCTCTCATATAAAGAGACCGACGTTTTATGTGAGTTGTATATGATCTTCCACCAACCATTGTGTTCTTCACATTCCAAGTCACCATGTGCAGGGAACTAAAGAGCATGTGTCTTTCATTTTCTTGAATAACCAGGAAGCTCTCCAGAATTACAGGATATGAGTTGCTTTGATTGGACCTAGGAGGGCCATGAATTAGATTTATATACTTTCTTATAAATATGAATCTTTTATTTTTTATGTTTGTTTCCTCATTTTACTTAATAATTTAGCTATTCTTTCGTAATCCGAACTTTAAAGGGACTAAGGTCCAATATTTCAGTTCTGCTTACTTAATAATGATTTCTTGTACGTGAACTTGTAAACTGTAGGTATTCAAATTTGAATTTTTAAGCAGAACTTGAATTTCAGAGTTTCTGCTTCAAATTGAGAGTTAACTATTGATTTGCTCATTCTTTTGCTCATACTTAGCCGATCCCAACTAATTTGGGATTAAAGCTTTGTTATTGCTATTGTCGTTGTATTCTATTCCTTATACTATACAAAACTAAAGCTTATAAAGGAACACAATCATATTTTATTCTATATTTTATGGAGCCTTGAAACTGGATGACTAAATTCAGTTGAGTTCCTTTCATCCTTTGTAACAAACACAATATTTTAATATCCATGCTACTTCATTTCTTTGCTATGTCTTCTGTCTCTTTTTCTTGAAAGATAGGGGCTATGATTATATGAAATGGGTTTCTTGATCTTGTTCTCATCAAAGATAAATAAAGGTGAATGGGATCTTATTACAATATCTTTTAATAATGATGCTGTAATGCTCCAAGCCCACCTGCTGGTTCAATTAATTTGTTAGTAGGCCAAAATCACGTGACTGATGCTGCAATGTCCTAAGCTCACCTGCTGGTCCAATTAACCTGTTAGTAGGCCAAAATCACGTGACTCTAAAAATTCGAGTGGAAATTAATTGGTAGTAGATGAACTAGAGTTATAAACTATTCAAACTTTTCTTTTCCAGCTGATGTGGGACTATTTTTGGGGTATTACAATCTTCTTCCCTTATCAAGCGATGTCCTCGTCGTATGTTATAAGATAACCAGAATCTATCTCGAGTCGGGTTGTTGGTGCTGCAGGGGTGGCTCTACGCTATGGCGGAGCTCTACCACCGTCCCATGGATGGCCCTTTCTTCTTTGTCCATCAATTTTCGCACACTTAGATCAACTCTAAGACCATTTGGAATGCCCCAAGACCACCTGTTGGTCCAATTAACTTATTAGCAGGCTGAAATCACGTGGCCTTAAAAACTCAAGTGGAAGTTAATTGGTAGCAAGTAAACTAGAGTTATAAGCTATTCAAACTTTTCTTTTCCAGCCGATGTGAGACTATTTTTGGGATATTACAGATGCTACTTCATATCTCTTAGGACTCTTTTTTCTTGAAAGATGGGGGCTATGGTTGTATATAATAGGCTTCTTGATCTGGCTCTCATCAATAATAAATAAGGGTATATGGGATCTTAGCTACTTAATTCTCTTAATTGATGAATTTGACAACTAACAAACTAAATAAGTCATCTAACTACTAAAGGCTCTAAGCCTCTAATTTTTTATCTTAATTTGTGGAACTTATATTTATCATCTCTTTTATCCATAGATAAAAGGTAGACGTGCATGAGCACATGCATCATAACTAGTTAATTCAAATGTGGTTGTCTTTTGCCCATGTAGTCTATTATGGTGGTCATATGATTGAAAAAACCCAGCCCTAGTATTAGATGAGGTATTTTTACAGTCATTTTTCTTAGGGTTTGACTAACTTGATGGATATGCAATGAACCCACTTATCTTCATATGGAGAGCTGAAAAATAAATTATAACCATGAGGATTGGCAACCTACTTGCCTAGTTAGTGAAACTGTTATGCTTTGCCGAATTCTCATTTTCTGCCTATGAATTCTTCCATCTCTTCTCCTGCTTTACTCCCTTAAGTTCGATTGATTGAGATCCACATCACCAAAACTCTTTTCTATGTCATGATGTTGCTGATACACATCTTCCTACATAAATATATACATGTGCATGCATGCATGTACATCTGTGTGAAAAGAAGGCATTCAAGATTGTCCTAGCCTTGAAGAAAAAGCATATAAAGATGGTTTTGTTAATTTCAGTGCTCATGTTACCTTATTCAATGATGGAATCTTTAAGCTATTATCATGAGGATTCCTTCAAAAGTGACACGATGAAGGAGCTACCGGAGGCATTTTTCATTACAGTGTCATCTGTTGTTCCATATGTTTATGGATGATCTTTTCTTAAGGTTCACTTAGTTAGTGGAATCTGCCATCAGTATCCTATCTCCCGACAGCCCAAACAGTTTATTTTCAGATCAGCAAACAGACAGATATTGGAGGGGTCAGGGGAGCCCATTAATCCTCAAATCCTTATTCTTTCAGGGATTAGCACGGTCATTTGTACCATCCCTAAAATATGGAGTTGGGGGATCCTTAGGCTCCCCCAATCCTCTAGCTTCTCATATTTTAGCTGAATCATTTATCCCACCTCTTTTGGAGACATCACCTGGTGTGTGCTTCTGGCGTATAGACAGATATTGTAGATACTTTATACACATATTTATTACTTGATCATGATTCTTTGAAGTCAGTTTTATCCATGATCCCTATGAGAATTTGATACTTGCTAAACCTAAACCTTTCTTCATATCTTTCAGAGAACATGATTTTTAGCATTTTAAAGGGAAACAATTGTCAAGAGAAGCACATTCAAGATGAATAAAGCATGGTTTTGTTTTAATTATCCTTTATAATCACAGCATGGATGATTCAGATGGCTCTTTCATGTGTCCCAAGTAATCTTGAGGATGAGCACCTTGCATTAGGAGCAGCTGATGCAGAATCAGTTTGTAGTTCAAGAACATCAGTTCGGTTGCCTTGGAAGTCTAATTTGATGGATGCTTGAATTAGGGTTCACGTGCTCCCTAGATAGAGAACTTCCAGTAACATGGCCTTGGAGCTTTGGACTCCTCACCTTGGTTTGTTCTTGTTTCTCAGAATTATTTAAGCTTGAGTGATTAGCCTCAAAACTTAGGTCTAGGAAAGCTCGATGTTGCATATGTGCAAGACAAATTTTGCTTCCTACTCACTCTTCCCCTCACCTTTCTTTTTCGTGGCAATACTGCTTTGTACTCATGTACGTGGTCTGCCTCTCTCTTTTTAAGCAGCATCGTTACAATTACCATATCTGACTATGGAGGTTTAGAAATTGTTTTAAGTAAGAAATGGAACCTTGCTGTAACCTTGGTTTTTTATGTCAAAAGAACGAATTGTATGCTAGATGCAACGTTTTGTGCAGCATTGACTGTTTAAAAGCATGTTGTAAGTTTAACTTATAACCACAAAAATCTTAACCATATGAGATTCATTTTTCTACATTCTTGCCTTCTATCACTGCTTATGTCTTGCATTTGCTGAGTAGCAACATTATTAGCAAGCCACCTATGAGTCTTTATTAAGAAAATTGTCCCATTTGAATTAGCTGCTTATGTTGTGGCCTTTGGACATAAAGTGGCAATGTGGCATGGGGACGACAAAAATTTAAAATAGTAGGAAAAAGATGGTTGTGGTCAATGTTCACATCATGCCTCTAATTCTATAGATTCATTTATACCTGTTCAATGTGGTTCTGCATCTTGAAAAATATCAATCATTCATTGTTTCGGCAGTGTAATTTTCATTCTAGTCCCATGAATATCTATGATATATAGCATACTCTCATAGACACTAATATTTCTCCTATAGATCTATCCATTTCAGGATTGTGTAAACATTTATGTTAGGCACTTGCTTCAGTAATAAGCCTAGATACATCTGTCTTGGCCCATAGTCATTATCAAGTTTTACGGCTGCTATTTTGTGAACAGGAAGATTTTTCTCCCATCTCATTCAAAAATAATTTCGAAATTGACAACTGGCATTTCTTTCTTAGGAACTTCTTGCATTTCTGTTGGATGGGCTGCATGAAGATTTAAACCGTGTAAGAAACAAACCCTATATTGAAGCAAAAGATGCAGATGGCCGTCCAGATGAGGAATTTGCTGATGAATGCTGGAAGAACCACAAGGCTCGGAATGATTCTATAATTGTGGATGTTTGCCAGGTAGTTTCTTGCTCCTCTGCTGATCTTCTTGATTTTTCCCCCTTGCTCCTCACAACATTAGGTTTCATGTTTCTTGGCTTCTAGATCATAGATTTCCTTCAGTTCTATGTGCGTTTAGTTCTCATATGTTACTCTAAAAGTTACATATTCATTTTTCCCTTTTTGATAAATGAAAGATGGGATGTTGTCCTCATATAGTTAGACACACCTTTGGCTTTAGGGTGGATTTCATCTGTTTTTTGTCATATTCAAAGGCAAGGGTGTGTTTGACTTTGCTTCTGCTTTAAAAACTCATTCTAAAAAATCTGTTTCTTTTGAGTTCTTAAATAGTATTATTTTTGTATGTTTGATTTTTGTTAATTGCATATTATGCAACTAATTTTTATGGATGCGTGTTACCACATCTGAAAGATGTGGGGCCATTTCATAAAAGAAGCCAGGAGCTAGTTTTTCTAGCTTCTAAAATTGCTTTTTGATATCTGCTTCTTGTAGAAATACTTCTCCCAAGATGTCATTAATCATTTCATTTCAGAAAACAGTACCTGTTTTTACTTTAAAAGCTGCAACAGGACTTTTTAAAAGCAAAACTAGACCTGTCCTAAGTTTACTTAAGCTGAACCTTTTTGCCACTATTAAGGGTTCTTTTTTATTTTTTGTTTTCAAGAAAGGTGCATTGTTACAAGTTCCATAACTGCATAAGTGCTCGAGTTATTTGAAATAATGTCATTCTGCATTAGTAAAAGCAGAAAAAATATTAAGAGTCACTTCATTGTAATCAATTTTATGATATACTAAGATCAATTATGGATAAGCATGTGAGACAGTTATGCAACTGGACGTAATTTTTCTAATATTTTCACTAATTTGTGCTATTAAGATATCTTTACACAAATGAATTGTTTTGAATAGGTTGAGGGCAATATAAGTAGTTAAATTGAGAGATCCATGCACATAGAAATACATACATTCACAGAGACACACACACAGGGACATGTCTTGGGTGCACAGTGACACCCGCTTCATCCAGTGTGCAGCTTATCTCTCCCACCAAGTGGATAATGGACATGAATGCTTAAGTCCTCCCTTATATAACTCCATTGCTTCGTCTCTTAACATATCTTGTGAAAATGTTTAAGAAAGAACGGTTGGTGGGTTTAGAAAGAGGAGAAAAGGAAGTTCACCTTCCTCTGTTTGCTGTTGCTAGAGGCCTATTGGCACCACCAATTCCTGACATGGCATTGGCATATCATGCCAAAATCTCTTTTTATTTTCCCCTCTATTTTTCTCTTCAACATTTGACACTGGGTTCATTGGGCACTTTTTCTCTTTGTTTTTTTACTCTTATTTACAAATTAAGTTATATAAATATTTATAAATCTATGAGGAGGGGATATATATTAGTAAATTCATCTTTGAAGCTGAAAGTTTGACCCATGGTTCTCTGCCAATGATGCTGCATTTGTTTGGGGGTGAGATTGTGAGACCCATATGAGAGATATATGACAAATGGAAAGAAGTACAAGAAGAAAAATAGAAACAAAGAGAAGCTTGGGTCACTGGTGGTTGGGAATGTCTGCATCACTGCTGGCTTTGCTGGAGTGTCCAGCGGTGAATGCTTATGGCATATGAGGACACACTTTTTTATTAAACCTATCCTATCTATGGTTTAGTTTCTATCTCAATGTATCTAAGTTTTTGTTCTCTTATTGTTATTTCTAAGCATTCCTGAAAGTATGCTGATAAATGCGTCTTAAGAAAACAGCGATGGGATGCTTTATTCATGTCCATTTCGTAGGTGTTGCATACTGGATAAACATGCGTGGCTGCAAACCCAAGACGCATTCCCATGTGTGCACCAGAGAGAGGGAGGGAGGGGGAGAGAGAGAGACTGTCAAGTTTGGAACCCCCTATCCTGTTATTGCAAATCAATGTTGAAAAATCTAATATAAATACACACCTGGTTGATGGTTGTCTACAACTCAGTGCCTAGAAACAAAAATAGAAATACTAAGCCTTCATAACTCATTCTTATGCCTTAAACTGATGCAAAGTAAGTAGTTTTGTTAACATAATACAATGTTTTGATTTGGTTTATGGTTTAGAAGATTTTTTTTTGAGATTGTTGACAGTCATAATGGACATATCCAGGGTCAATACAAGTCAACATTGGTATGCCCAGTTTGCAGCAAAGTTTCTGTGGCTTTTGATCCCTTCATGTACTTGTCATTGCCGCTACCTTCAACAGTTACGCGGATGATGACTGTTACTGTATTCAGCAGTGATGGGAGCGCTCTCCCTATGCCTTACACTGTAACAGTACCAAAACATGGTTCTTGTAAAGATCTAATTCGTGCTTTGAGTGCATCTTGTTGCTTAAAGAATACTGAAGCATTATTGCTTGCAGAGGTAAAATATGGTGATTATTCATTATCTCCAGCTTTTCTTTCTTTTTTTTTTTTCAATTGTAATACAACAGAACTGAGCATCTACTTTTGTGTCTTTCAGGTCTATGACCACCGTATATATCGCTACCTAGAGAGTCCTTTTGAGTCACTATCTAGTATAAAAGATGAGGAGCATATTGTGGCCTACAGAGTTCCTGTAAATCATGATAGATTACTGAGACTAGAGATAATGCATAGAAAAACGGACAGGTAAGTTCTTCAGGTTCACCTTCAATGATTGTTCATACTACCTCTGTTGTATAGAGATATTTCTTCTTTAATGTTTATATTAGCGAAGTTATTACCGATCACACTTTATTTTATTTTGAAAAAAATTGTACTTTTGGCAACATGTGGAACATTAACTAGGTTTGCTTGAACATGCATGCATGCTGCACTCTCTCTTTTTTTTTTTAATGTCTTATAGAGAAAGGATGGTTTTACTCAGATGTTTTTAAGGCTAGCTAGCAGCAATTGTTGCATTCATAGTTTGTGCCTTTTCTTACTATTTCTGCCTTTTCCAGTTCCCTAAAATAAATCTGGTTTTGTAGTTCTGTCTGCATATATTTGCGAATGCATGGGCATGCGTAGGTGGACTCGTGTGAGAATGCAGCTGATTCATATCATTGTACACTTTAATCAGACTTGTAATCAAGGACAATTTTGATGATTGAGCTTGAATTGTGAAGTCATTGATGCATGACCATTGTGTTGCAATCATAACTGCACCATCATATGGATGGTATTATCACTGTCCATCTTATAGTCCTTTCTCTTGAGTCAAGGTCAGTGAAATATACTGAATACTCTTGACGTCATGGACACTGGATACACTAGTAATGATGTACGTGCATATGCACATGGAGATGAAGGTAACAACTTTTTTTCCAGAAATATTATGAATGGTGTTCTTTTTTTTGAAAGAGAGAGGGGGTTCCACCTGCACTATAATGCCACAATATTTAAATGTTTAGAGAGAGAGAGAGAGAGAGAGAGAGAGAGAGAGAGAGAGAGTTTATAAACTATAAATATATAAATAAAGAATTGAAGGAGAAGGATGACACAATTGCAACTAATAAATCTTTCTTATGATCTAACCCAACCTATTTGAGTCTATCCATTGGACTCAAAAGTGACATAATTCATTACCCTTTAGACATATTGCAATGATTTCCACAAAAGCTTAAATATAATCAACACACAAAACTTGTAATAAAAGTTGAAATATTACTCATACATTATAACTTTCTTAATTTTATCCTCATTGTAAAATATAATTGATTCATTGTATTTTATTAGCTTCAAAGAAATATTATGTGAATTATTGATTATTATTTTGCAAAAGAAAATTATAGTGATTTAGAATAATATTTCAATATTCTTTCAAGAATATGTTTTTCTTTTGCATGTATACCCTTATGTGCTTAGAATTTACATTTTTGATAACCTTTGCAATTTGTCTTTTGTTGAAGCTGTAACATTATAATCAGCATTGGTGCCATAATGTTGGGTCAAGTAACATAATTTTACTGTTAAATGCAATACTGAAATTGCCATTTATAGTATCTATAAAATTATTTGCGAAATTCTATGGAGAGAATTTAGAGCTGTTTCAGTTTGACTGTTAAGTGATTCGTCCCAAAATATCTAGAGCAGGATGATTATAGTGTGGGTAGTCTCCCTCTTTTTCTCTCTCAAAAATTAAAAGTGTTTGTGTGTGTGTGTGTGTATCCAGTCACCTCTCCCACCCTTGGATTACGAATCCCAAAGATGGAGAAAGTGAAAAAGGTGCGGTGGCTTTAGGATTCGTGTGGATCCGAGGGTAGGGAAGATGACCGGATTTAGGCTTGGCTATATTTGAATGTAGCTAAATTTACCTCACACACACATATAGACACACTTTATATATATATAATCTCTCTATGTGTGTGTGATAAACTCATATCTTAAAACCTAACTCAATAGATATCAGACAGAAATGTTCTTTTTCCTTGTTTACCTTTGTTGAGAGGGTGTGGAAACCTTCTTGAAGTTCTTGTTGCATTCCTTCATTATTTTTTATATAGAGCATTGTCTCCTGTTGTGGTCTAAAAATTATTCCATGTCTTATCCTCCATGCAAATGAAATTATGTTGGAGCTGGTCTTTTGTTTTTTGAGAGGTTCCATTGTGCATGTGCATTGCAGGAAATATAGTTAATACATGAAACATGAAACAAATCCATGGCATATATATATGGAAAAAAAAAAAAAAAAACTCTGACATTATAAGTTGAGGCAGGCTTCACATTGTTGGCCTCCACAAGATAAAGCCATGCCACTCCGAGTTTTCTTTTTCCTTGTTTACTTTTCATTGAGAGAGTATGGAAACTCTTTGAAGTTCTTGGACTCCTCTATTGTTTTCCATATAGATCATTGTCTCTTGTCTCAACCACCATGCCAGGGACATTACAATGCGGCCCCCTTTTTGGGAGAGGTTCTATTTTGCATGTGAATTGGATGAAATACAATTAATGCATGAAATATGTAACAGAACTTGAAACATAACGTGTAGCAGATAGTTGTAGATGGAGTGTTAAAAAAAATTCTGAAAAGAAAAGTGGATGAAGAAACAGGAAAACCAATCATTAAGCAGAAGTCTTTTGTTAAATAGAACTCCTAATTTGCCAAATTTAGCTGACAAAATTACAGCAAAAAATGCCCATGTGTATTCTCCTTGTTGCTTCTAACTCAATCTGTTTCCTAGTCTTTTCCCATCTAAAGAATAGCATCCAACGAAGCTCAACATGTCCCACATTGCAGTTGTGGCTGGGAATTCTCGAATTGCAAAGCTTTATTCCATTTTCCTTTCTCAGATTTCGTGCTTGCTAATCTATTAGGAACAAAAGTTTGTATAAGGCTAAGTTTTTAAACATGAGATCCTTGCCATCTTGGTGAGCATCTGATATAAACAATCTCCAATGAATGAAGCTCATCATGTCCAACACAAGAATTGTGGTTGGAAATACTCAAGAGGGCTAAGATTTATCCATATATATTTTTTGAGGAGTGGATTTATCCCATATAGGTTGTTTGTTTTGGCTTATTCAAGCTTCTGATAGGAATCAAGGCAGCGACAAATTTGCATGAGCAAAGTATTTAAACATGAGATTCCACCATCTCACATGTATTAATACAACTTAAAATCTTGGCTATGATCCAGCCAAGGTGAAAAACTTAGCATCCATTTTCTACCTGTGAAGGGCTCCTTGAGAACAAAAATTACTTTCGATTTTACCTGTTCTGTTGGCAGGAGAGGAGATCAGGATTTATTCTTTTTCTTTTTTGCTTGGAGATTTCCAAGACCTCCAAGGAATATTCTTTTTAAAAGAATCTTATGAAATCTTGTGTGATATCTCTGCATATGACAGGAGAGTTGGAGATGGAGTGAAATTCTTGAGCATGTATGAATTAAGATGTTCTTTTTATTTTGACACATGATTAGTTAATTAAATCAGATGGTCATAGATGCTTCTGGACAGAAATTATTGGTGTTTTCCTATGTAGTATAGATTAGTAGATGGCCATGGGATGGAACTGTAATCAGCGTTCAAGACTTTAGGAAGCGTTGATGATAGGACTTATGGTCATGTTGGGCAGAAATATAGACCTGACTGTTTGTTCTACGGTAATAGAGAAAGTACCTGCACACGCACATGCTAGAAGGCCCTTAGATGGAGATGTATTAAGTGGTCAGAATTCTGCAGAGTGGAAGATTGTGGAGGCACACCCGGGGTGGAGGTGGGGTGATCTTATCCTAGCATTTACATTGTTATTGGAGCAGATTTCATCAATATATGATTGTCTGTTCAATCAATTTGATGCTTTATTATGCACAACAGAAGTTTGTCACGGCCAATTTGTGTGGATATCCACTCTCTCCTTGGCATTAAATGCTTGGCATTTGTACTTGTTGCTGTTAGAACATGGTTGCTGATGACTGCTTTTGTTTTTCAAAACATGTGCCTCACTTTTCAAGATCTACCAGATTCAACTGCATTTTGGTTAAATAATTTCATATTTGCTAATTATCATTAGAACCTTAAGGACATCACATGCTTCTGTTTGCCAATTCATTCACTGGCTTGGGATCAAGGCACTGAATGTAGAGAGAGCTCGATTGCCATGGCTTTGTACCCTAAATTATTTGTCTTTGCTATTAAACTTTTTAGATCTCAATTTTGAATTCTGTATTTGTTATTGGATCTTTTCTCCCTTTTTTTGCTACTTTCTGGGTGTTATCATAGCTTTTATTTCAAAATGACAATATTTCGATCGAATCTACATGTATGTGCTTGCTGCCATACTCACCTAGCACTTTATAATCCAGATTCTTATCCGAGTCTCAGTTTAATGTTCACCAGAAGCTTGTTGGAACTCCATTGGTTACATGTTTGGCCAAGGACTATAGGACTGGGGCAGACATCCACGCTGCAGTGACTACTGTGCTTGTACCATTGCTGCGAACAAAAGCATTTCCTCCTACAAATCGTGCCAAAACTAACAGGGAGAATGGATGTGGGCCTAGTTTGGATGCTATTGTTCTGACAGAAAATGGTAGTTGTTTGAGTGACAACGATCTATCCACATCCAATATGGAGTTAGAGGAGAACGCCAATGGGCTTCCATCCTTGCAGCTTGCCCTAACTGATGAGGAAGGTGCTAGCAAAACCTCAGTTGTTACTGATTCTAGCATTTTTCCTGGATCTTGCATAAAGTTATTGATGGACTGGTCGGACAGAGAACATGAATTGTATGATTTCAGCTTCCTTGTGGATCTACCTGAAGTCTTCAAGTCTGGATTTATGCTGAAGAAAACTAGGCAGGAGGCAGTCACTCTGTTTTCATGCTTGGAAGCATTCTTAAATGAGGAACCTCTAGGACCTGATGATATGTGGTTGGTCTCTCTCCCTTCCAGTGTGCAGGACAATCAGAGAGCTTTGATTTTTAATATTTTCTGTAGTCATGATTCTTTTTTGTTGTTGTAGGTATTGTCCTAGCTGCAAGGAACACAGGCAAGCAACTAAAAAGCTGGACTTGTGGAGGTTGCCTGAGATCTTAGTTGTTCACTTGAAACGATTCTCTTACAGCCGGTTCTTTAAGAACAAACTTGACACCTTTGTGAACTTCCCTGTTCACAATCTTGATTTAACCAAGTTCGTGAAACACAGGGCAGTTGCTCCCCATTCTTATGTATATGAACTTTATGCTATCAGCAACCATTATGGTGGCTTAGGTGGTGGTCACTACACTGCATATGCAAAGGTATTTACCATTTATTATGATTTGCTTTATGTTTTCTTTTCTTTTCCTGGAGATTCTGAAAGTGTGCAATGGTGACTGTATTTTAGCATTTCTCCAAGAAGTGCATTTTTCCATTTAACATTACAGAAAATGATGATTATTGTATTTGGCAATTTATAATTGATTCATTGGACATGATTGGGCAAGAAAATATGTGCAATTATTTGATTTTTCTTTTTTTAAAATTTCAGTTAATAGAAGAGGACAGCTGGTATCACTTTGATGACAGCCACGTTTCCCCTGTGAATGAGGCTGAAATCAAGACGTCAGCAGCTTATGTGCTGTTCTATCGGCGAGTTAAAGTTGATTCCAAGATGAATGCAGAGGAAACATCATCCTCCAGCTCACCAAGTTGCTGAGTGTGGAGCAGCGTAGACTTGCACTTTTGAAGTCACGATTCAATTGTTCTTATACTGCTTGAAATGATGCCAAGTCACATGAATCAGCCGGCTGCTGCCATGGTGGTGGTGACAGCCCTGGTAGTGGAGTGATATGCAGGAATTTTGGCTTAACTGGCCACAGAATATCTGTTACTCTATACATGTTGATAGGTGGGTATTGGTGTCCAAGTTCTTGCTAGGAGGAGGAGGAAGGGGGGGTGCATCGGTCATTCCTTTGTATTAGAAATTTTGGGTTTGATCTTTTTATATTCATTAAGTAGCAGTCATCATATGAGGTTATATTTTTCTCTTCCCACCAGTGGTGAAATTGAGTCATTTATGATTGTGCTCTTGGTCTGTATCAATTTTATACCACATTGTGGAAACATGTGGCCCATGGCCATGGATAACTAGGGCTACCTAGACTTCTTTTGCTTGTAACCTGCAGCAAGTTTTTCAAGTGCGGGAACTTTACATTACCTTGGACTACATTTCGTTGCGGTGAAGGCAAAACTGGAAGCAAAACCAGAACAATGAGAATTTTTTCAGGTGGAATTGTTGTACCTGGTGTTTATTTGGGGTGTTATGATTTTATTCTATCTGGAGTTTTTACATTTTGGTTGATCTTCCTAAGGAGGAGTTCTTTCTAGTAACAAAGGGAAAAGAGCTTTTTTTTTTTTTTTTTAATATATATGAAATGATAAATTTATCCTTCAGAGGGAGTTTGGATGTTCTAAATTTGATATGGGCAGTTATTCAAACGATACCATTGTGACTGATTTCATTTGTGATGATCTAATATTATCACCCAAGAACAATTCAGTGTGTGGATTGGATAGCTGGATGATCATCATGTGGACAAATTGGGTATGTATGCCTGTGCCCATTCAATCTTTCGGAATTCATTATTGTTTTGTCATTTTGTTGCTGTAATGCTTGCGTGCAAAGTTTGGTTTCTGCAATGTAGGTCGTCGTTCTGCCAGAACTTTCAATAATCAACTAGAGGATACCTGGAACTTCGTAGTTGATAATGAGTTTATATTGATAACAAATTGATAAAATAAATATGTATTTTTCACTCCCAACTCTTTTGATGGCATGTCTGTTACGCTCTTTGATTAAAATCTTTTTGATAAAAATGATTTGAGCTTACAGAAAAGGGAAAGTCACCATCTATTAAATCTCTCTCAAGAGGTGGGTGGATGATTGCTTTCATAGGGATCAGGCGGTGGAGGGCGACATTTTTGGACGGACATATGCTAATGACGCTGGTGAGAGTGATGGGCAAGGTTCACACAGTCCATTCGTAAAAATAGTTGGTCAAGTAGTTGAAAATTAAAGCTTTATTTCGTTATGAGTTCAAATATATATTTTTTAATAAAAATATTAGTGCAACATTGACTCAGATGGGATATAATTTCTTTAAGAAGCCAATCAATTGAGAGCTTCGGAGGATCTTCCATTCGCACCATAGCATCACATGGTTGAGCTTGGAAAGAAAAATTCTTGTTCTTTAACTGTCACACCTGACAAATGGGTATTTAGATCGCTTGAGTTGGCAACTCAAAGGATAATTTGCCTAACGAGACTTCTAAAATCACGTTATAAATTGTTCTCTTGCTACTAAGAATTTTTTACGATGAGTAATTTATCACTTTCTTCCATATAGCTGCAGCACGATTCCTGCGTCACCTATTTCATAAACATAAAAATTAATCTTATAGAATTTTTCATACAAGCTCTCTCGTTTCATACACCCCAGATATTGTTTTTCTCTTTAAAAAAAAAAAAAGAAAGTAGATATAGCAATCTTTTCAATAACTTGAGTGGAATAATGCAGTAAATTTGAAATCATATTTACTATAACCTAGTGATTTTTATCGATTCCACGAAAAATGTCTTCATTTCTATCCGCCAGTGCTGCCAAGCAGTCACCACAAATAAAGAAAAGTTCATCTGATCGGCTTTCAATTTTATGTAGCCAGCCAAGAAAAGAAAAGGGCTTGAAGAGGTACAATATGAGCAGAGCTCCAAAAGGGTTTAAAAGCCATGCCTTCCTCCTGCAAATGGCTTCTTCTCAAAACACGGATAATATTTTAATCTTCCTCTCCAGAGTTTTCACTATTTTTGTCCACCTTAATCTTGATCAAATTTTCTCTTAATGGGACTATACCATTAGCTGCCTTCCAAGTAATTTTATTTTCTAATATATTTTTTTTTTTTTTGTGTGTGAAACCTAGCCTTTTTAAACTAGTTTACTTTAGATTAAGTTTCAATTTGATTGATTTGAGTTTAAAAATTATAAAAAATAATATAATTAGAATTTTTGATTGAATTTATATTCATAATATTTAACATTGAATTAACTTTTTAATGTGTATTGAATCACTCAAATTGAAGTTCAATTGAGGAAATGAGGAGCAATTTATGAATATATAACAGTGCTAACAAACTTCCAAGAAATAATGAAAATGCCATTCATAATGATGAAGATGATATTTTGATGTTTTCATCTAAATTTTTATATTTTAAAATTATATTTAATGTGTTAAAAGTTAGTTTTGAGTTAGAAATCGATTTTTAAATATTAGATATTTATCTTTTTGATTTTCTTAAAGAAATTAGTATTTTAGAAGAATTATGGGAAGACTATTGGTTTTAAAAGATTAGTGTCCTATCAAAAGTAGGAAAACATTTGCCTTTAGGAAATCTCTATAAATAAGGTTCAATAGAGATATTTTGATATTAAATTAATAGTTTAGAAGGTAACAGTTGAAGGATCAAGAAGGTTGATGGAGCTCATGAGTGTTAAAGTTTGAAGATTAGTTCCTACTAATTTTATTTAAAATATGTAACCTAATCATAAATTGTTCATAATTGCTAAAAGGATTTTAAAATTTTGTAATTAACCTAATCATAAGTTAAAGTATTTTATAAATTATTCATAATTGCTACAAGGATTTTAAAATTTTATAAGTAATACGGTTAGAGTTAGAGTGCTTTCTAAAATTATATAAGATTTGGATTGTAAAATTTTGTAAGTAATCTAATCATAAGTTAGAGTATTTTATCTCTAGGCCCATCGGTTCTATGTCTGTCTTTCTCTTCTCTTTTTTCCTCTCTTTCATCACTTGATGCTTAAATGACGATTGAGGTGGCATTGAAAAAGAAAGAGAGAGACAAATAGAACAGGAGAGCATGCGGGTAATATACCACACCTAAGTTCTATCCTTTTATGAATCGTTCATAATTACTAAAAGAATTTCATAGTTTTATAAATTAATTATATAAAAATATATATTTAATAAATTGCTAAATGATATATGTATATATATTTAATTTTTTATTAAAGTGTTCAATTTATTTTGAATTATTAACATTCAATAATTACTTTGAAATATTATATGTGTTTGGTAAGATATGGAATTGTAAATTTGATTTCATGCATACCATTTTATTGAAAATTCGGATCAAGTAAGTAGGCTATAATATGTTATTAATGTGTAATATTGCTACTTATTGCTGAAAAATTATATCATGAAGAAAATGATTTATGATTTTGTATAGTTGTATGCAAATGACTGAAAGCATTAACTAGTGAAATTATTGACTATGAAAATGACTGAAATTACTGATAAGTAAACTATAAATAAACTATTGTATATTCTTAGTCTACTACGTTATGATTGATGATAGATGATAGATACTGGGATCCATTTCTATAGGGGATATATGCGGTGACCTGACCCTTATCCATAGGGTTATATGTGGTGTATTGGCATGATTGTAGTTTAAAAACTATAGAGAGTTATTCTTACAGATATTAATATATAGACATAAGATTTATTGTTAAGAAGGTCATGCATTATTGTAATTGGTTATAAAAATATTATTATATTATCAATATATTTTTAATTCCATTGTTATACTTATTGATATATCTAATTTATATTTAGGGTACTTACTGAGCATTGCTTATAAAAATTTTATTATTTTTTTAGAGACAAAGATTTAAGACTGGAGATTGGGTAGATATTGGCTCATGAATTCTAATCAAAGATATATTAGTTAGAGAACTGATATAGTTTTTGATTCAAGATAATGATTCAGTTGTTATATTAGAATTTTATTTGAATTTTCTGTTATTGAGTCATAAATCTAAAATTTAGATTTGATCAATTTTTTGGGGATTATTATTAATAAAATTAAATGGATTATTTAAAGTTAATTTTAAATAGGATGCTTTGTATACTGTGTGATTTATTCTCACATGTATGGTATGGATTATTACATTTTGGATCTACCCTTGGATTTGGGGCATGAAATTTTTAATCTTCATAACACTTGGTTAGACTCTATGTCCATTTTATCATCTCCTCTATTTGTTAATATACTTTAAGTGCTTGGCTTCATTAGTTCCCATAGAGGGTGAGCAATACAATGTTCCAAAATCAAATAAATTTTGTTAATTAGAAAATTAAGTTAAGAAAGATAAGAAGCGCATTGAAGTCGAAGAAGTGAAAGAATAGCCAAATGAAGAAATGACACTAACACTAGAAAGAAGCTCACATTGAATTTGTTACAATCAAGACTTTATTAAAAGAAATTATCCTAATTCTGAAATTGCTTTGGAAGATTAAATAACCTTGGTTGCACATCAATTGACTCCTTAATGTTTCATGAGATTTCCTGCAAAAATATATCTATAAAAGTTATGAAAATAATAAGGTCATTTATGTTAAGTCTAAAGAATTGTTTATAAATACAATAGTCAAAGAGTTTTCTATTCTCATCAAAGAAAGAGATGGACAAAAAAAAAGAAGAAACGTTAAGTTAAGAAGCAGCCTCTAGTTTCTGGTTTTGAAGAGTCAAATAATTTGAGAAATAAAAGCTATTTCATCTTACCCTATGTTAATACGTCAACCAACATAGGACTTTTCAAGTCAAGGGCATTGATGCAATTGTAAATTTCTATGTCTACCATCTATGTAAACAAAGGATTTAGATTCCCAAAAAAATGTCTTATTAGAATGATACATAAGATGGAAGATTGCTGAAGCTTAAAAAATGTTTGTATTTTAAAGTTCATCGCTGAACATGTTAAAAAAGGTAATCCAACATATGTCAGTCTAAAAAGAAGCTTCACATGCACCAACATAATTAAAATTTTTAGGTAAATCTAGTTCCATAGCATCCAATATCAAGTTAGCTTTTCAACGCATTGTGAATTACACAAAACAGAGGTTAGATAAGAAAGTTATGAGCTATTTATTGGAAATGTGTTAGTATTATTAAACTTTCAAAACATTATAAAAATATCATTTTGTATCCCATAATTCAGAAATGATATCTCTCATACTTTTTATTCAAAGTTTTATATTTCTTTCTTCTAGTTAGATGACTTGAATTGTGGCAAGAGTTAATAGTCTATTTTTAACTATTTATTTAATAATTATCTTTTTACTTTCTTTAGGAAAAAATATATTCCAAGAAAACTAGAGAAGTCTATTGTCTTTGAAAGATATTATTTATAAATAGGTTTTATTTGTACTATTTTGATATCAACTATTCATTAATAAAGTTTTGAAATTCTTCAATTTCTATTTTGAAGCAATTTCTTGCATGTCTTGATGTGAAATTGTGAGAGATTGAAAGACAATTGGTATAAAACCAAAAGCCTCAGGCATTACTCGAAGAGGTGAGAGCTATGAAGTCGAAGATTTAGAAATTTAGTATAAAATTAATCGTTATCTTTCTATGTTATCTTGATCATGTGTGGGATAACAAATCTTATAGAGTCCCTTAGTTGCATCAAATTTAGTATCAAAATCTAAGATCCTGCATCACATTTATTCCTCAAATCTACATGGTTGACCAAGCTATTTCATGTAGAGGGGGCAGCCTATTACTAGCCTAACTCAATTGCAAGGGGTAGCATCACAAAGAGAATCAAGTGCTAAAAGGGATGGCATCATAGATGAGTGCTGCAACCCCTTCTAAACAACCCCTCAAAAAGCTTAGTACGTAGCAGCCCAAATATTAGATAACTGAATTTTGGACATATCAAAAGAAATCAAGCATTTTGAGGATTGTAATTAGGAATTGGTGTAATGATTATGAATTTTTGGTGCTTATATTTAGCAATTGGTGAAACTTTTAATGTTTGGGCTTCATTTAGAGTCAATATATCGTTTAATGCATTGTTATTTTTTTTCCAATTAGAAATGAATTGAATTATGTGTTCTTTACTAATGGCTTATATATGCTAGTGAGCTGATTGCTATGACCACTAATCTGGTTGCTATAGATACATGATATAAGCCACTAAATGAGTTTGAATTGTAGTAGAGGTGATAGTTTTCAAGTTTGTTTTAAATTGGTCCTTTTTATGTGGTCTACAACTAAATCTTTTTATCAAAATGATATTAAATTATTTACAACTAATCCTGAGCATTCATTGAATAGAGTGGGCAACTAACAAAACTAGCCTTCTTTTTAAGTATTTTTCAAGGTCAGGCTTGGTTTCATTGATTTTATTTTGGTCGATGTCACTGAGTGAAATATTAAAAGGTGCCAACTAAACTTTATTTAGGTGAAGTCCTATGCGAGTCAGTTACCAAACCTGTACCAACTAATATTTAGGTAAGCTTGTCAGAGTTCTTTACATAGAATATGCACACCATCCCTTGTGCATAGGTCAGAGGATCATTTGAAATAAAAATAGTCGCATCCCCTGTTGCCTTGCATAGATGAGAAGATGAATTAAGAGAGGGGAACAAACAAAGCTTCAACATACCTCATAAATGGACAACAAAAGAAGTGTCGACTTGGATGTGAAACCATCCATGAAGATCAGAGTGGAGTGGAGCTCTTCTTCTACAATAAACATAGATGGATGAGATTGCTTTGTGAGTTTTTGAGAGAAAGAGGATCGTACGCAGAGATATCGCGAGACAAGATATCTCTATGATGTGCTTAGCTTGAACATAAATATTTAAAAAGAGTTTTGATTATATTATAATCATCCAAAGAGTCCTTTTATATATAGAGTTCTTCCAACATTTGAATACTGTATCAGAGAGAAAAGACGTAACAATCCATTCTCCAATGGATGGAAAGAAAAATACAACTCTTCGTAGCATCTTTTCTTCCTATCTAGTTATTAGGTTTTATGGCCACATCAGCCAACATGCTTAAGGATATTTTGAAACTTTGAGTTGGTTCCATGGCATTCTTGCTTAATTTTCCTTCTTTCCCTCTTTCATAGTCTCTCCGAATCACAATGTTGGGCTTGTTAGGTTTATACCTCCTTAACCCTCTCTTTCCTAATTGTTTTAAGCACGAGTTCAAAACCTCTACGAACCCTCGTTTTAGGTTGAGAAGAAGAAAACCATGCTACTGATTATGTTTGAAAATATTACTCTACCTTGGTTTCTTTTCAATTTAGAAAATAGAGGTATTTTTAAAATTTTAACATGCTTTCCATCTGAATTTCTGATCATCTGGCTTGTCGACCAAATATGTCAATATGAGATATCTAGCAATCTACAATCAAATTACTGTATGAACTAAATATGAATAACTTGCATACGGAGGCATTTAAATTCCAAGAATCATATGTCTACTAATATAATGCCAGAATGAAATTTTATAATTTATGAACCAAACACCCCCTTAGTTTTAAACTCTTGCTCGTCATACTTAGTTAAGCAATCTTGTAAAACCAAGTATAAAGATAGCCTAGCTTTGCTGAGTTGAGGCAGCAGTCAAGTATTAGATCATAAATCATAGTCTATTCCCAGACAATGTTGAGATCAAGCATCCACCTACTCTTAGCCACCTTATTGACATGATAGAGCCTGAGACAATCTAAATAAGATTATCATAATGATCTGATGATCCTTGTCTTGGATAACCTGATATTCAATAATTTAAGATCATCATATTTAATATGCCATGTCGTAAGTCATAATTTTTAAAGATTTCTAAGCATCCATAATTAGCCTGTTTGTTATGCCATAAGAATTCAACACCACTATATACATTTTTATAAATATCATGATACTTTATTATTATTTCATATTATTTATTATAATATTTAGATCAAATTATAATATTACTTATTATAATACATAAGTTATAAATTAACAATAATTTATAATAATTATAAAAATATGCAAATAACACTATAATATAATATATGGTGAGAGGACATTTTAATATTATTTTAATATTATATATTATTATAATGTAATATTATTATATTTTCACTATACAATGTTGTAACATTACTTATTATGATAAGACATGATGAGGGTATTTTTTAATTAGGTATTTCTTTTCATGGATGCGAGTCATTTTGAACCTCAATTCTTGGTTCAAAATTAATGCGAGTGATCTTAAACACCTATCTCAGGATAGATTTGGGGGCACTAGATTGGGAGGTTGAGTTGGGTAACCATTTTAGATATAAAGTGATATGAGAGATCACAAGTCTGTATGATCTTTAGGAAGGTATTTGGCAATCCAAATAAAATCATCATGATGATTTTAGATTACTAGTGAATATTATTTTGAGATGAGCCATTTTTAGATGATATAAAATTACTATGGTATACTACATCCTAATGGTTAAAAATCCTGAGATATACATTATTAACTTGATTGGTACACCATGAGAATCTAAACTCAGTACCTATCTAATTCAAAACTATTCTCAATATATTTTACAACTATCATAATATTTTTTTATTATTTTATATTATTTATTATAATATAAAATTTATAAATTAATAATAATTTATAATTTATTATAAAAATATGAAAACAATGCTATTGTATTATTATATCATATTACGTTATTATTTATTGTAACATAATGCAGAATGAAGAGCATTTTTTATTAAGCATTCTTTTTATATGGATGAGATGCATTTTGATCTTCAAATCTCAACCCCAAATTATTGTTCAAAGGTGATTTTGAATATTTGCACTCAAGGATGGATTTAGAATCATCAGTTTAAGTAGTAATTCTAAAAATTAGAATAATCTAAGATTACTACTAATGTAGGGCTCTCTGAAAGGTAGCAATCTCATTACCACCATTACCTTCATCAAGATCGATCGTCATTCTGGATAAATCATTCTGGATAAATCATTCAATACCAAATGCCTCCACGGATGCAAGTAAAAGCGATGAATTCATAGATGAATTCATAGTCTCGAGGTGGTATTGAGTGGATCACTGCACACTAAATGCATTAAATTTTTAACTCAAACCATGGTTGTTGAATTCTAAGAAAATAAAATTAGAAAAAATAAAAGCATCCCAACTAATTAATTAAGGACTAAATAAAAATCCAAAGCCCCGGACCACGATGACTACCACTGCGACCACAAACCTGAAGGGCAGTCCAAATATAACAGGATTTCACTTGCAAAATTCTCGTCCGCATGCCACCCAACAACCATTAATCTACCATCAATTCCAAATTTTTACATTTCTTTTCCAAGCTAGAAAAATTCCAACAAGAAAATTAGCATGCTGGCCACCGCGCCCACCACCAGCCGTTGCCACAGCCGCTCGTCCTGCACACAAATAGGGTTGATCCAAAATAATAATAATAATAAATTAAAGTTACGTAAAAGATAAATAGGTCGTTACAATGCTCCGCCGGAAAAACTTACCGCAGCAGCTGCCGAGATCCCGTAATAACCGGCGGACGACCCGCCGAAAGACCTCCCGTTCGACTCCCCACCAGCACCACCACCTCCGCCGGCGGCGGCGGTGGAGTTGTCGGGCGTGAAGGCAAGCTGGTACGCCGGCGTCCCGTCGGGCTTGAACAGCCCGTAGTTCCTCTCCGACGCCGCGCCAGGCTTCAAGTTCTCGTTGAACAGCGCAAACACGTACACCCGCAGCGGCACCTTCGGCATCAGCGGCGTCCCCTCCCCCTCCGCCACCAGCTTCATCAAATTCCCGTTGTACCTGGCCGCGTTCTCCGCCGTCGCCCCCACCTCGTCGGCGTCACCGGCCGACGGCCAGCCGGTCTCCGAGACTCTAACCTGGACCCCTTTCGTCGTGCCGGCAGCGGCGATGGCGTGGTAGACGGCGTCGACCTGGGCGTAGAGGAGATTGGAGTACCGAAGGCCGGAGCCCGGGTCGTCGACGGCAGCGGCGTCGGGCTGGAGGAGGGCGTAGTCGAGGGCAACGCCGGAGGGGTCCTTCTTGTATGCGAAGTACGGGTAGGCGTTGATGAAGAAGGGGGAGCCGGTGCGGGCGTGGAAGGCGAGGAGGGGGGAGACGAGGGGGAGGAGTTCGCTGCGGAAGGTAGCGGTGGAGGGCGGGTAGGAGTCGCCGAGAACGGCGAGGGACTGGGCGGAGGTGACGGCGATCTGGCGGTCGAGGCCGAGGGAGGCGAGGGCGGAGTGGAGGTTCTCCATGGCGGGGAGGAGGAGGGCCGGGATGGTGGTGTCGTTGCTGGTGAGCGCCTCGTTGCCGACGTTGAGGAGGGCGATCTTGGCTGCGGGGAGGCAGGGCTGGATGTTGGACTGGACCCAGGAGAGGGCCTCGCCGGAGTCGGCGGCGACTTTTGGGAGGAAGCCATCGGGGAGGCTGACGATGAGCTCGATGCCGGTGTTGGCGAAGGCACCGATGGCGGCGGGGTCGGCGTCGTAGAGGCGGACGCGGCCGATGCCGATGGAGGAGAGGAGGCCGGGCACCGTCTCCGGCGAGGGCAAATTGTCGGCTATCCGGCCGTAGTTGACGCCCACGAAAGACGCCGAGGTGGCGGAGCACTGCGGTAGCAGCTGGAGGAGAAACGCAAGCGCGAGAGGAAGCAGGCAACGGACCGACATTGTTGAGGTGAAGGCATCTCGGAGCGATCGGAGAGAGGAGTTATTGTGGACGATAAAAGAAGGGTGGGTTGTGGGGGAGGTGACGCATGATAGCTGGATTTTTGTCTGAGTCCGTTGGAAGAGGAGAGGGGAGGAGGTATCCGTGGGTCCGGTGACCGGGAGGTCACCAAGAGAGAGAGAGAGAGAGAGAGGAATCGGAACCACTGGTGTCAGCGCTATCGTACTGGTAACAGGAGTTACGGCTTCCATTCCTGCGTCCGGTTCTTTTATTACTCCTCCTTTTAACCTTTCGATCCGCTGCCCGTTTGAGTTCAGCTCTGGCGTTTAGTGGCATCATCCTTTTGCTTGAATCGGTGCTGGCGTCCGAGAGGTCGCCGACTGGTCCGGAGGCGGTCTCGGTCGGTTGTTTGGATCTAGCGGAGTCTTGTTTTTGTTATTATTATTTTTTTATTTTGGTGCGATATGGGCAGTGAACGTAAATCGAAAAAGGTTGATGGTCCCCATCCATGAGATGGTTGTTTGGATGATGAGGTCATCAAGGGGGAAGGCAACTGTAGCCAAACAATTTAATTTGGCCTTGTCTCGTGTTGGTTCATGGGTCGAGATTAGGGACCCACTAAGCGTTTTTTTTTTTTTTTTTTTTTGGCCCCTCCACTATTCACACTCTCAATTGAATGCAATTTAATTGCTTTTTTTCTCCAAAAAATTCTCTTACCTTATTTTAAAAAAAAATTTATTAATATAATTTAGTTCTCCATATTTTCAGAATATTACATTCGTTCCATTATATGAAATAATAATTAATATATTATTTTAACATAAATATATGAATTGATTGAATAACTGATATGATATAAATATATGACTGATTAATAGAATGAAATGTCAGTTATTTCATCAACTTTAATTGACCATATATAATGAACGTCAAGAATACAACATTGTTAGAGCATGAGAGCTAAATTATAACAACTAAAAATTTAAGAATCAAAATAAATTTTAACAAAAAATTTAAAAATTAAAAGTATATTTTTATTTTTAAAAAAAATTAATACCTAGATTCGCGTATGCTTTACCTCCACTATCTCAATTTGATTTTGATTAGCATTATAAATTACTTGTGGCATTAGAACAATCTATTAGTTTAGAGCATCATAAAGATC
This sequence comes from Metroxylon sagu, assembly GCA_017589505.3. Lineage (NCBI taxonomy): Eukaryota > Viridiplantae > Streptophyta > Magnoliopsida > Arecales > Arecaceae > Metroxylon > Metroxylon sagu. The sequence continues at coordinate 2,841,507 of JACVBY030000657.1, forward strand.
CAACTTTGCTTATCCAACATCCTAAGACTTTGTTTGCATTGAGGATTAGAGATCCATAGCATGATGGAGGCTTAGCCCTCACTTGGAGCAGCTGTTGGTGGGGCCAATAGCAGATATTCCTCATCAATTATTATAAGTTGTTGCTCTGTAACAACAATTATTGAGAGGCCTAACTGCCATCCCAAATGAGATCTTAGCCTCTAAAATCAATAAGAAGTTTGCGAAACTTTAAGAATTAAAGAAGCAAGTAAATTTAGATTTTCATTCAAGCACATCACATTTGGATCAAAGAAACATCAGTATTCTAACAAATTAGATAGCTACCAATCCACCACTAGCAGTCTCTCCTCGGTGGAATCTTTAAAGCTGGTTGTCGTTGGTTGGATGGCCAATGTGACCCCTCCCTCGTACCATAAACAACTGGAGAAAAAAGGATGTGGAATTTTTTTTAGACACCCCACCACCACCACCAACATTTCTCATGGGTTTGCCTAAATAAGTTGACTGACTTGTACCTAGACCTTGAGCTGTATAAAGCTCCATTTATAAGATTCCAAACAACCTCTATGATCATATACGTTTCACTTATTGGAATGCATGAATGTAGAATCTTTGGTTGCTAAAAGGATAGGGCCCTTCCGTTCTATTAGCATGAGTGAAATTTGAAACAAGGCCATTGGCAACTACCAGTTTGGTGGAGAATTCATGAGTTAGTTAGATGATGTGGAAGTCACTTGCATCCATCCTCTTCTATGAAGCATTAAAGGTACTATTCTTCTCAGTCTATTATATATATCATTATATGCCTAAGAAAGGGAATCAAGCGGCTGATCATTTAACTGGCATAGCTCTCACTTTTTTCAGGAGGTCAAGTTATGGGCGGATCAATTTTCTCCTCAGTTTATGTTGTTGGTGGAGGCAGATGCCCATCGAATTTGTTATGTAAGGTTGTGAGGGTTATATCCCTTATTATCAAAAAGACAAAAAAAAAAAAAAAACTTGGCACTCATGCTTTCACAACTTGTCATACTTAAAATATTGAATATATAATAAAATTGAGTGTTCTAAAATTCATAGAATTCATGAAATGGTGGTGCATATCATCCAAAACTGATTAACTTTAATGGGATATTTGATTGGTGATAATCATCTTGATTAATCTTAGATTATCATACAAATTATCATATTTCGTAATTAGATAGGATAAACTAGGCAGTAATATTTGATTCCTGATAATTAAAGAGTATCATGAATCATAATAATTTGATTCCCATATGAAAGTAGGTATCTAAGATTGCCAAGGTCTAATAATCTTGACTTTTATATAAATATTTAATAATATTTAGGTAAATTTTATAATACTTCTGAGAGTATATGAATAGTTCCATAAATAAAGAGAAGTCCAAGGATATAAAGGGATGGTATAAGAGGCTGAAGACATTGAATATGTTTCCAGAATGGATAGGATTGAAGCTTGATTTACGAAAAAAATTAAAAAGCAACCTAGCCAAACTCTAATATTTAATCTAATTATATATTTATTAGATACTTAGTAATATTTAAATATTTAATATTATATTTATATTTAATATAAAATATATAATTTAATATATTATATTAATATTAACTTTAATATTAATATAACATTTTTATTTTAAACATAATTATATAACTATATAATTATATAATAATAAAAAATTTAAAATTCTTAATATTTATAACCTTCTTGCATATTAAATTATTATATTTAATAATTTAATATATAGTCATATAATATATAAAATATTTATAAAATTTAAATATATAATATTTCTAAAATGATTTTGCAAATAATTCTTGCTTTTTAGGAGAACATTTTATATTTTAGTTAGAAAAAGATAACCACTTACAAAATTACAAAATTAAAAAGATTTATAACAAAATATATATATATATATAATTTTATATAATATAATATATATTAAATCTTACATTCCTAAGAATTTGAATTAATATTACTGAGGCAAACCAAATATTATAATCTTATATTCTCAGTAACTATAAGATTATGAAAAATATAAGATTTTTGTTAATATTATATTATCATGAACTAAATGCCACCCAATTATTTTATTTTTAGCTATATAAAGCCTTCCTCTTCTTGGTTGTAATCCTCATAATTATACTCTTTATTTCTACCCTTTCCACACTCGTCCTTGGAGACTATTTTCTAATTTCTATCTTTTTATTATATTTAACTTTTTTTTCATGCTCTCCCACTTCTTCCAACTATAAGTTTTTATTAGTTTCATATTATTTTTGACATCCCATGCATCCCTAATGTATCTTTGAGTTTACAAGTGAAATCACTTGTCGAACGAGATATCAAAATCCATCAAATAGTGCAGAAATAAAATAAATTCATGTGAAATCTCTTTGAAGAGATGAGCCTTTTCTTGTAATAAAAATTTATAAGAAATTTATCTATATATCCCCCAAGAATAGTCAATATTTATATGTATCAAGTTAAAATTTTGCATATTTACCTCTCAATACAATTCATTTTATATATTTACTCTTGTTGCCACCATTTTATGCATCATTATCCTTAGAACTGTTTATTTTGCATATTTACCCTTACAATCACACTTCTTTACCTGGTATGCTCGATGACACTGTTCAATTCCTGTTAAATTCATGAAATGACATTTTTACTCTCATAGAATTAGCTAGATCTTTCAAATATCAAACTAGATAGTTCATTGGAAAATCTAATTTTGTAAATTAACCCAAAATACGTATGCAACTTACGCAGGTTCTGTTTAGTAAAGCTATTAGTTGTAGAGCTTTTGATAGTAGAGTTTTTGACGGTAAAACTTTTGAAAGTAAAGGTTTCGTATAAAGTTGCTTGCTATTTGATAACTATATTTTTAAAGTACCATGAGTTCTCAACATTTGTTTAGCAACGAAATTAAGAAAACGCTTCAACATGAGAAATGGTAAATAACATTGCATATATGATCAAAAATAGTTATTATAAAGTATTCTTAATTTATAAATTATTTTAATAATATAACAATATAAAATTTTATTATTATGTAATAATTAGATTACAATATATCATTAAATAGTATAATAATTGTTTTAATAATGTAATTTTATATTATCATGATATCTTATTATAGTAATATTACAAAATTATTACAAATATAATATAATAATATTATATCAATACACTATGTTATAATGTTATATAATGTTATATTATTATTAAATTATTTTATTTTACACTACATTGTTGTATTATAATTATAATAATATTTTCATATAATATTTATAATATAATATAATATTTATAATATATTTATAATATTATTTTATATTATATATTATAATAATACTATATTATTATTATATTATAATATTAAATATGATTGTCCTCACGATCCAAACATGTGACCTTCATGTCCGATGAAAGCAACTTCCTAACAAATTTGAGGATGTACTTCCGAGTAAAAGCCCAAATTCTTTTAACTAATTTACTCTTCTCAACTTGTGCAGTAATTTTACCTGTTTCCAAAACTTTACTAAATGTTTCAAAAACTTTGTTAAATATTTTTTTATCTGGCAGAAGTACTTTTTAAATTGGGAAATTGTTTTGGCTCCTCAAAGCATTACTGTCTTAAACCACTATGTAACCACTATGCAACGTTCACATGAAGAGGTTTTGAAAAACCTAATGATTTGGGGAAAAAAAAAAAATTTGCTTAATTGTTTGGATTTTAGAAAAACTAACATAATATGAAAACAAATTATTTAGATTTGACCAGATTTTTCATTATTATTGGAAGATCTTTTTCTTTGATTTCTTTTCTTTAGTTTTCTAGATAACCAAATATACCCCAATTATGTAACACATTGCATGCAATTTCTATTTAAGAGTTGACTTGAACTCTAATCATCAAGTGCAATGGAACCCTCTCAACTACTAAGATAATATTTAGTTTTACCTCACGATGATGACACTTTTTATTTTAATATATAGATTGAATAAAATTATTCCACCTACCTTACATGCCAATTTTTCCTCTTTGATGGAAAAATTACAAAATAATATATACTTCATATTATTCTTTTGGATATTTTCTTACATTGCATTAGTTTTGTATGCATCTTTTAAAATTAGATGATTATGATTATATATATTGTTATAATTCTTAGAAAAGCAATGTAGAATGTAGATCCTTATGGCACTAAATAAAAATAATGGATAGCTGCATATTGTTTCTCTTTAATAAAAATATACTTCATTTGAAAATTATTTTAGATATTTTGCAACTTTAGTATTTAAAATAAGGGCAAATTACAAAGAGACCAACTTTGGTTGATTTATACAGCGAGGCCCTAATGGATTTTTTTTTTTTTTTAAAGACTTTGAAACTCCCATTTTATTACATAAAGACCCTTTCCATCCATCTATCTGTAACATTGTTAAGACTTTGATTGAAAGATTAATTTATCCTTTATTTCTATTTGGAAGATTTTCAAGAATCCTAATCTCTAGCCCTAATCCTCTCTCCATCCCATCCATTCCAATAAGCTTCAGTGCCAACAATACTATGGTCATCATTCAAGATATGAGTGGCATCAGATCAACCATTTTTTCTTATGATAGCAATGAATGCATCTAGCTGTGGATCTCCATTTCCTTAGATGGGATCCCATAACTTCCAAAAAAAAAACAAAATTTTGGTACTAGATAGAGATTAATCTGCAAAACTACCTAAAAACAGAGAAAAAAGACAAAAAATACCTAAAAATAGAGAAAAAAGATAAAAAAATGGCTAGAGAGAGAGAGAGAGAGAGAGATCTCAAGCAAGAAGAAAAGATCGAGACCTACAAATTAGTTTTGGGTGCGGATAAGAAAAGTAGAGGAGAGGAGGTAGAGGCAGGAAGTTGGAATTAAAATTACTTCTCTTCTCCTCCTCTTCTTATGATTTCATTTTTTTAAGAAAAAATGAAACTAATAGTGTGTGGTCATAAATCCTGGTGGACCAGATGATGAGTAGTAACTCTTTTTTAGTCCTAAAACACACAATGAGTGATCAGTAACCCATTCTCTTCTTCTCTTATTTCATATTTCTTGTCTTCGATCCATATGAATCCATTCTCAATTGCTGTGTTATTATTCTATCTCCTGAGTGCCATTCTAATGCTTGAGAATTTCTTTCTATTCTTTGTTAGGAGCTTCTTGATTTTTTGACACTATAAGGACTTAGCTTATAGAATGACCATATAGACCTCTATTTTATCATTTATAAATCCCTATTTTTCAATCCTATCCACAAAAAAAAAAAAAAAAAAAAAAAAATCAAAATTTTAGCACCTAAATAGAGATTAAGTCCCAAATTGCCTAAAGAAAAGGAAAACAACAAAATAATCCCCGCTTTTAGGCCAACGAGAAAGAGAAGAGAATAAAAAGATCTCAAGTAAGAAGGAAAGGCAAAGATCCATGGATTGGCTTTAAAAAAAGTAGCAAAGAGGAGGTAAAAGCCCTATTTAGAAATCAAAGTCTTTTCTCTCTTCTCTTCCTTTAAAGAGGAGGTGAAAGTCCTATTTGGGTATCCCATCTCTCTTTTCTTCCCTTCTCTCTCCTCCTGCTTCTCTTTAGAGCCAAAACTGAAGGGTAATCTAGGTATTACAAAAATATTAAGTACCACATGAGCATCATATGCTAACGCCTCATGATGGATATAAAAGAAAAGAGTCTTTATGTAATGATATGGGAGTTTTGGGGTATTTGGAAAAAAAATTATGATCAATATATAAATAGGCCAAAATTGAGGGGGCCTCACTTTAATGTGCTTTTAAAATAATTAAACACATTAATTAGTTTTATTGGTTTCCATTACTTCATATATTATATAATACATTTCATGCATTTTTTTAAAAAAAATGATTCATGATTAATTTATATTTAAAATTAGGTCGAGAAGTAGTGTAGAATATATACCTATATAGTTTGGCAAGAAAATTTAAAATTAATCCATAATTTTGCATATGTCTCATTATTTCTATTTCTATTTTATTTTATTCTCAAGTGTTTTCTCAAAAATCGAAGCATGCGTAACCAAGTGAATTCAGAAAAATGTTGGATAAGGGTATTAATTATGAATAACCAATGCTTCAGTCTTCAAATCATTAGACATTTTTTTAGTGTATTATTGTAAAAAGAGAATTTCATCATTTGTTTTATAAGAATGAGAATTTAAATATTGATGGGCCAATAAGCGACTAAATTTGCCCAACAAAATAAAAAAAATAGTGTATGCACTATCAATAATTTTCCTCTAATGATTAGATCTTAGAATATGAATGCTTTAAAGATGAGAGGATTAGAGGAAGAACAAAATTCAGTGACTTCTAATGCAATGAAAAGAGGCAACCTGGAAACCTAATGAGGGGTGTGAGATAGCGACGGGTTATGGGCTGGCAATGCTAAGCCCATCACATAACTGAGCCCGGACTCGGAAAACCCTAGCCGGCTCCTCTCATATAAAACGCCTTCTTATCCTCGCCGCCAAAATCCTCGAGGATCGAAGCGCGTAGACCAAGGCGGCAGCCCATCTCCGCTTCTCTCCAGATCTCCGGTAAGCTCCCACCTCCGTTTCCCAATTTTCTCCCAACGTAATCGCCTCCCAATCTCACGCTTCTTCCTTGTTCCTCCTCAAATCTTCGCAGATCGCTCGAGTGATTCGCAACGATGTCCACCGGAGAGCTCGCCTGCTCCTACGCCGCCCTCATACTCCACGACGATGGCATCCCCATCACGGTTCTTCTTTTCTTCTCCTTCTCTTCTTCCTCGTGTTTGATCTTTTCTCGTAATCTATTTCTAGGGTTGTTGATTTGATTGACTGACAGGCGGAGAAGATTTCTACCTTGGTGAAGGCCGCCAATCTGAAGATCGACTCCTACTGGGCTCCGCTCTTTGTCAAGCTGCTCGAGAAGAGGAGCGTCGACGACCTCATCTTGAGCGTTGGATCCGGTTGGAACCCTTTGCTTCCCTTCTTCGTGTAATCTGTTCAAAGAAAAAGCTTTAATGTTGCCTATGTCTTGATGCTTATTGGTGGTCTAATGTAGGCGGAGGCGGCGCTCCTGCTGCTATCTCGGCGCCGGCTGGTGGTGCCGGCGGTGCGGCTGCCCCTGCTGCCGCACCAGCAGCTGAGGAGAAGAAGGTGGATTTCTTTTTCAATTTTCAATTTTTGTTTTCATATTTGTTAAGATTGATCGTTTTGTGGTTTTTGAGGGTACTGTGGATGTTGATTCTTGTCGTTTCATGTTGGTGATGCAGGAGGAGCCCAAGGAGGAGAGCGATGAGGACATGGGATTCAGCCTATTCGATTAGAGTGCTCCAGCTACTTCGTTCCTTCAAATTTAAGATTAAAAAAAATTTGTTTTGTTCGTAAGAGCGATCTTGTTTTTGATTTTTGAGGTTAGGTGTATACTCGTCTGAAGAGATCGTCTGACGTTTGTCCAGTGGAACATTGCAATTTTTGTCTTCTGGGTTTTATGTTTAAGTTTGTAGTGCTATGGATGAGAATGATTAACATAACATTGTTGGTTTTCAAATAGTCTTTAATTGGTGCGGTAGTCATTGCTTAACATGGTGCCTCTTATTTGGATTGGCAATATTACTGTTATTCCTTATTTCTTTTGATATAAGTTATAGATGATGCTTCTATTTATGCAAAGCTACTAATTGTCACCAGTGTCTCTAATTGTTCTTTTAGTTTATGAATATATATTGTTTATTTGTCTACTGTTTTTCTAGTCTGTGTGTTAGGGGATGTCTCTTGTTGTTTGTGGCACCATCCATTATCTGTAGCAATAGACAAGAAATCGTCCTAGTCCACATTGACTGTTGCATTCCTTTCATTGTTTGCACCAGTATATCTAATATTGTGCTTATAAAAACAAGTGTTTGTAATGCCAATGTTGTTTGCTGCCCTTTGTGCCAAACTGAATCCATCCTCTTGCTTAATTTTGGAAATTGAATGGTCAATGTGTACTTGACATACATTGAATTAATAGTTATCATTGTTATTGCTTTCATGCTTAATCACCATCAGACATTGTTGTAGGTACAACTTAATTTGATATTTAAACTTTTGCCTTTGATGTTTTGAGTAATGATATCTATGAACTTGAACATGAAGAAATACTTGAGAATCGGGCCTGTTGTTCCCTTTTCAGTTAAGCGATGTTTTAGTTTAAGAATTATTAATCTTGATTACTGATAAAAGCTTGTCATATAGTTGTTAAGTCTTGAATGATATGTGCGCACAAATTAAACCCTAACAGTTGATTTTGGGCTTGTGGAGGTGAATACTGAATTTTGGAAGAAGGGTGTGGAATGGTTCTATTGGAGGACATCTAGGAGTTGCAATAATGTAGGTTGATTCTTGGAAGGTCTATTTTATGATATTCTTATGTTGTCCATATTTGAGGAAGTTTTCATTTGAATGAGGCTTAAATTGGTGTTGATGAAGACAAGGGTTGGGGGTAGGGATGACAATTTCAACCCATAGTGTGCCCCACCCCATTCCGGTTAGGGATTCCTGGCCTTTTGTAGGGATGGAGATGGGACTCAATACATTTTATCCCTGCCCTACCTTCTTGGTTCCGTATTTAAGTACTATAGTATCCTTATATATGTATATGTATATAAAATTACCTTCATATATATTAATTTAAACTTTAAATTATTTTAATGATAAATATAAATTTAAGAAATAAATGTTAAATTTTTTAATATGCTTAGTGAGAATTTTTTTAGCTATATTATTAATTTCATAATTTACACTAAAAATTTATATATGCCATTAGTGGTGGGGTGGGGTGGGTTAAGGATGGAGATTTTTTATTTACCATGGGGTGGGGATGAGAATTGAAAAAATCCTCATTTATGGGGATAGTGATTATTTTCTTTGATGGGGAAAGGGATGGGGATTGGGTTCCTCATCCCAGCCCTATCCCATTGCCAAGGGTTTGCAATGATTCGATTGGAGGACATCTAGGAGTTGCAATAATGTAGGTTGATTCCATGGAGGTCTATTTTATGATATTCTTATGTTGTCAATATTTGAGGAAGTTTTCATTTGAATGAGGCTTACATTGGTGTTGATGAGGACAATGCTTGAGGGTTATGTTAATGGTTATGGTTATATAGATTTAAGGTAAAGAAATTTTGAGATGGTGGATGTTTATGTGGTTTTGCTGGCTTTACTTGAATTGATATTTCTCCTTTGGATACAATATGCTATCACTTATTAATGGGTTGTATTGCTGTTGGCTCCTTAATATTCTTGTTAATTTCTTTTCCCTTGTACATAGATCTGATGGTAATTTACTTCGTTTGTATCATTCATATTTGGTGTTAAAATCCTAGGTATATGCAATTGATTTCAGTTTCTGGACTCTTCTGTTCTTTGAGAACAATAATACTGGTTCCTTACATAACTCATAAGCTACAATTTGAGCACCATTCATGTTCGATATAGGCTTTTTATAATAAGAATATATTTGTTTGTCTCAGCTGAGAAGTTCACCAGTCTGATCCATTGTTGGCTTTGATCTTTAGACAAAAAAAAGATGCAGAGGTAGATGGAGAGTGAAAAAGGCCTATCTTGTATTATAAGAGTGGGCTTCAAGTGGAGTGTGATAGACTGCTAGGTGCCTTTGTGATGGTGGATCATAAGAGATCTCAAGAAATGTTTTAGGTAAGTAGCGCAACATGGCATTATATGAATCAAAGATGCTCAGTACTAATAGAAGAGCTCCAAAGAAAAATTCAGGTAGTCTTGTAGTAGGAAAAAAGCAGGCACTAATATGATTAAGCTGGATGATTGAATTGAATTTGAAAATGTGAGGAAGGATAGGATTAAGAACGCATCCGCTGAAGTAAGCTTGGGAGTTGCAATCATATCGGTTGATGCTAAGAAAGGCCTTTTGGAGCCTTAACGAGATAACCACTCTTGATTGTCTTCTATGTTGCATACATTGATAGGTTGATCAGACATGAGAGGAGGCTTGTATGGTTGCTTTTGCGAGTATTTACTTATTGCTTGTACAAAATATTATGTATTACTTAATTGATTTTGGTTTGCCTCCTAAATATGATTGTCATTGGTGAGGCCAATGAATTGTATTAAAGAGGCTTCCAAAGGTTTATTATATATGCAAGTTGGAAGGGTTTTTCAGATTCTGAAAGAGGTTTGAAATTCTTGTTGGTTGTGTTTTGGTCCTCTCTGATAGAGAGAATGAACAAGCCTTGTCCCAAATACCGTTTAAGGTTCTTGCCATTCAATCCTTATCCTACATCACTCTGGTCCTCACTCTAAATCGCAAGATCTCAATCATGCTCAATTGAGCCAACCCCAAAGGCTGACTACCATATATTTATAAATCTATATATGCCCTAGATTTTGAACATTTTGGGCATATTTGGAAGGCCGCGTGAGATTGAGAAACTCAAAGAATGTGATGGTATAATAATCTCAAACTTTTTAGTATAAGTTGCGGATCAAGTGATGGGATTTACGGCTTTATCAATTTCACTTTTATCCGCTCCAATATAGGATTGGATTATAAAAACAATCCTTTTATAATCCAATCTCATCCAGTCCGTTATTTCAAATGCGCCGTTCATAGCCTGTTAATTTTTCATTGTAAATCTAAAATGGAATCTTGCTACATACATTGAGGGTGCACTTTAATAAAATCACACTATATTTATCCACCACTCCTCTCTATCTAGGGGAACACTTGCCAAGTGTCACCCATCCCACTCTTATCTCTCCTCTCCAACATTCTCCTTATATGCTCTTGTTCCCACAACAAATCCTTCCCAACAAGACGAATCTAAGGTACCCTCCATACAAATCTTATCCTTTCTTGATGCCATTATCATGATATTTTTTTTGATCAAAGAATGTGTTTGGTGTCTAGCTCTCATACCACCGTTCAAAGTCCCAATTAATACTTAGACCTCCCTATAAATCTATGCAAATTAACACTTTTGCAATCCTTAGCTTCACCCTTGGAATTTCATCTCCTTTTATAAGATACCAATCATTCATTTTTCTTCCACCTAGTCAATCCAAGAGGAAAAACCCTATGCACTTCCTCCACCAATCCTCTCTCTATCCTTAAACTAGATTTAATACCTTCATCCTCTCTTTTGTTCATCTTTTAATCCTAGCCACCCAAAGAAATACTAACCTAGAATCATGTTTTTCATTAATCTAATGTTTTAAAACTTCTTAATCACCTTCTTACCTTCTAATTTGTAGGAATAAGTGAACTCAAAGTAATCCTAGCCTTTACATCTTAAGGGAGCATTTCGTATAGGTAATTCACCCAGGATTACCGGTGATCTATGAGATTGTGATGGAATAACCTTGTTTGGTTACATGGAAGTGATTCTACATAGCGGTGATTTAAAATTACCTTCACCTCATGGATCACCTCCCAAGAGGATGATAGTGATCCTATTACCCACCATCCTCAAGGGTGGTCGGTGATCTAAGACTACCTCTTGCGGTGGTCTTGAACTAAAATCTATAGACCAAATTACCTTTTATTATATAATAAATATATTATAATAGCAATAATTTATATATAACATAATATATAAAATTAAAATATTATATTATTATACTACAATATAATGTAATGCATGATTATATTATATTATACTATGTTATATTATAATTTATTATAATATAATATAATATAATATAATATAATATAATATATTTATTATATATATTATACTAATATAATATAATAAGGATAATTTTGGCATATTATGGTTAGTAATCTTGGATTTTCATATGATACCAAACATTGTAATATTAGATCACCACTAGTCCTTGATCACTATGATATATCATACCAAATACAGTAATCTTTGATATCTAAGAATCAGATTATTTTGAAATTAGAATCATTAGTGATCTCAAAAAGATCACAAAACACACTCTAAAAGTCAAGTCTCAACATTTAAACCAAGCGCCTCCCCCTCTCCAACCAAAAAAAAAGAAAAAAACATGCCCTCCATTTATGAGAACCCTCCAATCTGTCCATGTTACTAATCCTCTCTAACCTTAAAAGAGTCAAAATGATTAAGTTGTCTATCACATCTCAACTTTTAGATTAGGTATTCTCTCAATCTATAAATCCTAGGCATTGGCCTCTACGTCCTCACTAATAAATATCTCCTAGTCTCTTTTAGAAATCATGAAAAAGTCTCTTAGAAATAAAGCCAAAATTAGCAAAGCCTAAGAAGGCTCTTCCTCTTTGAATCTCCCTCCAAGCCCTAGTCTTAACCTTATCATGCCCCTTTCTTCCCTTTCTTGTTTCATGAAACCCTAGCCTTAGCCTCTCCATTAACAACCATTCAATGAAGAAGGAATTCTCAAGAGCTTTGCACACCAGCACCCCCTCTTTCTCTCCCCCTTTATTTTTCCTTTTTTTATTTACCATTATCAATGAGCTCTAGAGAGAATGAGTTAGAAAACCCTTATTTTCCCAATAGGATTTGTTAGGTGCTCCTATGGGCTCTTTAGCACCATTATATTATTTGAATGATCTGACAGCAAGGTATTTTTGTCCAAAGAAGAAGCATTCAACGTTGGCCAAAACCAAAAATGTTAAAAGATTTGATGGCTCTTCTATCACTATCAAAATTAATTTGCAGCACATTAATAGTTATCTAATCAATTTGATTGTAGTATTATATTTTTTTTAATTTTTGGTTTCTAGAATACTATTTTGGTTAAGAGTTGTCATTTTAGTTGATCTAAGATCATATCCTCTTGTTTTTTTTTTTTTTTTTTAAACTCTTAGGGTGTCCAATTTTCATTATTATAAGGAGTCCTAGAGCCTCCAAATACCTACTTATATTACTTAGTTTTGATTATTGAAAAACCAGTAGAACTATTTTTCTGAGAGTACTCTGGTGTTCTCTTCTTGTTTAGAGAACTTCGCAGGATCTTGATGGATTTGGGGGATGTTGACATGGCGAGTTGGTGGAGTTCTTAGTTGTAGGATGTCTTGAAGGATCTATTGGTAGAATCCTTAGTGATGATGAAGCAAGAAGTTACCATTTAGTGACGATGGGCCACTTAGTTCATGGAAATAACCCCATGGAATCAGAGTCAAGTTGGAATAACTAATTTCAATTCCAAGTATTTGTTTATTAGAGAATAGAATCTAGTTTCAATTTCACCTAGAATCCAAAGGAGATTTGAAATCTAAACCTTCACCCAATATTGCAAATCTAATCTAGCCAACTATAATTCAATGCACTCTCCTCTCTTCTCATGTGACATCCCTTCTCTCTCTTTTCACCTGACACCCTTCAAGCTTTTTAACCATACTACTAGAAGAGGTGATATTTTTAGTCACTTTTCACTAGATTCTCATGAGTTATAATAGTATCTACCTAGTATTTTTGGTATTTTTTGCAGATATTCTCTACAATTTTCAATGCATTTCCAATATATTCATATGAAAATTTGGCCTATCCAAGCTTTTGATTTTTATTTTGATTTCTGTGTACCAAACAAATAGGAGAAATGAGTGATTCTGATTCAGATTTTAGTGGAATTCAATTTGAAGACATATACTGGTTATGATGCTGAGCGAAACAGGCCCTAAGCTTTTTCTTTTTCTTTTATTTTTTGAAAGCCTCTACTTCAGCCATCGAGCCCTTGAACTAGGGTTCTTCTGCATATAGATCTCTAAAAGAGTCGAAACCAGTCACTTGGACCTTCAGAATTGTAAGTAGTCCTGCCCTCTTACTAGGAGCATCAGCTACCTAATTCAAAGCTCCTGACCAGTTTTTGAGTAAGTAGTAGTCCTCTTCAAGAATATTCACACCTTCCTCACATGCTGAACTCTAAGCTTGTCCTGCCCATGAACATACCTCAAAGCTTCATGATTGGTGAATAGAATAAATACCTGATGCAATAAATAATTCTGAGTGTCAACGAGCTCAAAACTTCAATATAAATTTCAGCATCATAAGTGGAATATTTTAGCCCTTGCTCCTGATAGCTTCTCACTTAAGAAAGTTATGTGCCTTTCTTCTTGACCAAGAACAACTCTATAACTTCCTTCCACCATAAAAAAATTGTTGAAGTGATGAAGAGCTAAGATTGGTGTGGCTAAAAATCTTGTTTGATTTAATTGAAAGTCGCCTTTGGTGTCCCATCAAACTGCTAAACCCTTGAACAAGTCTTCGGCAGGGAGCCAAACCATGGAAACTATGATCCTTGCGGATCCTATGAAGAACAGGCCAATCCTGAAATGCCTGACACCTTGGATGGATTTGCCTTCAAGCCTTTAGATGAGAAACATAGCCCAAGAACGTGAGGCTATCAGCCATAAAGTGGCATGTCTTCAGGTTGAGATAAAGTTTCTTAGTTCTTGTAACATCTAAAACCTCTCTAAGATGCTGCAAATGAAGTTCTTTTAGGCCTATTTGAAAAGTTGTCATCAAAATTAAACTACTACTTGTTCATCAATCTCATAAAGGCTCTTGCAGCAACGGAGATGACAGAAGGCATTACCAACCACTTGTAGCATCTTGCATCTTGAATGTCATCCTCTATTTTATCCTCTGGCTTGATGCCAAGTTGGTGATACCCACAGTTCAAATCTATCTCAGAGAATAGTTTTGCATTGGCAAGTTTGTCCAACATGTCATCCAATCTGAGAATTGGAAAGCAGCTTTGTTTACATACATGTGCCATGTTCCATCCTTCTTTAGATTCAGCAAGGCTGGTAGAACACAAGAATTTATGCAAGCTATGGTTCGCATAATAGGTAGGCTTGTTCGGAAGGTTAGATGCAAGAATAAAAACCATGTGGTATAGAGTATCTCGCTCTACACTACAACAAAAAGGATTATTAGCGATGCTTATAAATGCTGTCAATAGTTTAACAAAATGCTGCAAATACTTTTAGTGACACTTTTGTGACTTTCTTACTATTGTTTTAAGATGGTGTCAGTAATTAACTACCGACATTTTTAATAAATGCCGATAATTAGTTATGAAAATTATCGACATTTGTTATAAATGCCATGTAAAAAAATAAAAAAATAAAAAATAAAAATATTTTTATGTGCCAAATGAGAATCGAACCATATCCTTTTAGGTTTCTTCTCTACCAAACATTGGATTGGATTTTCACCTTATTTATTTAGAGTTGAACTCTTATCTTCTTAATTAATATAAAACCACTTTACCACCGTAGCACTATCAAACTTTATCAAAATAATAATTTTTTATATTTATTGTTATTCATTTTATAAAGTATACTCAATGTTGTGATACTTCATATTTCAATAATTATTTTTAATAAAATATATTATTTTCTTTTATTAAAAATAAAAATAAAAATTTATTTTATTCTTTATATTATTTTAAAAATTATTTTATTTTTTTCATATATATTTTTTCATACAATTTATTTAAAAATAGTTTTATTTACATTGTAATTAAAGTGTAAAATAATATTTTAATATATAAATTTAAATAATTTATAATTTTTAATATATTTCTAATACAAACTCTAGTTGGGTCAGGAATCAAGAAGCTTAGCTAAAGCAATTGAAAAATAAGATAAGTGATAAATTAGTAATCAATAATTTATCATAAATATTAGGCAAAATATTATTTTTTTGAATTTTTTAAAATACCAATAAACTAATATCATGGTATTGATGATATTTCTATAATTTATCATAAATGGGGGGAGTGTTTTTTAATATTTTTATCATATACACAATAAGCTATTATTGCTAGGTATATATTCAAACAAACTTATTTTAACTAAATTAAAAGTGAAAAAATATAGCTTACAAGATGCTTTCACTTTGTTCGACCCTTTCCCTGTATAATAGTTGTTCAATTGCCTAATAGCGTTTGATTTTTTATTTTTTAAATTTTTATATAGTATTTTCTTTAACCCCCTTCTCTTCTTATGCTATCCTTCTTCCTCTTTCTATACTCATTTAAAAGACTTTTTTCTCCTCCTCATCCTGTTCCTTTTCATTTCTATTTTTGTCCATCTTTTTTTCTAAATTCATGTTACTTTCTTTCTTGTTATAGTCCTATTTCTTTTAGCAATATAATTATTGGATTTTTGTATTGGATTTTTGCTATGATTTATAAGATTGATATTTTCTTTGTACTTTAAATTTGAAATTTTAAGATTCGATTTTAAATAATTTGCTTTTGTTATCACTTAAATTTGCTAAGTCAATTAATAGGTGATGTCCTCGTGCCATGGTTTTAATTAATTTTTGCATGTTATTATTATAATAATGCATATAGTTCTTTATAAAGTTTTTTTTTTTTTTACATATATACCTAGCAACAATAGCTTATTGTGTATATGCCCTCCAAAATCACAATTTGCATATATCTCCCTCAAATATCCCATTTTTGCACATATACCCCTCTAGCTAGTGTTAATATTTTAAGAGTAAAATAATTTTATAATTCTTTTACATTAATATGTTGATAAATTTATATAAAAACATAGCTCTTTGCAATATAACTTGAATGTTGAATTTTTTTGGGCATTAATGTTAGAGGATATTATTATTAAATGATAGTCAAAATGGTTATTTATTAACACTGCTAGCCAAAAATCTAATGAGAGAGGCATTCATGCACAAACAAGATATTTAAGTTATATATATATGAGTAGTAAATTTTGAAGAATAATTACGTAATAAGTCATAATTGCATGGATATATGCGTATGGGTATGTACGTGTCTCTTTCTCTCTTTATATGTGTGTATACAAAGAACCCTTATTTATGCGTACAATTAAAAATTATATATATATATTTTAAAAAAAAGTTACTTAAGTAGTTGGAAAGTCTACCTAAGTGTTTAAGCAATTAGAATACTAGTTGATTAAGATTCACTTAGATGCCTTAACAACCTTATTTTGTTAAGAGTTTTGGTGGATAAAATTCTTAAATAGGCAACTAGAATAACATTATTTTCATATGATTATGACATGATCAACTACATTTTCATGTTGATGACAAATCATATCCTAAGTATGTTTCCATATTGTAAAACTATTAGTTGTTGATCAAGGTTTATGGAGAGGTTAGTGAGAGAAAGTTCCATTGTATCTCAATTTTGAGGACTTACAATTCATCAAGTGATTATATTAAAAAGAAAATTTTAAAAAAATATCAAAGGGAAACTACTTCAAAAAAAAAAAAAGAAAATGAATAAATCTTCATCAACTAAACTTAATATGTATTTGATGCATCAAATACTTAAAACACCACATAGAGCGATGTTAGAAAACCAATGTAATTTTGGAGTGATTAGATGTTCACTCTAAAAGAAGAGAAAAGGAAAAGGATAGAATAAGAAGAATTTTACAATTGATGAAATAAAAGTTCTAGCAATAATTATTATTGGATAGTGGCTATCATAGCTTTTCTTATGAATAATTTCATCTTAAGTTTTCAAATCACTACTTGTAATAGTTAATTGTAGAAGTAACTTCTCTTTAAAGTTATTTCATGCAAAACCTACCTTTTGATAATTATCTTTATGAGAATAGCATATATCATCTTTCAAACGGCATACAAAAGTTAGGTGATTGTACATCCTCATTAGTATTTTTTAATGCATCCTATCCTAACAAGCCAATTAGGCATATAGAAACTCAAAGCTAGTTAATAAATATGACTAACGGTTACAAAAAAATAAATGAATTAGGATATGCTAGATATATATGATTAAGAATATGCCTAATATATATCTAATTGAAATCTTTTTTGATATGGTTGCTATATAGAGCAAAGCATGATTATCGTGTTTCTCAAAAAATAAATTTCGCTAAGGATGAACCTCTATAAAATGGTTAATAGAGTAAAAAAAATGCAAGACGAGATGAAGTTGGGAATAGAGATACTTACTGGTAGGTTTTTCTATGTTGAAGTGGGAGATGAAGAAACTGTGGGAGGCTTGAAGAGAGAGATCACAAAAAAGGAGGCATTTGAAGAAAGCAGACTTTTGCTAATGCATAAGAATGGTCGTTTGATAAAGGATGATCAATGCAAACTTATTGAATATGATTGTCATGAAGGATGTATTCTTTATCTCATCTTTTTGCCAACTAAAAGTTGTCCATGGCCTATGCCCTTTCAAGATCGTGTGACCATCCATTTTAAAAAATGTTAAAGGTATTCTACTTTATTTTCTTGCATATCATTTTCTAAAAAACATTGAAGAAGCATTAATCTTTTAAATTTTATATTGTCATCTTAAGATTGGAACTTCAATTTGATTTAAAGAGTATTGATCATTAATTTGGTATATAAGTAGTTAATTTCTTTGATTTTTAAGTAAATATTTTTATTAGACATCCATATTTTCAAAGCCAATAGCATGGATTTATTTTTGTAATCGAATAGTAATTAATAATGCCCACAATTATTGTTAAAAGTGACAAAGCATATGCAATTTTTTATAATGTTAATGTTTCTTTTATGACAATAACTTTTCTCTACTCTCTCTCATGCATTTTGTGATGGATACTTGAAAATTTGATAAGATGACAAGATGGAGACCACTAGTATTTATTGAGATAGACTCGAAATCTCATGTAGGAGAAAATGAGGAGGTGAAGGTTGCTAATGGCTACTGCTTTGGATCTCTATTTCCTACTACGTTTTCTTTTGAAATTCCATATCTTTCATTTTTTTTATTTAATCCTCACCCTCCCATCTCTTTCTTTCCTCATCCCATCTGCCTTGATTAACTTTTTTCCTCTTTTTTTATCTCTTGTACTTAACCAACTATATGCTCTAATTCTTTTTTCATATAACTGGTACACCTCTCTTCTAAACTCTCATGTTTCTTCCCATCTTTTAATTCTTACAATAAAAAACTTTATTCCTTTTTGACTCTGTTCTAATATATTCAATTTGCAAAGTTTATAGAGTTTCAATCCTCTTTGCATCTTATTTCACATATTTAATTTGAGTCTATGAAGTTAATCTTTTCTCTTTAATTCTATAACTTTAAGCTATCCAATTTTTCACTTTTATTCAACCTCTCTTTTGCCTAAAATTTGCATTTTGATCTTTTTCTTTCCAAGATTTTGGGTTGAATAAAACTTTCATCCTTAGCTATGGTAGGTAGTCCACTTAGTAGAGGATATTGATTACAATAATGGGGAAGAGAAATCTATATAATAATGAAAGAGATGCCAATCTTATGTTGATACATAATTTTCTTTTTTTAATTATGATGGGCTAAACTAGTAAACATATCAAAATACATCCTTTGTAGCATTGAGGGTTAGATTTAATATACAAATTAATTATTATTTTGAAGTATACACCAGTCTTAAATTTAATATCGTTCGAAAATATCATCAAAATAAATTTTAGGTATATTATTTGTTTTAGCTTATACATACCATATTCAACATCTACCATTCGAGCTTCATAGTATAAAATAGCCTGTTGTATAAATAAATCACCCACACACATACACACTTGAGAATGATTAACATATCATATATATCTTCCTATAAAGTAGATTCTAGCATCATTCTATTGGATGTTATTTTTAATAGCAACATGTTAACCAAAAAGAGGTGCTACAGAGGAGTGTTGCTCAATAAGATGAGTACATGAGTTTAATATTTGAACCAAAGGTTTAATTTTGGAGTAGGTTTGATATTTATGGAGTAGATTTTGAACTAGGAATTTGGCTTTAATTTTATGAAATAAAATTATAGTTTAAAAAAATACAAATGAAAAGTAATTAAAGATTTATCAAATTTAATGCCTATTTGGTGTCAATTAGTAAGAAACTAGTACATATTAGAGAATAAGTTCTTGTAGGATCTTATCCTATTATGGATTGGTAATAGAACAGAGTCTGTGGTTGGAACATTTGCTCCTTAGTTTGAAAAGTAACAAGAGTTTTTAAATAATGAGAGTTTATGGTAGAATGCAAGGTTATATCAAGTCCCATAAATTAAAGGACTTGGGATTTCATTTATTGTAAATAGTTGCCTATAACTAACCACATTGGTGATTGCTTAGTCCTTTGCATAGAGTTATATCATGGCCATATGTATTTGTGCTCTAGAGTGGTTTGAGAGAGAAGAGAAATCAGATTTTTTCTTAGCTATTATTTATTATAACTTCAGCTAGATAATAATAGTTCTAAATAGTGTTTTTCTAATTCTTTCTAGAGAGACTTCATGACTCCTTGCCCTCTCCAAGCATCCTTTAGCCTTAGTTCTTGTTGTTGTTCCTATGATCGAGAAGCTTTATTCTTACCTCTCCAATTACCCTCTTTTCTTTGCCTCTTCCCTCCTCTCTTTGCCTTCATTCCTTTTTTTTCCCTCACTTCCTTTCTTAGCAAACCTCCTATATTTTGATTGCATATTTTTTGTGGAAACCACCTTGCCTTCTTCCTTCTATTTTTTTTGACTCTTTCCCTCAACCTTGTGCCTCTCTCTCCCTCTCCTTCATCTATCCCTTTTCTACTTGGGTTTAGAGTCTTCTTCCTTCTCACTTTTTATGTCCCTTTGCTTAGCCAGTGTGCTTTTCAGCCTCCTATTTGCCTTGGCCCTTTCTACTCTCTACCCTTCTCATGTTAGATGTAAGCCATTCTTTGTTCCTCTCAACCTCTCCTTTCTAGCTTAATTATGAGATTTAGATTTGTTACCTTCATCATAGCAGCTAGGTTCATGATAATGGCAGCTAGGTCCATGATAATGCTAGTTTGCCCACTATGTATAGTTTGTTATTCATAGAAATAATAAATTTTTTTTTTCCACCATTGGTTTTACCCCACACCTTTCTCTTTGGCCTAATGACTAGTGATAATTGTTTGTTAATCAGAGATTTCTTGTGATTGTTAATATTGGAGTAATGCTAGATAATTTTCTGTTAATCCAACCCATTAACTCAGCTCAATTAGCCAATTCTAAACCTCAACTTATACCAACCCTATCTCTTTCAGGTTCTTTTGATTCACATGTCTGCCCACTCCTCATGCTCACTATTTCTCTGTTACAACCTTTCCCTTCCATTAGCTATTTCTCATTCTCACATAACCTCTTAACCAACCCTCTTTTGCTCTCTATTCTCTCTCTCATAATTCTCTTGCTCATCTCTATATTTTTTCTTGTGCATCCTTCTAACTCCTTTTTTCTCTTAAGTTCTTTCACAAGAATGAAAACTAGGGTTTCAAATATTAAGGATAGGGATAGGAGCCTTTTTTAGATGATCGCTATTTTAAAAGTTGAGCAATCACTGTTCAAGGTAACTTTTTCTCCTATCTAAGTTGTATGGTTTTTCATTCCAAGGCTTAAATTTTATATCTTTTCATTATTTTGATGAAAGATTTTTAGATGGCTAATTGATTTGAAAAGATTAATCTTAGAATTTATGATTGATATTCTTGTTTTCAAGAGGGACTTTGATGCAAGCAAGGGGCACATAAAATTTTTATTTAATTTGGTTATTTCAATCATTAGTCTTTCAAGAAGTATAACTCCAAGTAGACGTCCATTTTAGATGTATAAATATTCATTTCAAAGATGGATTAAGGACTTGCTTTTTTGTATTTAAAATTTCTATTGGTTCAATATTTATAGGGGCCAAAAATCGTCTCAAAATCTTAGCTTAAGTTTGGTAAGTTAATAACCTTTTAGAGGCATGATTTGATACATCCACATCTATTTAGGAAGCAAAAATACCTGCTTTGAAGTAATTTCAAGATCTGTATGATTTATGCTTTGAGTTTTGGCTAATTTGTTCACTATAAGAGCTCAAAAATAGCTAAACTATTTTGATAGAATTAATAAATAGATTTTGATATAGTTTAATGAAAATATAGATCAGATATGGTGACTTTAATAATGTTGTTTGCTTATCCTTATTCTATTAGATATACAAGTGCACTATAGATGGAATTTTCATCATCTATTTTACTACATGTGTGTGCGTATGAGTTCTCATCTTACTTGATTAATTGTTTATTGGCATTATTGTTTACATAAATTAAGGTGTCAAAATATTTTTTGTTTCATGTAGACAAGCATTTCTATGCTAAGTTTTCTTCTCACATATTCTCTAATTTACTAGAGATTTCAAGTTGTATTTTTCCTATGAGACTGCTCTTTTGGAGTTACATGTCTTACTAAAGTGGTTAAATTCATCATATTAGTATGTAGATTCATGGTATAATTAGCATGGCATGTGATTAGTTATGTTTAAAAGAGATTGGCTTTAAAGTTCTTGATAGTTTTTAATAATGTTATTGTTTTTATTAGAAGTGCATGTTTGTGATATTTTTTATTGATCAAATCATGTCATATGGTAAATCATGATCACTAATCAGTGATTGTCATGGGGCAAATCATGACAATAGATTGATATTTGCAATGGAGCAAATCATCGCAATTGACTAAATTGTGTCAAGGGCTAATTGATGTTTTTCATTGGGAAAATCTTGATAATTAAATGATGCCTACCATAGGATGAATCATGACATATATTGATGCCTACCATGCCAAAAATCTTGACACCAAGCTAAAAGTTAAATAAGTTATTCATAACGATGTGTTATTTAATCATGACTAAATTTTAAAATTATCAATTATTTTGGCTATTGAGTTAGTTATAAGTTTCATATCATATTCATAATCATTACTTTCATATTTCTGTATCTTGTGATTTCAATGGAATGAAAAGTGTACTTAATGATTTTTCTCTTTCTTAAGAGTTTTTCTTTAAATTTAAGTGTGTGAGGTTCAAAATTTACAGGCTATTAAACTTATCATTTTCTTACTTTCTCAGATAAGGTGAATCAGAAAGATGTAATGGTGTCAAGATTACAGCTCGAGTGATTGGCAATCTAATTGGAGATTTTTATTTGAGAACTTGTTGGTTAGAATGTTGCATTGTACTTGTTTGATTGGTATTATGTTCATGTAGAACTATTAATTGAAGTTTAATTTTCATTGGATGTTGGTATTATTATGTTTGTGTTAAATATTGGTTTTATTACTTTAATATTTAACCAGTCTTACAAAATTAAGTCAAGTTGTGTCTAAGAGATTATTTAAATCTTTTCCATATCTTTGTCTAGCTAGCATAGTATTTAGTTAATTGATAGATCAAGCTTGATACACCTTATAAGGATGAGCCTTGTGAGGTTTCCGATATTTCTCATGCCTATCTCATGAGGTGCATTGGGATAGGGCATGATAGATGGTGTTTGACTGAATTATTGGGCTTGAAGGGAATTTGCTTTGCTATATTCTATTTGCCATTTGGGTTGGGCTTATAAAGTAATGTTTTGTTATTTTTGGGTTGCTTTTATGGATTGAATAGGTCTCATCTCTTTTTCTAGGTACTTCATGTGACTTTATACCTTAATCTTTATAGATTTAGTGAGGCACATGAAAATTGTTTCACTTATTCTAAAAAATTGTTTGATTTTCTCTCCTTAACTTTTCTAGTTTCATCTTTCATCTTTCCTTCTATGTTTCACCATTGTCATGTATAGTTTAGGTTTCTAACTATACAAATTCCATCATATATGTGAAAATCTTGACACAAACAATCCTCAATTACTAGTGGTTGCGCCATTTTGTACCTATCCCCCTTCACTAGCTAATTCTCTAACGTTTGAAAATCACATAAATGTATCAAAACATGTTATAGACTGCATGGATAATTCAAAGAATACCTATACTTCAAATGTTATTGAATGACAAAGCAAAATAATGCTTTTAAAATGAAAATCCATATTATTAACCACTCATAAATAAAATATTGAGCATTGTGAAGATCCATTAGCTACATATTAAGTGGACACAGAACCAATAATGATAGTAATATTATTAGTAAGCTAAACTACATTGTATATCATTTTACAATATATTTAGAACAAGACAAAGCCCAATCAGAATTTGGGAAAGACTTTACGAGCTCAACTAATTGACAATCTCCACTTAAAGTGTTGATGGAGACTAACAACCCACTAACCCAACCTGAAACCAACCTAAAATGTAGGGTTTAGATTTGAAAATAGCCAAATAAAATATGAGACAAATCCTATATCTTGAAATTGGAATAGAGTTGTTATTGAGTTGGTTTTGGAATTAAATAAATCTATACCCAAGAACCCCAAAACCGAACTCGATGCATATGTATGTCAATCCATATATACATATACATTGACATAGCATACTTATATGTTTTTGTGTATATGTATGTGTACATTGGCTTATTATTTGATTGACTAAAACCAAATTTAATTATTAGAAGAGAAAAGAAAAAAAAAAACTTGTGGCTTCAAATAACTTTTACCATTTTTCTAAATCATCTATTTTCATGGTTCATGGTATATGAGAAGGAATTTTGGATATATCAAATAAAATGGAAAATTAGTTAAAAGGGGATGTTGAACTCTTATTAAATATTAGATTATTACTCATAACCTGTCTTGATACTCAACTTTTGGAGTCCAATATTGGGTTTTTAATTGGATCTAATACATATAATTTATGTCTTGGCATGGATATGTTTAAACTTTATTGAAACCTAGCTTGTTAACACCCCTACCTCTATCATAGGCTATATAATTTAAGGAAACATATTATTGATCTTCTCTTTTGCTTATCAAACGAACTAGATTTTAATTGATTTAGATGATTCTAAATAATTAATCAAATCAAAGCAATTTATTATATCATTGAAATTATCCATTTTTTATCCACTTCATGCATATACCAAATCATCAACTTTTTGAAATAAATAATCTTTAAGGGATTGTTTAATTTTATATTGTTAGTAATTATAGCCAAATAGTGTCCTCCTCGATGTAACCACCTTGGTTGAGATAATATGAAGTGCAAGAGTATATTTATTTGAGTTTTATAGCCCAAGACATCAAAAGATAGTCATCAACAAATAATAAATGAAAAATGCACGAACTTATTCTTGCAGCTCTAATATCATGAATAGTGCCTTGCAACATAGCTAAATTCAATTATTGTGACAACATCTCTAAACAGAGAATGAAGAAGTAGGGTAAAAGAGGACAACCCTAACGTAAGCCCATGCTAGATTGAAAGGAGGAGAAAGAATCATTCACTAATATTGTGAACTCAATAGCCCAAACATAGCCCTAAATCCACTGGATCATCTTCTCAAGAAGCCTAAAGGCATGAAGAATATCAAAAAGAAAACCCCAGTCTACCCTGTCATAGGCCCGTTCGATATAAAGCTTAATAGCCATAAGAAGCTTGGAGGAAGAGGCCCTATAAATAGAGTGGAAAAGCTCCTAAGACATGATAATATTGTTTGACATGTCTTTGCCCCAAATAAAAAGTAGCCCACTCAAACTAACTTCCGAAGCGCTTTCTTTAAAAGAATGGAGATGATTTTGGCTACTAACTTATAAATAGTACTGTAGAGACTGATTGGTCTATAATGAACAGCTCCAGTAGGGTTACTTCTCTTGGGGATCAAAATAACAAAGGTGCCTTTTAAGCAAGGCATCTCTTCATGTCTAAAGAAATCCTAAACGACTTGAACATCAATAATTTTAAGAAGGATTTGTACATTAGCAAGCAACAACAAAGTAAACCAACAACATTAAAGCGTTAGTGTAACAATAAAATAAATAATTTCCATGAAATTTGAAATAGACTAGCAATTTTTTATAGAGTTAGGAAAGAAAACTTCTAACAAAAAATAGCTTTTGCTCTAATACTTAGATAACTTTGTTATCATACTTTTTAATTGAATGTAGATGGTATCATAATTTATAAAACATTAAGAAACAAAAGAGAGTGATATAAGAGGGTAAAACCTTTATACGAGACTTTGAACGATGAAATTGGAAGCCAACTTCTGGAAAAGAATTTTATAGAAGCACAGTAGCCGACCTTGGATGCAGGGCGTCAAACCAACTTCTCTAATTCATACTTCTAGGTGATACAGAAAACATTATGTCACTCAGAAACTTTACTATTATAAAACGAACTGTAAGATTTGGGACCGTACCTGCAGTACAAGTCTAATATATTATTGTTTTCGTTATCATAACGCAAACTCTGGGATTGGATTCCATCCTGATTCTTTATTAGTTCTCAACTTATTTCTCTTGAAATGTTAAAGGTTAGAGTCTACTTCTTTTCCTGTGAATTGCGTCGTGTGCCAAGGACTAGGACAAGGACTTTAGCCTCTGTCAACCGCATCCATTCTCAGCCGTTGAATTAAGATAGCTGACATGATTAATGCATTAAAAAAAAAAAAGAATGATAAAATAATTTAGAATGACAAAATAATTTAGAAATCCCAACAGAGAGGTAAAATTTTAAACAACGTACAATTTGTGACATGTTACTGTGTATTTTTCTTCATAAAAATTTCTGATTATTAATAAAATAATAAAAAAAAAGGAGGGGAGAAAAGAAGGCGATGGTCAGGTGATGCCAGAAGACAGGGGAAAACTCCCCTTCATTCTTTCTCTAGTCTTCAACTTTGCTGATTTTCTTTCATTTATAAATTAGTATTCAAAAGCCAATCCATGCCTCAATTACATGCAGACATCTCGGGGAAGGCTTTCTTGAGGTTTTTGGTAGCTGGGTGTTTTTTTTTTGGGGGACAAAAGACCTGAATAGTTAATTTGGATGGCTAAGATCCACAAATAAGATCTATTTCTTAACAAAATTTTTAATTGTATTATATATTTTACTAGTGAAAGAAGCAGTGCAAATGGATGATCACAGGGGATGGTAATTTTGAGAAATTTAGTTACTAAATAATTTAATAATTAAATTTTAATTTATTTTGGAAAGAATTTAGGTTACCATTAACATATCCATGGACAATGTTTACAGGGGTCAGTAAATAAATCGTACGTCCAAATGAATTCAGAATCAATCAATATTTGTTATACAAATGAATCAGATTAAAATACTCAAAATTTGCTTCAGAAAGATACAGGAACCATAGCCTGCAGCTGCCTTAAAAAATCTTTGGACTAATTAATACAATTTGACTGCAATGCAAGTTTTAGAGCGCAGCACAAACAATTCATATTTCCTTTTTCAAAAAAAAAAAAAAAACTTTTCTGCTACTTTTCATCGAACAAAATACAATTTGACCCGAGCATGTTCTCTCTCATTGATATAAGTGTGATTTGGATGGTCATAACAGTGATCCAAACTCATAACATCTCATCAGGTTGCAATATATTTTTTTCCACTGACTCTTTGACTGAAGAAGAAGAAGAAGACAGTTGGGTATCTAATTCAGTTAGGAATCCAAGCACAAATAATATTTAGAAGAGAAACTTATTTCCCATTAGTTTACTTAAATCCAGTCTGTTAAAATTGGTGAAATGAAATTATTTCACCTGAGCTTTCCAAAGGAGGAAGTTTAGTGTATAGCTTTGGTACTTGTTTTGTTTGAATGGCCAGGATAATTTAAGCTAAAGTAAACAGTCAAGATTCTCTCTTGATAGAAACTATTGACAATTTTATATATAATATAGACAGGTAAAAAATATGCGCAAATACTAATTGTATGTATATATCTATACGGACATGCAAAATTTGTGCTAAAGACTGGAGGCCAAAAGTATATTTGCACAACAAAAAAAAAAAAGGAAGATTTTTAAAATTCATAAATTAGAGAAACCAATTATATGATTTAGCATTAATGGCATGACACCAACACTTCAGAAAACAGAGCTCATAACACTTTCATTTCGTTATAAGATTATAATAGATTTTTGGAAATATCATTCACCAGAATAATTCATTACTTAGCTACATCCATATACTAAATTGATATTATATTCATCAAGAGCGAGTTGAAAATTTTGTTCAATTTATATTTAGCATGTTTCATGTTATAGTATAGATAGAGATATTGGAGAAAATCAATAATAATTTTCTAATGACTAAATTGTTCCAATTTCATATATAATAGTTAACCTATACATTTTTAAGGTAAATGTTAAAAGATTTAAATTTGATTCTTGTTTTTAAGAATAAGTTTTAAAAAATTATTATGTTTATATTTTTCAAAAATGGTGCAGCATCGGAATCAGTTCCCTCCCCTCCCGTATGAGAATGTGGAGCAAGAAAATGTTGATTAGAGATGCACTCTTTGATGATTAGAGTTTGGTGGAGAAAGAGCCGCTTAAATTCTCCATGATGCTTGTGCTAGAAGAGATCAGGAATAAACTGGATTGCTGTAATTGTATTAATTGAGTTATGTTTAAGATAATTAGTGATAGATTTAGAGTAATTGGACCCTATTTAGTTTAAACATTTTTTTTTATGTTCACCCACCATGTCACTTTATTTTTCTCTCTGGAGAAGGAAGAATTTACGTTTCCTGCGTGCGCGAGACGAGGGTGGACGAACATCGTTTTCCCGTCAGGACACTCACCGCTCTAAGAAAAATAAAGACCGAACACCTTTCTTTGGCCGAACATGGAGACCGCAAAACTAAGCTTCCCTCTCCCCTCGTTACCACCATTCCATCTCCTTGAGAGAGTGG
The DNA here is from genome assembly GCA_017589505.3 of Metroxylon sagu. Lineage (NCBI taxonomy): Eukaryota > Viridiplantae > Streptophyta > Magnoliopsida > Arecales > Arecaceae > Metroxylon > Metroxylon sagu. Next base: position 2,870,152 of record JACVBY030000657.1, read on the forward strand.
AGGCACCTCTTCAGGCCCTCTATATAAATTCCTGTCCTAGCCCTGAAGGTAGCCAAGCTGATCTCTCCATCAAGAGGTGAAGAGTTGAAGAGCCAACCAAAAATGTTGACGGAAAAAAAGTTGCTGGTTGCCATCTAACGGAGGCATCAGTGACGATATCAGTCAGACCAGCTCCCTTATAATCATCTGCCACAATCTTAATGGTCTTGTTCTTCCAAAATTTGTTAATTTGATCTGTACTCTTAATGGTAAGGGAAACAACTCAGGAGAGTTTGGGCATACTGTTCTACACTGAATACATCCCAAGAAGCTCGGCAATGGTGCCAACTGCTGGTTCCACAGGTATAGAATTAAGTGTCTTTAAGGGGAGCACAGTTGTAGCAAATCTTTGGGCAAAAGCTGGGAGATGACGGAGTACGTCCTTTATTCCAGAAACGAGAAGAAGGTGAATACTGTTAAGAATTGATGCAAACTTTCTTTAGCATCATACAACAATAACAGAACTTGTGTATATATATATATACACACCGGAAACTCCAGAAACTCGGGACGGTAGACGGCTTTAGTCTTCCTTTGGTTCGACCGTGCAACCACCCTGCTACCAAAAATTCGGGGACTAGTCAAATGACAGAGGCATCTCCTCTGAAGTTTACTAGCGTCTTTGTGTCGTGCTTTTGTTTTTACCGTAGTTCTTGTGTGCGACTTCATATTTTTTTCCTATGATTGTATCCTCAAAATATGATTTCATAATGATTGGATCAATGCCAATCTTGTATCTTTCGATACTATAACTTCCCACTATTATTTAAACTTCATGCATTCGTAAAAGAACTTTGCTGTCATGCTCCTGGCTGAATGTAAATGGCACCATAATTTATAGAAAGTTGAAGGATAAAAAGAAATGGTATAAGAGGATAAAGCTTCTGTATGAGACTTTGAATGATGGGATTAAAAACCAGTTTTTCAATAAGAACCTTATAAAAATAAGATATTCGAACTTCTTATAAAAAGCCAGCACATGTGCTTCAATGCTGGTAATATCCTGATGTTAAATCTATCAATTTAGTGTTTAAAGTGTGCACTTTATATCCATTACTAACTGCACTAATTGGAGTTACAAAATAATAATCTTAACATTAAATATGATCTACAAGGCATAAAATACCCACAAACATTTTTCTAATATTAAAAAAAAAATAAAGAACCCAAATAATTTTTTTGGCTAGATATTTTTGGATGAAGTCTTGCATTGTTGTCAATGGTATCATAAATCAATTTTAATTTTATAGCCCGTAGGTTATCAATATATCATGACTTATAAACCAATGTGGGATTAAACTACACTAGTAGAGGCTATCACATACTTCCTCCATTTAACTTCTTACATCCTTTCCAAGCTAAGTGTCCAAATCTGAACCTATCTATAGTGTTTCTATCATACCCTTAAGTTGCTGATTGGCTAAAAGGATTGTAACACGACCACATACTTTTAGAAAGGAACCCTAGAAGCCTACTAGGCCTATTCATCCTCAACATTCACATAACTTAATTATAAAATCAAAGCAATATATCCATCTCATATCTACAGAATATAGAATTGATTTATATAATACCAACATATAATCCTCAATGTATAACTATCACAACTATCAACATATATCATCATCATGAGCAACATGTAAAGGCTATGCAGTATCAAAATGAAGTCAGACTATTTTCTCTAAGTCTCTCTCTCCTTCAACCACAAAGTTTGGCTCAACATCAAAATCCTCAGTCTTTGTAAAAGATAATCATATGTTATGAGCTAACAGCTCAGTACGAATCTTTACGTATACAAACATGGATATGTAATCAATATCTACATAATATGAAGAGAATAATGCATCTAATAAAATAAATCATGCTACAAATTCCATATTATAAAACCATGTGAAATATAAGAGAAAATTTTTGTCAGTCTTTATCATCCGTGGCATTGAACTATGTCACCATAATGCCACATCCTAACTCATCATCATACTAGTATATTCTAATAATACATACTAGCATCACAGCCTTACCAATATTCAGTATATATAAACCTAACCTAGTATTACCATTGTTCAAGTTAGTTCTCATATTAGTACTACATATAATAAACCTAGTTTAACCCCATTTGGGCTTCTACTGGACTAGTACTATACTAGTGACCCTCTAGCCATCACTTGTAGACTTTGACACGGTGCCACACCATGTGTAATAAACCTAGTTGACCCCCAACTAGGCTCCAACTGGACCGATTCTGCACTAGTGTCCCTTTGATCATAATAGGTACGTCCTATCGATTTGTCACATGTTAAAGCCAAATAGGACTATTTGAACTAATTCCACATATCATAAGTCAAATATGCTAAGTGTCATAAACCTACTTCGACCTCTATCTGAGGCCCCTATTGAATTGGTTCCATACTAGTGATCGTTTGGCCACTATCCTGTCACTAGTGCCACATCACCACATCCACATGACTAGTCCATATGCCCTTTATCACATCCATCCATCACATCTTTCAATCATTGTAATGCACAAAATAGTTTCAAATCACATTCTTAATATCATCAAAATCATGCTATTATAATATAATTATATGTAATATTTATATATACTCAAAATCATACTATCATATTTAAAACATAAGTGATATCAATGCATGATCCAAAACATGCTGACAAAACAATAAATATAAATCCAATATGCATGTTATCAAAATATATGTAAGTAAATCATATATATCACATATAAGTAGGTGCAAGGACTCCTATCTTACTCGCTAATCCATAAATCCACTCTTTAAATCTCAGTCAATCAACGATATGATCACATATAATCATCATACTATACAAATTAATCATCAATACTGTTAAATCATATGTTTAAAATTTGATCCAAACCCATCCTAACTTAATTAGATCGCTTTAAGGTTGAGTCTAGGCTTGAGTTGACTTATTTAGGATCTAATTAAACTAATATCCTTCTAATTAAGGCTGAATTAAGCTCGGTTTCCCTTAGTTAGGGCCCAATGATTGTCTAATTCAGTCAATTAAGGTTCAATTAGGTCGTGGCCCTCTAAATTAGGACTTAATTAGACCAAATAGGGTTCAATTGAGTCAATTATAGTTTAATTAGGTCTGAACCCTAACTAAGTAGACTCAATTTTGACTTCTAGTTTAGTCAATCGAGTCTACTTTAGGTTTTGATTCGATAGATTAGGTTTGATTTGAGTTCAGGTTCACTAAGTTAATTTAGTTCAAGGTTTGGTTTAGTGAAAATTGTTTGAGATTGATTTAGACTATTTCATATGATTTGATTGGGCCTCTAACCTACACTAATTGACTCAATTTGGGGCTATTCCGATTGAGCCAGGTCCTTCTTGATTGGATTGAGTCGGTTCGTTAAAAAGACCTAAACTACTTTTGATCTAACTCTTAAAAAGACAGCATCGTCTTCTTCCTTGTTGGCCCACCCCAACCATGGCCGATCGGTTCAAAATGATCAGCTGCCAATGACAGCAGCGGCCAAGCTCAACTAAATAATAAAAGTTAACCAATAAACAACGATCATTAAAACTTAATACTTCACTATACATAATAAAGCAATAAAATTTAATTACGCAAAGATGGTAACAAGCTAATAATTATTAACATTTCAATTATCAATGCATAACCAAACATTAATAATTATTTAGAAATCATATATGTACTTAGAATTACATAATTTACTAAAATTATTAATTTATAATTAGCCTACTTGTCTTTCTCGCTAATCCAAGTAATGCAGCTCAAGAACTTCGACCGCCTACATAACAAGTTTTTTAGAATTATTCTCATACTCATAATAGCTAATAACCCCCACCCAATCTTAATTAATTAAGAGTTGGGTCCACTGGTTCGCATTCCTAATCTTAACAACTAGGTTAACTCACAAAATAAGCTAGTTCTACCCTTCTCCTAACTAAACCTAATCTAAAGCTATTCCATCAATTGGGTCTCAACCAACCAAGGCAGGCTAGCACTCAGGTTCAAATGGGTTGAGCCAAATTGAATATGGCCTCACTAATCTGGTTCATTAGATAAACCAATTTAACTAATAAGGAAGAACTGCGTTCTTCTTCCCAGGTCCCGACCACCGCGGCACTCGGACTGAACGATGATGATCTCTCGGCTAGCCATGGTGCCGCCGATAGCTAGCCCAGCTCCGGCCATAGCCGGACCTTGGTTTTGGCAAGGGTCCGGTCGTCTCTCAGCCTGGGTTCCGCCACCGAACAGGCCGCAGAAGCCAAACGTTCAAGGACACAGGGCTCAACACTCAAATGGCCAAATCCAGGGGGTGGCCAGAGGGATTCTGGCCAGCCCAAGCCTCTGCAACACCGGCCTTTGCTGGAGTCCTTCTCCGGTGGAGGTCCGGCCCCTGCCGGCCACCGCAAAAGGGCATTGAAGCCACGGAACTCAGGGGAACAGGGCAGCCTCAACCAAACTTGATTCTCATTTCGGCGATTGCTGGCGACCAACTGGGATCTAGGTCCCCAAAGAAGGAAGAGGAAGAGGGGGAAAAAGGGGTTACTGCCGGAGTTGGTGCCGGAGCGAAGGAAAAGCACCGACCGCTCAACGGCTTCCAATGCCCTGCTTAAATCGCAAAACAGAGTCCACCTGCATTATAAAATAATTATAGCACTATATAATAAAATAATATACTAATAGTATAATATACTAATAAAATATTATTATATTATATAATGCTATAATTTTATAATATTATACCATAATATTATAATATTATATCACTAGATAATAATTATCATAATTTTAATAATATATTATCATATAATAATTAAATAACAATAAAATAATATATTATGATAATTTTATATTACAATATTATTATATTTTCTTATATTATATTATAATACTATAATATGATATTTTAATATATTATATCATAATATTGTTAAATTAATTTATAAATTAAAAAATAATTTATAATAATAAATTTTAATTAGTTAAATGGTTGAAAGTGATGGAATATATTTTATATTTTTAATATTTAAAATATTTTTTTAGATCAATTACCAAACAAACATTAAAACGTTACAGCACATTAAAAATTATCTCATGAGCTAACTTATTATTTTCACTAAGCAATTTTAAGTATTAAATCAATCAATAGATACTGTATATATATATATTTTTTTTATAAACATAACTAAATGAAGAAAAAATTTAGTTGTTAGCTATAAACTAGGGTTGAAAATTTTGACCTATAAAGCGTAAGGACCAAAGATTCTTTTTTTTTTTTCATGAAAATGATGATAAAAATTATTTTTATTTTTGCTATTAGAGAAAGGGAAGAATATAAATATGTTTTTGCGTCCACTAAAAATAAAGATAAAGATTACTTTTATCTTTGCTGGGGGTAGGGTTAGTCGGGAGGTCCGCGGATCGGTGTGAGCCCAGTCCCAAAAAATTCAGAGCTCAGGGTAGGTTTTTAAGCCCAGAGGACCGGGCTGGGACTACTTTTTCGGGCCCATTAAATAAATAAATATATATATAGCTTTCCTTCTTTTAAAATAATTAAAAAAATAAAACCTGTCGCCGTGTCAGGAATCCCGAATAGCTCCGTTCTGGAGCCCGCCTCTCTGCCTCTCCCGCGCTCTAGGAAACCCTAGCCGCCGCCCACTGCCACCAGTGCCGAGATCAGGCAGAAGAATCGACGCCGAAGAGGTTGAAGAAGACGAGGTATGCGTTCTATTATTCTCTACTTCATATTACCTAGATCCCAGGGAGCAGGGGAAGCAGACACCGGATGGGGGCGGAGGCGGGGGTGGAGAGGGGTAGATCGATGCAGCGATTGAGAGAAGGGTTTTCTTTTCTTTTTCCATTTTACGTCTGATCAGATTATTGATGTTTCATTCCCATACTAAGACAAAGGGCTAATGGGCAGTACCTTTTCCCCACTCTAAGATAAGGACTCGTTCCGTGCCAAAACTCCATAACACCTTACATAAAACGCTCTTTGGTGGCCAATACACATTCAGCCTAGCGGTCCTAAAGCGTGCCTTGATTTTTAATCTCTTCCAACGTCCTTTAGATGATTTCATGAGGGGGGAGTGCTCTTTTGAGTCAGGGTGGGAGAAGGAAAGGTTCTCTTTTTTTGGGTCTCTTGAGGTATGGGAGAGGTGTTTTCATGTTGGGTTTGGGTGCAGTATTAGAATTTGTTTGTCATGTAGTCAGGCTTAAATACATTTTTTTTAAAGTATATCACAATCAACCATTTGATCTTTGCTGGACTATTTTCAGCTTATACTTATTGACCAGGAAACAAACAGGCATAAAATGATAGCTTGAGATACTCTGATTCTGAAGCATAAAATTGCTGGGCGAGTTCTCATGATAATCCCAAATGTATTAGATCAATCCAGATTGAATTGACATCACTGATCTGATCTTCTTCTATCATGATGATTTGATTTATTACTTGAAAGCATTGCAAGTCGTAACTGATATTACTTGAAATAACGACCGCTTTTCAGAATTTAAGTGTTATTTCGCATCATTATGGAGGGAGTTTTGTTGATTTTTGAACAGTTGGGAGAAAGTTGTTCTCTTTCTTTGCTTCTGAATCCTCGAAGATTGGAATTTTTTCCTCCTTCCATCCCATTACCAACTGATGGTATTTTGGATAAATTAATAATTTCTGATATCTTTCTTTGAATAAAAAAAGAATCTTTTCTATCTTGTGGGTTTTTATTAATTGAAATCGCTGTATATAGAGATAAAGGCATGTGCTAAGGACCCCCTTTTATGATTTTTTTAAGTATTTCCAGCCCTGATCTTCCCAGTTCCTCTTTGATGGGAAAATATAGTGAATTAGGGTAGAAGATATACAATTTTAATGGTCCCTTTTTATTTGTTCTTCCCGATGGGGGGGAAATATCATGGATGTCTTTTCTTTATTTTGGTATTCTGGCAAAAAGCACGATTGAAGAAGATGAGCTTTCTAGCTTTTTGTTATTTGGATTTAATGTTTGATTATGCAAGGTAACAAATGAAACATAGAAAGACTTTAAAGATTTTTCCCCCCTGAATTCTTTTCTCATTCCAGGTTTTTCCTTTGAAGAAACAAAAATGGTGAAGAAGAGCAAAAGTAAGTGCTGCATGAAAAAAAGAAAAATTCTTCATTTCTTCTGTGAAGTTGGATGGGGTCTAACACTATCCTTTTATTGATAACTAAGAGAGTAAGAGTAAGAGGGTGCCTCTTAGAAAGAAATACAAGATAATAAGGAAGGTCCAGGAGCACCACAGGAAGAAGGCAAAGGAAGCAAAGAAGCTTGGACTGAACAAGAAACGGAAGGTTGAGAAGGACCCAGGCATCCCCAATGACTGGCCTTTCAAGGAACAGGAGCTCAGGGCACTCTAGGCCCGTAGAGCCCGTGCACTGGAGGAGCTGGAGCAGAAAAAGGCTGCTAGAAAGGAACAGGTACTCATCTTTTAGCCCTTTTCTTTTAGTATGCTTGTCGCATTTGGTTTTCATTCTTCTTGGCGCATCAAAAGAACTATGCTGTGTAAAATAATGATCATATATTTTCTTCATTGTCTTTATATGTGAAGATTGGAGATTCGTAGGAAGAGCTTTCCATGCCATTGCTTTCTTTAGAATATATGGTTTTATCTATGTAATGATGTCAAGGGAGATGATATCCATGTGCTATTTAAGATGACTGAAAGTTGTCATTTGTCTTTCATTTCTTGATTGATGAATTTATTAGAAGTGCTTGATTGCATTGTGAAATTCAAGTGATTTGATGAGTTTCTCATAGGAATACCTTGACCATAACCATAACCATAGCTATAAATATTGCATGGTGTTCTAAGCTTAAAAACTGCTGAGGGTGATATAAACTATTTTCTTGGATTTTAGTAGCCTAAATGAGCTGTAAGAGAAGGGTGACTGAGTTAGCGAGATATGAAATGAGAGCAGGATCAAAGAAGGAAAACCAGGAATGAAGTTCTCTATGAATTAAGGATTTGTGTACATATGCATCCGCAAATGCGCACACACCAAGAGAATTGAAAACTTTTTTTTTTTTTGATTTTTGACCAGTTCCTCTATTTTTAGTTTCATTTGACACTTTCTGCTCGATTTTATGTTCTGGAAATGATGCACTGGGATGATATTTTGCCATCCTTATCTTCAATGTTTGACCCTTGTTTGTTCACAGGCTAAGAAGAGAAAATCGGGCTTACTTGAGGAAGATGATATGAGCCAATTGACTTCCATGGCTGCTGCCAAAGACCTTGAGTTTGGAAATAGGAGTACAACAGGAGAAACTTCAGCTGTAGCTAAAAGCCATGGTAATTGATATTAAAGAAACAGTACTCTTTCTTTTTTATCTCTCATGCGCATTTGATTGATGTTATTTTACATTTTGAATTGACCATAATTTTGATTGATTCTCAAAATATCACAGACCATTCTGAAAGATCATTCTACAAGGAGCTGGTAAAAGTCATAGAAGCATCAGATGTAATTTTGGAGGTTCTGGATGCACGGAACCCCCTTGGTACTCGCTGCATCGACATAGAAAAGATGATAGTGAAGTCAGATCCAAATAAGCGTATTGTTTTGCTTCTGAACAAGATAGGTAGTTATTTAATTTAGTTTTTTCCATGTTGCTATGTTGATTTGATGTCATTTTCTATATTGTCGCATCTATTACCTAAATATGATTTTGGTAGAAGTGCATGTGAGTGCCATCTCCTCATGGAACGACATTAAGATGGTCATTTCTTATATTCTTTCTTATGTGATAGATCTTGTTCCTCGGGAGGCAGTGGAAAAATGGCTCAAATACCTTAGAGAAGAGTTACCTGCAGTGGCCTTTAAGTGTAGCACCCAAGAGCAGAGGTCAAATTTGGGGTGGAAATCTTCAAAGGCAGCAAAACCAAGCAACTTTCTGCAAAGAAGTGATTGTCTGGGAGCTGAAACTCTCATCAAATTGTTAAAGAATTATACAAGGAGCCATGAGGTAGCATGAATTCTTTCTTTCCCTACTGAAAATCTAATGATGAGATGAGAAGTACCTGTGGCATAAATTTTGTATGTGCCATCTGAATAATTTTTTTTTATTATGTAGCTTCTAAAGGAGAGATTATGATTCTTGGGTTATGTTGTTTACCTTGTGGAAGTGGTGGTTATTCAATAGATCATTGATCTAGTGTTGATAACTTTATATGTTTATTGACTTATCACTTCATGTTTGAATGATGAGATATTTGACTGCAAGGGTTAGATTCAATGGACTACAAGATGTATTGCCATTTAGTTCCACTTCGTAGAATCATTTTTGTTGTTCACACTCGACTACACATAGATTTACTGGTGCAAATCGGTTCAGTGATTAAGGGATTGGAGAAGAAATGGACTGCTGCTAGCTTCAAAATCTACTTTCCTGCTGTTGCATTATGCCAACTGCTAACCATAGGATCATTTAAATTTTGTGAGAAAAAGAAAAAAAGTCTCATCTTTTAGCAGCATGAACTTTTTTGTCCTAAGGAATTTTTCCCTGCCAGAAACAGACATGCTTTTCGCAAATATCCCATCATTCATGACCTTTGTTTTCTGGTGATCACTGTACTAATATAATGTGGAACTGGATTGTTATGGCAATACTGGTCAAATATATGGACATCCTTGTATCATCATAGATTTGACTGAAATTGTAATTGGTCTTGTTCACCTGAACTTCTTTCTTTTCCTACCTCTTTTCTTCTTTTGGTTGCTTTGTTGTATCCTTGTTACTTAAATTTGACAATATTTTTTTGAGAAAAATTGCCTTATTATTATTTTTCTTTTTGTTGTTCACTATCATGAAGAAAGCAACGTATATCTGAGGACATAGGTGATGTTCATAAACATACATTCTGTATATGTCATGATTGAGAGTTAACTAGGTACATGGTATATGTTTTGTTTTACATCTTTCTACCATTCTTGTTGCTTGAATCTACTTTGTAATACCATGACCAACAAGTTTGATTTTGTTTTTAAGTATAGATGGAGCTTAATTTTGTATATTCTCCTTATTCATTGATTGTTATTATGTTTAGGTAAAATTAAAGTTTGCCATACCAAAAACTAGTGTCGGACTTGTATAATTCGGTATGGGCATGCCGTGTCAAACCAATGGCGTACTGGTCACCCCGTTTCAAACCAATGACATACCAATTAGGTGAAGTGGAAGGTTTCAACCCATATATGGCCCCATACCAAACCGAACTGGGTGGTTCAGTATGGTACAGGGCAGTTCAATATAGTACGAGGTCTATATAAGATGGTACAAGACTGTTCTGGGCTATATAGGATGGTTGAATGCAGTACTGGCCTCATACCGTTTCAAAATGATGAACCATACTGGTGCGGCACTGGTATGGTTTGGTATGCTCCATACCGAGCGGTTAGGTACCGTTCAGGATGCCTTAGGTAAAATAGTGGGTAGGCTTTTATTAGATGGTTGAAAACTGAACCTTTATGTTAATTTTCATAGTTTCAAACCCTGGTGGGACATAATGTGGGACATTTATACATTACCATCTCACGTATCAGGATGGGACCATTATCTTGAGACGTCTCTCATTCCAAGTGTTCATTCGGAGTGGGATGCCAATGCATTTTGTTCCACAGAAAAATCAGGATGGCCCCATTCCATGGGATTTAAAATTTTGCTAATTTCTGCATTACTTTAAAGATAACTTTTAATAATCTTAGCACTTCCTATGAAATAGTAAATAAATAAAAAAAAAGAAAATGGTCTACATTTTCATGTCTATCATGTGATTGATTTATTGGCATTGGGACGCAACCAAGTCTCTTTCCTCTCCATTGACTCTTTCATTATTCTGTCCATTATTTGGTGCACAAATTTTTATCTGTTGAATGTTTGGTATCGAAATTTTGCAGCGTCAACCGTGGTCCATTACATGGACACAGCATCAACTGCTGTCGTGCAGTGCTAACTGAACCTCTATTTGTTTTGGCAGCTCAAAGTATCAATTACTGTGGGAATTGTTGGGCTTCCGAATGTTGGTAAGAGTAGTCTGATCAACAGCTTGAAGAGATCTCATGTAGTCAATGTTGGTGCTACTCCAGGACTGACCAGATCAATGCAAGAGATTCAGTTAGATAAGAAGGTGAAGCTATTGGACTGCCCTGGAGTTGTAATGCTCAAGTCTGGCGAGAGTGATGCATCTATAGCTCTTCGCAACTGCAAAAGAATTGAGAAGTTAGATGATCCAATCACTCCAGGTAACTATACTCTCTCTTTTTTTTAATGTTTGTGACTCTACTAGAGTTTCATTTGCTAGGTTCCGTTTGATTAATTTATTTCACATTTTGAGAGTTGTTTTTTCTCTTTCCTAATACATGAAACATTGCCTTTGGGAAATTGGATCAATAATTGAGAAACCATAGCAAGTGAATTGGAAAAATTGTATTTGACTGTAGTTTGTTGGTCAAGTCAATGCTTCTTTATGCTCTGCTGACTAACTATAGGGCTATTCATGGTATAGGTGGGCATCTCCTCTAGTAGCCCAATAAGGTTCAAGAAACAACTGATGAAAAGTAGCAACAAGTGGGTTTGGTTGTACAATATTTTTGCTGCAAGGTTCATTTGTTGTTGTGATTGAACTATAATCCACAATGACATCCACATTTGCAAAATCTATGAAATCCTATCAGTCCCATAACTAATCCTCGAGGTTATACAACTCAAAAAGGGGTGAATAAACATATTTTATCAATGGGTGAAGAAGGTATTTCAGGTTATAGTTATTTCAGGGGAGGGGGTGAATTTCCCTCTCCTCTCCACTTTTTCACTTTTTCCACATCTTTATTCCCGTAACTAAGGGAGCACTAACGTAATAGAGAATAGGATTACTCAATGATTAGTTGGATAGTGGGTAAATACCTATTGTTAAGGCAATTCAAAAGTTACTCACTGGTTAGTTGGTTAGGGGATGAATACCAATGGCTAAAGTTATTCAAGGGATGGTAAGCTATTCGACATCTGGCAGCCTAAGATATTTTTGCTAATCCTAATCATCAGTTGATCGTCATCTCTTAAACTAATCTCTTTGAAGTGACCATGGTGGCTTGGACCTAAATTTGCTCTTAAAACTAGGATGGTTGATTGGAACTGTAAATTTAAGCTGGAGATAACTGCATATGTTCCCGACTTTTAAAAAATTACTACTGTTTTTTGTTCAGGATTAAGTTTCGGATAGCGACTATTTAAACTTAATTTGTTCAATGAATTCTCGCAGTTAAGGAGATCCTCAAGGTTTGCCCAGCAGAAAGGTTGATGTCCCTTTATAAGTTGCCAAACTTTGTGTCGGTTGATGACTTTCTTCAGAAGGTGGCTACAATTAGGGGTAAGTTAAAGAAGGGTGGAATTGTTGACATTGAAGCTGCTGCAAAGATTGTGTTGCATGATTGGAATGAAGGTATGTCTTTATTGTTTTTGCTTTTGAATTTAATTTAATTTGTAGCTCCATTACTCTGACTTGCTGTGATGTTTCAGGTAAAATTCCATATTACACATTGCCTCCTACAAGGGATTCAGGGGTGAATTTAGATTCAGCAATTGTTTCAGAATTTGGGAAGGAATTTGATGTTGATGAAGTTTATAAGAGTGAGTCTTCATTCATTGGTAGCTTAGCATCAGTTGAAAATTATTCTCATCTTGAAGTTCCTCCAAGTCTGCCACTCAGCTTTGATGAACAGATGCTGGAGGTCTGTTTCTTCTCTTTGCCTACTCAGCTAACCCCCACCCTCCTGGTCATCTAATTTAGGATTCTATTGTCAACTTGAAGTATTAGCATGATTTGCTAGTTAATTTATCTGATATTTGTTTTCTATAGTATTTCATGCTATTATTTTTATCTCCAAAACTGAAATAGTTTATTTGCTTATTGATGATGCTATTCATGTCAAATGTACAAATATATTTAACCATAACTATAACCTGATGAAGTTTGAATCTAAAATAAGGATCTCTCTGAAGTTGATTTCTGAATTATGCAAGCTACAATAAGGAAACTTGTTAGACATTAATACATCTCGGGAGAACCCAAAGTTTTAATACCTTTCTGTAAGACTGATGACGTCTTTCTGAAATGCCTGAAAAGCTTTTCAAAAAATCTCAAGCCATATGTTTCCCCCCCTTGTTTACCTATCCAATGTTCTCATTTGTTTTCAAAATTCAGTGGTGTTTTCTATGAACGTCAGTCTGTCCTGTTAGCTGCCAACATCTGGAGCATCTGAGTGGAGTTTGATCATCAGAATTCTTCTCATTTTGGTACAAGTGACGCTTGTCACCTTGTTAAAACCATCATGGTTGATGTATTACAATATTTTGTGCAATGTCTTTTCTTTTTGAGAACAGTGGCAAGTCCTTTAAAGACAAATTATAAAAGAGCCAGTTGTTATATACCAAGATATTGCAAAGAATATTAATGCGTCTGGTCTTGTGGCAATCACCAGCCTTCTGATGGTGCAAGAGAGAAGCAACAGTCAAGAAAACAAAGGTCATTTTATCATGTTAACGAAAATGTGATTCATATCTGGTTGGAATTTTAGTAGAGAAGGTGGTTGTGACTGGGATTTTAGTAGAGAAGGTGGTGATCAGGGTAATTGATTCTTAGTGCATCCACTACAAAAGTGCATTATCCCCCTTTTGTTTACATTATTTCTAAAGCATTTAACAAAGAGTGACAGATGTAAACTTCTGTACCATCCCTAAATCTGCTGCCGTAGAAATTGCAATCTTGTTTTGCTCCATGAACTGGAGTGGCGAATATAAAGACTAATTTTTCATGTCCACTTTAAATATGGAAGCACGGATTAACACATGAACCATGCATGTTTGCCCTTTTGGATGTTGGTTGCCACAAGCAAGACATTTATAATAACTCTCCTTTGTATCTTTGATCCAAGGCTACGACTTGCTCATTCTGTGTTCCTTGGATCTTCTGAAGGTTGAATTATCAAGTAAGATTTTGTTTTTTTTTTTTTCAAAAATAGCATGTTTTATGATGTTTTTACTTAACCAAGAAGCATAAACATGAGAGCATGCAGAAAATGCTTGTAATAACAGTATGGTATATAATCTGTGACTTTTTCACTGCATAGGGAATAAAATTTATATTTGAGCATATTTGACCTGAGCTTAACTTTTTCAGGATGTCAGAGAACAGAAGGAAATAGCTCAAAATGAAGACGAGCCCATGGCAGGTGATGGAAACGACCTTTTAGAATCTAAACCCAGCGCCGCTGGTAAACAAAATGAAAAACTATATGCTGCTGAAGGCATACTAAATCCACACAAACGAAGAGCAGAGAAGAAAAGGAGGAAGGCCCAGAAATTGAACTTAATGAACGAGATGGATGCTGATTATGACTTCAAGGTGGATTATCAGATGAGGGATGTGGACTCTGACGTGAATGCAACTGATGAGAATGAAAGTGATGGCGAGGATAAAGCTAATGAGGAGGTGCCTATGTCTGGTGTCGAAGTTGATGCTTGAGAAAGGCCCGTGTCACTTAGTTTTGCTTTCTTGCCTCCACGTGGAGGATGAGTTAAATTATGCTTGCTTCTCACACTTGTTGTTACAGCCTGCTGATGAGAAACAATGGAAAGCAAATTACTAATCAATTAGTAGATCAAGAGAGGTGAGCAGGGTTTTGTGCCTGAAACATTCTAGTAAATTTGTACGTCATAACTGAGATTTTGATCGTAGTAACCGGGAGATGAGCTAAAACTTGCACATGAAAGAATGAGGGGGAGAATTCTGTTTATTTGCCATCTCACATCGTGATGTTGGAGTACAAAAGTTTTCATTGCTGTACATGGGTGGCGTCTGCTTGCAGGATGTCATCTTGTCTGGTTGGTTACCTGAAGCTGGTTCTAGATACATCTAAGGCTTGTTTATTTGTTATCCATCATCTAAGTTTTTGGTGATCTTGTAATTGATTATACTTGTTTCCAGCATGTGGCCACGTTAGCGGCATTGTATTTTGAGTTAGACAACCAAATCAATCAACCCTCAACATTTTCTTCTTTTTTTTAAATTTTTTTTGCGGGTCATTAAATTTAAAAAAAAAGGACTGCAGGCTAGGTGGTAGACACCTTTCAACAGACTCATGCTACAAAGTTGAAGTGTGGTAAAAAAAGAACCAGCATCCTGTGGCCTTCCGGTGAAGAGAAACCTGTTGCAGATTTATCCGACCTCCATTGTATGACGAATTAACCTCCATTTCTGCCACAAATTCGTCGACTGCGGATTTCTGCTGTGTAGATATATGCAGGTTAGGCATGGTAGGACAGGATAAATGGTGGGCTTAAGATATTAATTGTTGATTCAGATGACAAGAGAAGGAAGATGATGAAGTCTTATAGTTTGTTTTAAAGATGAACATGGGTGCCTGTCATGTTTGGATTAGAAAATAAGGAATGAGTTGAGATGCTAGCACCAGCAAACCGCCCTCAGATAAAATATAAGCCTCTTAACCTATAAGACAATATTTAATGGTACATTGACATGGTTGTTTGTTTTAGCTATATTGCTGGAAATGCTTTATTCCAATCAGCTTGTAATATTTGATCAATCAATTTTACTTCTTTTTGGTATTTTCAAAACTTAAATATTTAAAATAACCAAAAAATTTAATCCATATGATTTAAAGACTAATATTTAAATCAAAATTTTATCAATAGCTATGTACAATCTTTTCTATTTGAAAGGAAATAAAAAATAAATATACTTTATTTTTAGATATCTCAAAAAATATTGTTAAAATAATTTATATAGAAGTCAATTGTTCCTTCATATAATTAAAATATATCAATTTAAATTACTTAAAATAGGAAATCTTCAAAATATCCGAAGTAATAAAATGAAGTATATTTATTTTTTATTTTTATCAAATAGATGCCTAGTTGTTGATAAATTTTTATTTTAATTATTTCTCTTTAAATCACATGAATCTACATTGTAAAATATTTCTAATTGTAGCATAAATATAAAACAATAATAAGTCATCTAGTTGACCTCCGTACTATCATCTTGATGGGGCCACCTTGGTTAGAATGATATGGGGTGCAAGAATATATTTTGTTTAATATTTTATATCTTAATAATAGTGACTTCTTTTTAGGGGTGCAAGAATATATTTTGTCTGATGTTTTATATCTTAATAATGGTGACTTTTCTTTAGATGATGTCAAATTCGAATCTTTAGTGGGTGCAAGCTCCCACTATTAATTACTCTCATCTTAAGGGCAAAGAAAACTTTCAATTAAGAGATCACAGTCCTTATTAACCATGCAGTATAGATGCATTCAAAGAGATTTAATTATATTTACTTTGGGATTTTGGGTTCCAAAGTTCAAAGTAATATTATTATGATTTAACATCACATGTTTGTCCTCCTTTATATCCTCCTTTTTGCCTTCATGTTTGTCCCTCTTTTGAGTTTCAGCCATAGCTAAGCAAGGAAGCAAGGCTTTAAGTTTTTAGTGGAGCAGGGTTTCAAATTTCAATAAAGTAAAGCTTTGAGTCTTCATACAGTGCTTGGAGATTTTGATGGAGTAGGGCTTTGATCTTCAATTGAGTAAGGCTCTGACTTTTGATGGAGCAGAGCTCTAAAGTTTTGATAGAGTAAGGCTCTAACTTTTAATGGAGCAGAGCTCCGATTTTAATTAAGCCAAGCTTCGATCTTCATTGGAGTAGGGCTTCAATCTTCAATAGAGCAAGGCTCCGATATTTTACAGCAGGGCCCTAAAATTTTGATGGAGCAAGGCTCCAAGTGTTTAATGGAGTAGGGCTACAGAACTATGATGGAGCAAGGCTCCAATCTTCAATGGAGCAAGGCTCTAACTGTTGATGGAGCAGAGCTCCCAAGTTTTAATAAATAGGGCTCTGAGTTTTTAATTAAGCAATGCTCTAGCCTTCAATGGGAATAGGCTTCGACTTTTGATAAAGCAGGGCTCCAACTTTTAATGGAGTAGAACTCCAAGTTTTTGTTGAAGCAAAGCTTCAATCTTCAATGAAGCAAGGCTCCAATCTTTAATAGAGTAAGGCTCCAATTTTGATGAAGTAGGGCTCTAGAGCTTTGATGGAGCAAGGCTCTTAGTGTTTGATCAAACATGGCTCTAGGACTTTGATGGAGCAAGGCTCTGGTCTTCAATAGAGCAAGGCTCCGACTTTTAATGAAGCAGAACTCCAAGTTTTCAATAGAGTAAAGCTTCGGTCTTCAATGGGGCAAGGATTTAATCTTTAATGGAGCAAAGCTTTCCTTGAATTAGGAGCATGTCTGCTCTTTGGCATGAACTAAGGGCATGGTTTCTCTTTGCTTCAATTAGGAGCAAGACTTCTCTTTGGCTTGAATTAGGAGCATAACTCCTCTTTGATTTGAATTAGAAGTATGGCTCCTCTTTGGTTTGGATTAGTAGCATAACTCCCTTTTGACTTAGATTAAGAGCATGGCTCTTCTTTGGCTTAGAAGCATGGCTCCTCTTTAACTTAAACTAGGAGTAGGACTCCTCTTTGACTTAGATTAGGAGCAGTGCTCTTTTTTGACTTGGGTTAGGCTCGAATTAGAAACGGGGCTCTTCTTTAAGTCGAGTTAAGCTTGAATTAAGAGCAAAGCTCTCTTATGAGTCGATTCGGTCTTGAATTGGGAGCAGTGTTCCTCCTTAGCTTGAGTTAGGCTTGAATTAGGAGCAAGGCTCCTCTTTAGCTTATGTTAAGCTCAAATTAGAAGCAAGACTCCTATTTGTGTCAAGTCAGGCTCGATCTAACAGAAGGGCTCTCCTTTGGGCCAACTTTGGTTTGAGTCGGGCTTGAATCAAGAGTAGAGCTCTTCTTTAGCTCGAGTCAGGCTCGAATTAGAAATAGAGCTTCTCTTTAACTCAATTCGGGCTTGAATTAATAGCAATGCTTTTTTTTGAGCTTAGGTCAAGCTTGAATTAGGAGTAGAGTTCCTCTTTGAGTCAAGTCGAACTCGATTTAGGAGCAGAGCTCCTCTTTGAGTTGAGTCAAGTTCGATATGGGAGCAGAGCTCCTCTTTAAGTTCGAATTAGGCTCAATATGGATGTATGACTCCCTTTTGGCTTGATCTTGGAGTAGAACTCTCCTTTGACTTAATTAGGGAATAAGACTTCCCTTTGACCTGATCTCGGCATGATCTATGAATAAGGCTCTCCTTTGACTCGATCTTGGAATAGGACTCTTCTTTGAAATTGATCTAGAAGCAAGGTTCTTCTTTGGCTCAACTCGTTACTTAATTTGGACTCGATTAGGAGCAAGGCTCCTCTTTAACTCAACATCTTTTGATCTAGGCTTGATCAAAGTTTGGATCAAGAGCAAAGCTCCTCTTTGACTCGATTGTCACTCAATCTAGACTCAAATCAAGAGCAAGGGCCCTCTTTGACTCGATTGCCATGTGATTTAGGCTTGATCAGGGGTAAGGCTCCTCCTTGACTCGATGACCACTAGATTTGGGCTTGATCAAGAGTAAGGTTCCTCTTTGACTCAATCATTGTTGGATCTGGGCTGGGTTAGGAGCAAGGCTTCTTTTAAACTTGATCTGGCTTGGATTTGGGCTTGATCAAGACAAGGGCTCGAGTAGCTTTCGAGCTTGGGCCCCTTCTGGACTTGGTCTTAAGCCACTCCTGAGCTTGAGCTCTTTTTGGACTTGGGTTCAGACCATTAGGAAAGTCTTCAGTCTCTAGCACAAGGTTCCAGGGTCCGAGTCAATGGCTCATTCTATTAAACCTAGGGTTTCAATAACACATATTTTATGATAACAAAAATATTGATTGAAGAATTAATGGCATGCTTGATAGACAAATACGAAGGTCGATTCGAGCTAATACTTGAGCAAAATTTAATCCAATAAGTACTCAGTTTAAGGAACACAAGTAGCATACAAAAAATCCAAGTCAAAGAAGAACAACATTAAATCAACTACCAATCAACATGAGAAGTCTGAAAGAATGTTTCTAATTTATAAATTTTATTTTTCTAAAGATATCTATCGTAAAACTTGATAGAAGAGTAAGTGCACAAGGCTTAAATCTCTTAAAAATAAATTAGACTAGGTTTTGGATTAAAATTAATGAGAAATAATAAAAAATCTAAAATTAGATGTATGCGGTCGATTGGAGAATAGCTAATTGGATTAGGCTGCACTAGAAAACTATCTGAAAGATAAATCTTTGGAAGGCCTGGTGGTTGACCGTAACCGGTCCTAGCCTAGGCGGTTGACTACTGAGGCTATGATAGCCCAACGATCATATTTTTAGATGGTCGTTGGAGCTGTCTTTGAGCCCTAACATAAAGGGGTTTTTGAGCTTAGTATATATATGCTATTTCTTTCCCAAGTTTAGAACTTTATTTGTATATCTATGTTCTTGAGGAGTATTTTCTATGTTTCTTCTCTTCTTGAAGAAAGAGTTGGTTCCTCTTTAGCCAATGTAAAAGAAGAGAGTGGATTGATCCTTAGTCCTGAAAAAGGATTGTGAGGATTCTTCTTAAGCCTGATAAAAAAGTATGTAAGAATTTAATCTTCATTTGATTTAAAGAGAATTGGTATAATGGAAATCTCTAGGAAGGTTCTTGGGTAGTGGATGTAGGCATGGGGTATTGAACCACTCTAAAAATCTTTATGCCTCATTTATTTATTTGTTCATTTATATTCTTGCTATTAGTTTTATATGCTCTTATATTGAATCCCTAGTTAATTGCTCTAACATATTGTGAACTTGAGCCTTGTTTGATAAGTTCTTTTGCATAACTTTTATATTGATATATTTTGTTACAGAGCACTAGTTTTGAATTGATCTATCTCTCTTGTGCTCTAATTGCTTTTACACCTGATTGTTGTGCTTAGTTTTAAATTGTTATATTTATTTTGAAGCACTTAATTTTGAGTTTAGTTTTGAAAAATTTAATTCATCCCCTCTCTTAGGTTGCCTTATGTCTAATAAGTGGTATCAGAGCAAGGTTTCCAATCTATTGACCTAACCATCAAGGGAAAAAGATTATGGCAACTATATAGGGTTTAGGTTTTAATAAGGGTCTAGCCATCTATAGGCTTCCTTTATTTAATAAAAAAATTATATATATTGGAAGGCTAGGATGAAATCTTCATCCAATCCATGAACCATGATGCTTGGAGAACAATCATCCATGGATATGAGACCTACAAAAGGGGTGAATGGGCTTAGAGTTCCTAAGGAGAAACTTGATTAAATAATGTAAAAATTAAAGCTTTTCAAATAAATGTTTAAGCTATGAATACGTTATATTGTGCATTAGATGACAATGAATTTAATAGGGTTTCAACTTGAGAAACTAGAGAAATATGAGATAAACTTGAAGTTACCGATGATGGTACTAATCAAGTTAAAAAGTCTAAAATTAGTTTGTTTGTTCATGATTATGAGTTTTTCAAAATAGAATATAATGAGTCTACCTCGGACATGTTGACTAGATTTACTAACATTATAGGTGCTTTGAAATCTCTTCGTAAATCATATACTAATGTTGAAAATGTTTAAAAAATGTTTAGGTCCTTATCAAAATTATGGAAGCTAAAGGTTGCCGCAATTATTGAGGCAAAAGACCTATCAAAGTTAAGCTTGAAAGAACTTATTGGATTCCTTATGACACATGAGCTTACGATGAAGGATAGAGTAGAGAAAAAGAAGAACAGAGGTATAGTCTTAAAATCTTCTACTCTAACCTATTTTTGTGATGTAGGAATTGATAAGGAGAGTGATGACGATGAAGAGCTTGCAATGCTCAACCAAGAGTTCAAAAAATTCCTAAAGAAAAAGAAAACTGATGACAAGGAAAGAAAAGTAGTAAGGATTGAATGAAGAAAGAGAGATTAAAAGTCTTCTAATTGCCTTAAAAGCAAAAAGTCAATTTAAAAGACAAATATAGCTACATGGAGTCATAATGATTATGGCTTCTCCAATAAAGAGGAAATAAGATACAAGATAGCTAGCTTATACTTTATGATAATAGAGAACAATAAGGTATGCGACTCTCTTGATAATTTTTTTTTGATGAATTGTATAATATATTCATTAAGCTACATGATGATACGGGAAAAATAGCATATAAAAATGCATCTTTGAAAAAGTTGATTAGTAAATTTGGAAAAGAAATAGAGTTTTTTGAAAAATAAAATTGTTTCTTTAAGAAATGAAAATAGTTCTTTAAAGAATGAAAACGAAAGATTAAAAACATGTTATTCTTCAAATAAGCACTTAAGGAACGAGATTATTTCTCACAATGATGAAAATAACTCTTTGAAAATTGAAAATGACAGGTTAAGATACACACTCATGACTTGTGTTATACATGCTGAGAACTACAAGTTTAATGCATATCAAAATGAGGTGATGAGGAATCAAAAATGTTTTTTCTAAGTAAAAGGACTCAATTATTAGATAGAGATTGAAAGTTAGGTTTTCTTGAGTCAATTCAAGTTAACATTGAGTTATTGTTGTATATTAGTAAAAAACATGAATTTTCTTTTCTAGAAAGTAGAACATTGAAATCATTTAATCAAAGAAATAGCATAGTTAGATCATTGTTTTAAAGAATGATATAGTATTTTGATATGGAGGCAATTTGATACCGGCAAAATACAATCTCTTTTATATAATTTTGAATCAATATAATGCAAGCTCTTTTAAATATTTTGGAACAATTAGAATCCTCTAAATGTTTAAAAAAGAAAAAAAGGGAATTACAGATTGATTGCCAAGTGCTTATGACATAATTATTATCTTAAACGAATAAAATTCAATATAGGAGCACAACCATTCATAGTTGTCCCATAATACATTGCATGTGTTTAATGCTAAATCAAGAAAAAAGTTTTTTAAAAAAATTGTAAAGATAGGTATCAGAATTTAATGAGTTGACAGCAAGCTTTTATTATTACTTAGTGCTTGCTCCTCTGGCAACTTTAGCAAGAGGATAAGCGTTCATTTTTAATAAAAAATGACCCTTAATTTCTTCCAAAAAAAAACTCATTTATGGTTCACCTAATTTATCACTCAAAAGCTAAATCCAAACTTATAAACTATCTACACCAAGTTATGCAATTTACTGGTTATGTTTAGACAGGTCAAGAATTAAGTCTTTTTGTGAATCGAGAGAATTTGAGTATTTGAAATGTACATCGTATTGATTATTTAATTTATTTTATTTCTACGATCTAAATTTTATTTATATTTTTTTCATCTAATTAGGTTTGTCTAGAAACTAGACTTGCAATTGGAAGGATTGTAAATAGGTTACTTTATTCAAATTCACTCAAATTAGGCCATGTTTGGGTTGCATATTCATAATTTAACCCAACTTTAATTTCTATCCTCAAATAACCAGGGAAATTACAACAAAAAGGAAAGAAAGAAAAAAACCGAACTTTGAGTCCTAATTACATTTTGTAAAATCTTTTTGATACACTCCATCTATAGCATAATATTTATAATTCCAAATGCATCTTGACCAATTTGCCCTCAAACCTTGTCGTATTGTCTACTTCTCTTCTTTTAAATTTCTCTCTCTTTCTCGAGAAAACTCCAATACCCGTCAAAAAGCCACTTCTTTGAAAGCACCTACTATTTCTGCCCTTCACACTATTCCTCGCCCTCTTCTCCTCCTACTTTGCCTCTCCTGAAGCTCTCTAAGGTTCGGGTTAGTGTTTGATTCAGGTATGCACTCTCCTCCCTTTTAAATCCTCTTCTTCAATGTCCACTGTTTCTTCCACAATTTTTGATGCTTCAAGATTGTTCTTGAACAAAGGATTTTAGCTTTGAAATGATACGAGTAGCTAATCGCTTTTATTGATACGGACTCTACAAGAAACAAGGTTTGGGGTTTTAATTTAGGAACAGATCACATTCGATTAGGCCTTACGACTTAATTTCTTTTTCTTTTGTTCAATTTTTGATGGATCTAGGGTTTTCGATTTTAGTTTTTAATTTTCAGCATCGGATTTTATGTGAAAAAGAGGAATTTTAAGTTTGAAGGCTATCAATGGAAGCGACAAAGATCATATATATGGAGGAGGGGTGGGAGTTCTTACAAAAGGGCGTTATGAAGGTTAGAAATCTCTTAGACGGGTTTTCTGAGACGCAATTCAGCTCAGAGGAATATATGATGCTTTATACGTATGCTTTCTCTCCTTCTAATTTATTAATTCTTTGAATCTTTCTTCTTAAAAGAAAGAAAAAAAGATCTATAATCTATTTTTAATTTGTTTATCATATTTGGTTTTGGATCAGGACTACCTATAATATGTGCACTCAGAAACCTCCTCATAATTATTCGCAGCAATTGTATGATAAGTTCAAAGAGTCTTTGGAGGAGTACATCACTTCAATGGTAGGATTGACTAATGAATCTTACTTGCTCAAATTAATATTATTATCATATATTAGTATATTCATTTGTGCTAGATCTAAATTTTGTTTTGTGTTGGATAAATTTGTGATTGAGCTTTAACAATCAGATGACTTAGGCTGAAAGTTTCTAAGATCATGAATAACCAATGAGTTGATAATATAAGTTTGAGTTTCCATCCATTATTATTTCTTGAACGATTTATTTTATATTATATTTTGCATAACCATTTGAAGAGACCATAATATGTTTGGTAGCATTTACATGTTTATGCATCAAACAATAACACATTTAGCAAGGTATGAGATGGAACTTGAGGTGGCCAAAATAAAACTAGTGTTGATCACATGAAATTTGATGGAGATATTACAATGAATTTTGTAGCTTCACTATTCAAAATGAATTATAATCTCATTTAATTGTTTGGCAAATTTTAATAATGTTCATCATGATAAATAATTATAGGCTTTTACTAAGTGAAGCCAAATACATAGCTATTTGAGATAGGGGCAATCTATTAGGTAATTTTACTTTCATCCTTAAAAAAGAAGTTAAACCTTGCCATGTCTAACATACTAATTGTCAATTTTAAATGTGATGGCCTTAAGATTTATAAGCTTAACATTAGCTATAGTCCTTTAAATTATGCAAGTAACCTTGTTCACTAAATTAGCATCAAAGTGTGGCATGACAGTCGTCTATGTTATGTTTATTTAGATAATTTTAATAATGTATGCTTATTTTTCATGTCTAATACATGAGTTTACAAGACAAGTTTAGCTTTACATAGTTTTTTTCAAAAGTAAGTGATAAAAGAGAAATCAAAGAAGGTAAAGGGAAAGAAAATTATGAAGTTTCATAATGACATTTCATAGCAACATGCCTAAAATATAGGAAAGCTAATGTATTATTAATTATGCAATAGTTTTACTGCTATGGTTTTTTTGGTAATTTTTATTGGCCCTTTTATCAAACTATGTATAAGCTGCTCAATGTTCTATATTTATATATTGTTTAGTTTACTTTGATTTGCACATCTATTATCAAAATATCAACATTGTCCTCATTCAATAATTGTAATGATGTTAGTGATAAACAAATTATATCTTATTTGTTACATGCAAATAGAATAATAATTCTGATGAGATTAAATTTATGGTATTATTGAAAGTAGTTATTTTTACAAATAAAAAGTTGCTTTTTTTCAAAATTAAAAGCTATCTTCTTTTAACAACTTTATCTATAACATCATATATTTTTTAGGCTTTAGGTTTCTTTAATTTTACTGATAGCCATGTTAGGGCACATATTATGCATATCAATAAAAGCATGTTGTAATACTTTTGAAAATAGAGTAACAATTATGTTTTTTAGAAAAATATTTTTTATAATTTTTGGAGTATTTCTGAAATTGGAGCCCTCATCTTTGTATTTTAAAGATTTCTAACTCCTTAAATTAAAATCTTAGAAGCTCTTTTAAGATTAAGATTCTGGAGACTTCCTTCTTTTCTCCATTTTAATAGTATCAATATTCTAGAAAGAATAATTTAGTCTTTAAATGGCTTGGTTACAAATAATTATACAATTACAAAAGAAGTGTCTGATCATGAAAATTGTTCCTGCTAAATTATAGTAATATTATTGTCCTCTAATTTTAAATGATACTATTAATAGACTTCAAAAGTATGTTTCTCATGATTTTGGATTATTAACTATTCCCTATGAATTGCTTATTTACTATTTTCTAACTATATGTAAAAGCACTAAAATTTTAAAAGTGATTATTAAGAGTTGTAGCTAGGATATCTTTTTGAAATAACTCCCAATTTAATAAAGCTTTTGATATTTTGAGATTTTTAAGGATAAAATTTTAACATACTAAAATTATGACTAAACTATAATAACATTAAGGTTCTTATATTGCTAAATTGTTAGCAAAGAAAAATATATATCTAAGTAATTAATATGATCATGAGCTTGCCATATCCTTATGTGATGAAATATATTAAAGGAACCATAAAAGAGTTAGGGCAAAAAAAAGTATAAAAATTTATGTCCACAAAAAAAGAGAAGAAAGGGATGTCTTAGAGCCCAAGCTTATTACCATTTAAGGAGATGTTAGAGGTATTTGAAGGAGGAAAAGATAAGGATAGAGAAGAGAAAGAGGAAGAGAGAAGGGAAAGTAAAAGAAAGGAAGGTTTTAGTTATCCTGTCATAAAATAATATGTTCTACAATTATAAATTTTTGATGTTCAAAGAGTTTTATAATTTATGACTCTAAAAGTATATAAAAATTTAGTCACAACAATATTAGAATTTTCTCAATCTAATTCATAGCTAAAAATTAGTTGAACTTTTTCATTATGTGTTAGCCCTAATAGATTAGGAGCCCTAAAAATGTTGAAGCTCTATTATATTTGTAGACATAAAGAAAATTAACTATTAATGACAGAGGTTCTAGCATTTTAAGGTATTACGTTCTGTATGCTTAGCCATTTATCTTAAATTTTATTATTCCAATGGTTTAATACTAGGAATTCATATTAGAAAAAGAGAAAATAATGTACTTAAACTAAAATCTAGCGAAGATGTGCAACTTGGAAAGGATTGCTTGAAGTCATGGTGATTTTCTTGATTTCATTGTGTCATCATTTTAAGCTCTTTTAGAACCATAGATAAATATAAATCTAGAATTTCATTTACTAGTATCAAAGAAGCAAAATTAATGACTAACGATCTCTAAAGATACTCTAAAAGTAGGAAAAGATAGATTTTGGCCATCAAATAGAGTCTTGAAGATAAAAATATATCAATAATGCTGATAGAAGAGCTTGAAGTTGATAATTTGAAGATTTTATAGGTGACATAAGTGGAAGGAAGCTAATAGAAGATAAAGTTCTTGATAATGGTACTAGAGATATGGAGGTGAAGAAGCTGATTTTGCTATTAGCAATGTTTAAAAGGAAATAAACTGCTTTGTCTTTTATATTCAATCACAAATTAACTTAGAAGCACAAGACGTATATTTTTTTTTGTGTGATGAGACTAGAAATATGTATGGCTTGAAATAAGATAAAAAATGACTAATTTTATATGTTCTAATCAGTTAGCATACTGACATATTTAATTGACTACAATAGGATTATTGTAGAAGTTATTAATTAGAAAAGAAAGCCTCACTTCTCTTTATATAGTTTGTCCAACTTGTTTCTTAACTTAAAAAGTTGAGCAAAAGATTCAATATATAAGTTTAGCTTTTATTTTTACTCTTTAATTTGGAACATAATATTTTGTTGCCCTCTCTTTTCTAACTTAATTAGAAAATCTCATATAGTATTCTATTAGCAATACGAAGAAACTTTTTACTATAATAATTAATAGCTTATGATAAATAAAGTGTCAGTCATACTACATTTTTTTGAGCATTTGATTGAAACACTTTTAAATTATATATCATCTTCCATATGTGGAATGACTTTCAACTTTGTCAGTTTTAGCCAAATAATCAAAAAAAGGTGTAGGATAAAATAAAAACCATTAAGAAAAAAATATATTAAGAAATTTTATTAGATGTCATATGAAAATTTATTGGTAACTTTTATTTAACCGCGTTGGTGGTTTCTAGCTAATACTTTCTAAAAGTTTATTAACAACAATCTTCCAAAATCATGTATTATTGTTTTAAATTAGTATATACCACTTTGCATATGCAATAACAATACAATTCATAAAAGTCTAATTATCTAAAATTTGAGCTCAAATTTTGTAAATTTTAGCTAAAATTTTGTGAACCTGCTCCTTGGGGCCTAACTTACTCTACAAATCACTCTCTTTTCTCACCTCAAAAAATTCTCAAATCTGGATGCAGTTTATTCAAACTTAAGTTTCAAATGCTTTTAATTTTCTTAGAAAGTTAATATTCATTAATGATTCCATTGATCATGATAAGTATACTTCCGCTCAACTTCAAGAACTATAACAATGTAACCAAGTTTTATAAGAAAAATAGAACTCTATGATGTTTATTATTCAAATGAAATCCAATGTAGCCTCTTTAGTCAAATTCACTCGGTGATAGGAATAAGTGGTTGAATCTCCATATCCAACTAATAATGATTAGTTTCTATTGTAATTCACCAAGTTGATCTAAATTCTTCTCCTTAATTACAACTAAAATTTTTTATTATAGATTAGACTTAAACTTTGGTATTTGCCAATGCATTAAAGGCACTTTTTTCATTGCCACCACTATCATTAAGAATGTATGAGTTTGCTGCCATTAAAAACTAGTAAGAATGCAACCCATGAGAATTATATAAAGGATGAAGTTGTAATCACTAGTAATCTAATATTATCTCAAGGAAGTGAAGGTATAATATTACTAAAAAAAACTTTCTATGATTGCTAGGATTAATTTTCTTTGGCTAATTTATTGGAGCTTGTTACTTTGTATATATTATAACCATCAATTTATGTTACATGGTTGAACACTTATCCATTATAACCTTGTGTTTTTATTAAAAAGCCTAATCAATTTTTCTAATAAGAAAGAAATTTATTTGACTAGTATTGTATCTACTTTTAAAAGTTATGAGATAAGAGTTCTTTTTAAAATATGTATTGGCTAGTAGTAAATCATATGTCATGGCAAACTCTAAAATAGCATTTCTTCTTTATTTCTATCTTTAAATCCATAACCTCCACATACTCTTTTAAAACTTATATTATATCTTCCTACATATCTATTCAAATCTCTTCTAATAAATATCACTAAAAATCTCTTGAATTAATTCATTTATCTCTTCTCAAAAACTTTGTATTGTAGAATTATCTAAACCTACTTGAAAAACATTAGTACTAATAATATTAATTGATTCCTCACCTAATACCAATTTAATTAAAATTATTTTATCTCCTATCCGTTTCATATCTATAACCTTATCTTTTAAACTCTTATCTACAATAATTCTTATTCCATTTTTATTTCTATATTTATTTGTATAACAAAGTTTAAAACCATCAATCTCTTTTACTTTTTCTCTTATCCACTTAATCTTTTGCAAGCAAGCTACATTAATTATCTTTCTAATTATTGTATCTGTTAGTTTTATTAATTTTCCTATCAATAACCCTATATTTCAAGTTGCTAGATATATTTTATTTTTTATTTTATTTTCTTAGATTAGATGTAAGAATCCATGCTAACTTTCTACCACACTCAGGTGCTAATATGATGCATTGCTAACAAAGACTGCCCTAACTACTTTTGTAAACCTTTCTACTACACCCGGGGTTTGATGTAGTGTATCACTTTTATAGTCTATGTTAGTCTCGATGATTTTCTCTATTAAATTCATGTTCATTGGGTGTAACTATAGTTTTGTACTTTGGCTGTTAACCTGCTATAATCCTTATCCTTTATTTAGGCTTGGGATTGGCAATGTATAAAAAAAACTTTATGCATAGGCAGAGTTACTAGATTATTAATAGTTTAAAGCATTAAAAATTTATAGTTGTTTTTCATACTTGATGATTCATTTATGCATCCATAATTTATTATTTGGGTTTACATTCAATAAAAGTTCATTATTATGAGTAATGATGAATTTTCAAAACTCTAGTATCAAGAAAAAAAATCTGCACAATATTATTTCCTTGACATGTTCGATTTACAAACTTCGTTCTTTCCTCATGCAGGTAGTACCTTCTTTGAGAGAGAAGCATGGTGAATTTATGTTGAAGGAACTAGAAAAAAGATGGTCAAATCATAAAGTCATGATCAGATGGCTTTGTCGGTTCTTCCAATATCTTGATCGTTACTTTGTTATTCAAAGTTCTATTCCTGCACTCAATGAAGCCGGACTGATTTCCTTCCATGATCTAGTATATAGCATCTTTATTTTTTGCCATATTTTCTAATATATATGAGATGAAACTACAAATTCTTTTGTATTATATGAATATTATGCATTCATAGTTTAGGCTTGGTAAGTTTATATTTGATCTTTGACCTTTTGCGCTTGCTAAGGCTCCATTGCTTCTTTGGAATACAATTTGATCTGTTTTGGCTCTTGATTCTAGGTCTTTCAGGAAATCAGTGGCCAAGTGACAGGCATAATAATCTCTTTGGTATGTGGATGCTTCTTCTTCTCCAATTTTCGATCAGGTTTCCAATAACTATTAGAATATGTTTGTTGACTTGTGTGCTGAAGCAGATTAACCAAGAGCGTGAAGGGGAGCAGATTGATAGATCTCTGCTGAAGAATGTCCTGAATATATTTGTCGAGCTTGGATTGGGAAGAATGGAGTTCTATGAAAATCAATTTGAAGTAGCTTTGCTTGCAAATACTGGATCTTATTATTCGCGAAAGGCTTCAATTTGGATCTTGGAGGACTCATGTCCACAATACATGTTAAAGGTATTTCCTCTCAAGTTTTGCATAGATACATGACTTTCTTTTACTAGTGAGAAAGATGCATTGAAGACATGTTGATTATTGATAGGCTGAGGAGTGCATAAAGAGGGAGAAAGATAGGGTTGCCCATTACTTACATTATAGCAGTGAACAAAAACTATTGGAGGTTTGTCTCTCTTGATTGATTTGACTTTTCTTTTCATTTCATTAATAATTGTTGCCTTTTAAAGATATATCAAGATAAATATTGCATCATATTAACATATCATAGTTTTAACCAGCGCAATCAATGATAAGCATAAGTTATTTGGTTCATATGTTTAAGTTTTGGCCTATGTTTATGATGTTGGTAGAGAGTGCGACATGAGCTACTGCTCACATATGCTTACCAGCTTCTGGAAAAAGAGCATTCTGGATGTCACGCCTTATTAGGAGATTATAAGGTATGAATTAATGTCATGTTTATGAATTTAATTCTCCTGAAGGAAACTTAGTCACACTTTGCACTTCATCATAGCATCTTATTTGTATGTTATAGGTGGATGATCTCTCGAGAATGTATAGGCTATTTTGTCCAATACCTCGTGGCCTAGAACCGATAGTTCAGATATTTAAACAGGTTTCCATGATGATCTTGTGTTTATGCATTATATACAAAGGTTTGAATTTAATTTTATTTTGTGGATTCTAAGTCACCATTTGGATGCAGTATGTCATCACTGAGGGTGCAGCTTTACTCAAACAAATTGAAGATGCTGAGAGTAATAAGGAGGTGAAATAATATCTATTTGCTTGTGTCTTTCATTTCTGACTTCCATTCTATAGACAGATTATATAATTGGCGCTTTTTCAAAGATAAGCTCGAACCACTGTGCTAGAATTTTCTTGTTGTTTCTTGGTACATAATGGATAATAAGGTATTTGATCCAAGTACCCTTGTCTTCTGCTTGTTATTCCATAACATAATTTCTACTATCTGCTTGTTGACAACAAAAGGATTGTGTTATGAAGTAGATGAAAATGTGAATATTATAACTGCTACAGGGTTTGCTCTGTTCTGTCATTATATTAGCCTTCTAGTAGCCAATAAAAGGTTTTTCTTTTTTAAAAAAAAACAAATACTACATAGATGGAACAAATTGTGAATGAAATGAGACATGTTGTCCTCTAAAGTTGGAATAAGCAAATTGCTACCAATTCCTCCATATTGCATCAGCATTTATTTAATTATGACTAAAATATGCCAACTTGCCAATGGACTTGATTGAACCTGTTGTTTTAAGTGTACCACTAGAAGTATCTTGAAGCAATGAATAATGAAAGTGAAATGTGCTTAGAAGAAGAAAAATGATTTTCCACTACAATCATAGACATGATTTTTCCTGTAGTTGGTCTTGTTTCCAACATTTTCATCAAGTCCTTGTGTGTTCATGCACAAGGAGGCAAGGATATATCCTTAGTTAGTCATGGTCTTAATAATTCTTTCAGAAGTCAAGCAGATATTTGCCCCTAAAGAAGAGTTGTATTGAGGCTTGAATGCTTTATATTAAGATTATAAGAGGAATTCAGTTGCATTGGTTTCCTTGGCTAGGTTATTAAATAAGATATGAGAGTCTGCTAGTATTTTTAGTGGAACTAGGAATGACTTAGCAAGTTATATATGGCACTTATCTATCTTGGAAAAAAATATAAGCCTAATGGCTAGGCCAGGGCATCAACATCGAGCCTAGCAGCCAGGGTGTGGCCCAACCTAAGCCCGGACCAACCCAACATTTTATCAGCTCTAAGATAGAAGCCCTATTAAAGTATTTAATAGGGAACTAGTCTTGCCTAATGAGTTGGGATATGTTTTTTTCTATGAAAAGGTATGCCATTGAAACCTCAGTAAATGAAGCAAGAATCTAGTCCGCATGTTTATTCATAATATGTAACTAAAGGATTTCACATTTTCTCCAATTTTATCAGGGTCTAAAAGGAGCTATGAAAAGCATTTAAGTGTTTTGTCAATGTGGTATAAATCTTTAAATTTAGTTGTGCTAATCATAAACATTTAGCATATAATAGCCTTGAGAATGTATGGTTGCATGAAGTTATAATGTCAAGATGGTCCTATCTTACATGACCAACATATATGATGGAGAATGCCTTTTATATTTCACCCAATTAAGTGACTCATACTGTAAGATCTGTGTGCTTCATGAGAATAGGCTATATAGCATGTTGCTCAAGAGTCTACTTGCTTTTTTGCATTGTAGATGTTTTGTTTTTTAATAACTTATCCGCATGCGTAATATGCTTTGCTATTCTCGCATTGTAGATGTTCTTCATATTTTTTTGGTGAAAAACTCTTGTTGATAATTATAAATTTCACAGTGGCGGGGAAAAGAGATTTGGTTGGCATGCAAGAACAGTACAACTCTTAAACATATCTTTGTTGCAAACTAACAGATTGATTAACTCCTAATTTTGTTGAACTAATTGATGTGTGAATTTTAGGCTTTTATTAGAAAAATTATGGAACTGCATGAAAGATATTTGGCATATGTGAAAGACTGCTTCCAGAACCATGGTCTTTTCCATAAGGTTTGTATTAAAAAGTAATATCGTTCAGGTTGCAGAATTGTGCCTTGCTGAAATGCTACATGCCTTGCTGTAGGCACTCAAAGAGGTCTTTGAGGTCTTCATCAACAAGAGTGCTATAGGGAGTACAAGTGCTGAATTGCTGGCTACATTTTGTGATAATATATTAAAGAAAGGTGGATATGAGAAGCTAAGTGATGAAGCAATCGAAGAGGCACTAGATAATGTATATTCTTTCCTTCTTTCTCTGAAGTAATTATTAGTTATTCTCTCTCTCTCTCTCTCTCTCTCTCTCTCTCTCCCTCTCCCACCCCCCCCCCCACAAAATGAAACTTAAAAGAAAATAATACTTCTGTAGGCTGTAAAGTTGCTTGCATATGTTGGCGATAAAGACCTTTTTGCTGAGTTCCACAGGTAAACATTTTCTTTCAGTATACAGGCTTATGACATTTTGATATTAACTGAGTGTCTTTTAAGACCATATGGCATGTTTATCCATGATTTATCTTCTGTTCAAATTGCATGCTGAAATGAATACATAGGAAAAAGCTTGCAAGGAGACTGTTATTTGAAAGAAGTGCCAATGATGATCATGAGAGGAGTATTCTGACAAAGCTTAAGCAGCAATGTGGTCGGCAGTTTACCTCGAAGATGGAGGGCATGGTCTGTAGCTTTATTTTTTACATGATCATCTCAGTATGAATTAGAGCCATTCACTAATATTTGTTCCTTCAGTTGACTGATCTAGCACTAGCTCGAGAAAATCAGGTGACATTCGCCGAGTATCTTAATAGTAATCCTCATGCAAATCCGGGAATTGACTTAACAGTTAGAGTCCTGACAACTGGATTCTGGCCAAGTTATAGATCTTCTGGTCTTAACCTCCCTACTGAGATGGTAAGATATTTTTATTTTTCTCCCTTGTTCTTCTACATTAACTGTTCAGTACTCAACTGCAATCTGCTATTGCCTGACCTTGTGCCAGTCTTGAAGAAGAATAATTAGTAGGAAGACCTCAAAAGTGGCTTGCACTAGCCATTTTTTGTGGATATGATCTTGGTTATGAGTGACTAGAAGTGTTATTAAGATGGCCCTAGTGACCGAAATATAGTACCAGTTTTGGCTAATCACATAAGTTTGTAATATTTTATTTTTGCATCATTATTGTTCAGGTTAAATGTGTGGAAGTTTTCAAGGAGTTCTATCAAACAAAAACCAGGTATAAAAAGCTTACATGGATATATTCATTGGGCACTTGTAATATCATTGGCATGTTTGAACCAAATACCATGGAGCTCATTGTGACTACATATCAGGTCCATTCTCTCTTTTCTTTTTTTTTGTTTTCTTTTCTGATCCTGTCAAACAAACACAGATCCTAATTGTCTTTCACTTATCCATCTTTGTTGTTGACAGGCCTCAGCACTATTGCTATTTAATGCCTCAGATAGATTAAGTTATTCAGAAATCAAGGCACAGCTGAACCTGACAAATGATGATGTAGCCAGAATTCTGCACTCCCTTTCTTGTGCAAAATTCAAGATTCTGAATAAAGAACCAAATACAAAATCAATCTCCCGAGCAGACATATTTGAGTTCAATTCCAAATTCACCAACAAAATGAGAAGGATCAGGGCATGGCTATTTGTTTCAGCTACACCATATTGCAAATTTGTTGCTTTTGAATTTTTGTCCAAAATTAGTTGTTGCTCTTATTTCCTGCATTACTTAAGGTGAATGGGTTACTCCAACTGCAGGTGCCTCTCCCCCCAGTTGATGAGAAGAAGAAAGTGATTGAAGATGTTGATAAGGATCGAAGATATGCTATTGATGCCTCAATCGTGCGCATTATGAAGAGCCGTAGAGTCCTTGCTCACCGGCAACTGGTGATGGAATGTGTAAGGCAGCTTGGTCGCACGTTTAAGGTAAATTACAGCCTTCCAGTATCATGGAATACAATGTGAAGTTTTGAACTATCTTTTGCCTAATGGTATAAGATGTTATCTTTGAATGGATTTGCAAGCTGAAAACCTTATTTTTTTATTGATAATTCTTCAGTCTGGTATGAGATAGTGAAATTTTATTATGACTTAATTATGCAAAAGTTTGTCTAGTCACTAATTCTGTAAATAACAAAGGCACTCAGTTGTTATAAGAATCTTATAAATTTCCAATGCTTAATCTTCATGTCGTTGGCACTGCAGCCTGACTTTATGGCGATCAAGAAGCGCATTGAAGACCTTATTGCAAGAGATTATTTGGAGAGGGACAAAAGCCATCCTAACTTGTACAGATACCTGGCCTGATTGAAGGCATGCCTGATTGAAGGCATGATCTCAAAAGGGATAGATTTACCCTGCCCTTTTGTCTGATGGCTGCCAGCAATGAATGCACTAACAAGTTTATCAGTCTGTCTGGAGAAGTAAACACCGATATTGGAAAGGATCTTCAATGTCTTTTTTTTTTTTCTTAAACTCATTGCAAGTTCATTTTGCTTCATTCTAGTATTGTGATGGAATTATAAGTCTTTCGCATATTTGAGATGGTTCAAATAACTGAGTGCTGTGGTTATATGAGTTCCAGCTCATATAAATGCTATCTAGGATTTATCTATTATGTTATCATCTTTGCATTGGTCTAACTGCAGGTTGGATGCCTTGAATGCTTGTAAGTTGATGTTCTGTGAGTATGCGATGGTTGCCATGGCGCTGTCATGATTTCGGGTTAGAGGTATAACAACGGTAGAGCTTCTATAATAGATCATACAAAAAGAGAACCTATTACTTCTCCAAAGTATGGCTTTAAAAGGGCTTTAAAATCATGAAGCAACTATGGTTTGCATAGGTGCATGACTTTTAAATTCAAATTCTTGTCAACGAAAATTTTAATTGCCGGAAAAATGGAAACTCACGGGTGATGCATGATAAAAACTGATATCCAAAAGTCCCCCCATACCCATGATCATTACTATTAAATGGCAAGAAGACAAAAGTATCAGGGATGGTGTCAGCCCAATTAAATCCATGTAAGTGTAAAAGGAAGTCCAACGTGTGATTCTTTTCATGACATCCACTTTCTCCCATTTTGACAAAGAACATCTTTGTTGAACAATTATAGAGTTTTGTAATTAATATAGGTCATGGAAAATCCAATTAATTGTTTCAGTACCAACTACAATGCAACGGATCATATTTCTTGGAAGTGCAGGAAGTATCGATAGGATAAGAGATAGAATGCATTGCAAGAATAAGCAAAGCATGGATGTCTTTCCAAAGTTCATTTAGAAATGTTGTACCTAAATCCATACATCAGAAGATATCTAATCTATAGACGAGAATAAGATGACCAACCTTGCCATTTTAGATGTCTCCAACAATTATTTTGTATCACAATAAACCATTGTACTAGGTTGTCTTTATTCGGAGTTATGGTTGACCAAAGATAACAATCCAAAGTTGTTAAGATTCAATTAAAGAGTTGACATAGATAGGTGGTTTTAGATGAAGGTTTATAAAGAATTGTTCTTCCAGATGCATATTTCATTATAGCTCAAAGCTCAGCATTCTACTACTTGAAAAATTATCTAACATGTTCTCTATCCCAAAGAAGACTGTTAGTGGAGTATTTAGAGAATAAAAGAATGCAACACAGGACCTGAAGACAGGAAGCACAATAAGATCTATACATGCTTTCTCTTCCGATCTGATTAGAGCGCAAAAGGAAGTCCACTTAGATCTATTGCTCCAACCAAGGTCTCAAGAATTCTTTGAAAAAATAGGCATCTAGTGAAAAAGTAGTCTGCTGATTTAAAATTGGATCTGCATAATATATACATATTGCTTACCCTTCAATTTTTTCTAGCCAAAACTTCACCTATGTGCAACTTATGGCAAAGAGTCAACTATAGAAAAACTTTTTAACTCTTTGTAGAGCGCATGCTTTTCATACAATAGAGTAGAAGGAGCACAATACTCCATAGTGATTGATAAATTTGTAAAATAAGTCGACACTGAACTGACCATCTTGCTTAAACTTCCAAATTGGAATATTAACTTGATGAAGAAAGACAGATAGAGGATAGGAGACACCAAAGCTTTGAACTGAAGGGATTCTGAGGCAGTCATGGAACCCTGCAGTCACACCTTCCATCGCTGAGCTTTATGGTTCCCAATACGATGCGACTGAAAATTGCTTCTTCATGGCGAAATTATAGAGGTCCTTAAAAGAGACAAGCCAACGAGGTCAAAGTAAGCCACCGCTAATATTCCTAAAAATTGAAGAAAAGGTCGTTATCAAGCGGACATCTTTGCATCTTTATAATCTCAGATGTATCTTTCTGTTTTGAATTCTTGGTTGAATGCTGATTTTGCCTGTAGGATCAACAATTCTAGTGAAGGAGAGAAATGAATATTAGCTTCCTACCAACATTTCTTTAAATCCAATTGATTGATTGCTTCAATACTAAATGCAATGAGACTGCATCACATTTCTTGTGATGCTCTGTCTTATCAAGCAGAGCATCATGTTGCATTCAAGGCCAAGATCTGGAAGCGTCTTTCCTGAGAAGCCTCTTGAAGCCACGGCCATCATCCTCAACCTCCCACTCGTGGTTTCGGCCGCTACGGACTACCTCACCCTCATTTGAAACCATGCTCTTCCTTCCCTCACTTCTCTCTTCGTTTCTCTCTCTCTTGACCCTAACCTTGGCAAACCTTTGTCGGAGCTCAGATCATCATCATCGCCATTTTCTTTTAGTGCCGAAACTAGCAAGGATCATCAATAGGAGGGAATGAAGGTCATAGAGCTTCGTTGGAGATCTCTTCATCATTTCCCATCATCGACGACCATCGCTGTCACCTACCGGACAACCACCCGTGAGTCAAGAACTCTTGTTCTGTGTTCTCTATTTCAAGATAGCTAGAGATGAGTAGCTTCTTTAGAAGCCTTGGATCAGTGGTCGGGAAGCCACTGGAGTTGTCGACGATGTAGGGAGAAATCTCTGCGTGGAATCCTCACCGCCATCGATTGGCGGTTTGGAGTGGGATCGGCCATGGGCGAAGCTCAGTTGGATCAGCCATGGAGGCATCCATAGAGATCAGATCGAAGGAGGAAGAAGGTTCCCACCTTCTTTAAAATAAGGAGCGATCAGGATTACCAAATCTATATTTATTCTAGAAGTTGGTTCAACCCAATAAGGCTTTGATATTTAAGTCTTTTTTATTTGACTCGTGGATCTAATCAATTGAACCCGGGTGATCACAAACCCAATCGAATCAGCTTGGTTTGGAACCCAGTTTGGGTAAATCAATTAATCTTAAACCTAATTTGATTGAATCCAAATAGGTTGAATCACTTGAAATAACTTAGGTTAGTCTCATGAGTTAATCTGTTTTGAGTCTGAACCTGAAGCTTGGTTCAGTGAACCAAAAATTGAATTCAGCCCAATTTGAGTGAAGAAGGATTGACTTTGATTCAAAATAATTGAATCAAGAACCAGATTTAAGTTTAATTTAGTGAACCAGCATCTGGACCAGCCCAAATCTATTGAGCCAGATTCTAATTTCCATTAAACCAGACCCTGTATTAGCTGGTTAGTGAACCAGGGTTCTGATTTTGAGTTCAATCATTGAACCAGATCCTGACTCAATTCAAATTGTGGATCAGAAGTGCAAATTAGTTCAAAATTAGATGAACCAGAACCTAACCCAATTTGATTTAGCTGAACTAGAAGTCAAATTAAGCCTAATTAGCGAACCAGAATTGAATTTGACCTAAAATTCTTGAACCAGAATTCAATTTAAACCCTATCAGTGAACCCAATTGCCGAATTTGCATAATTTGAGTTGGGTATAAGTCAATTCATGTTAGGTTTAATCCAAGTAGACCCTAATTAGTCTAATTAAACTTCATTTAAGTTGCATAATCATCTAATTAAGCCATAATTGACCTAATTAAGCAAGGGTAGGTTTATTAGAGCCAATTAAATGGATTAAGTGATTGGATTAGAAGAGTATTGACTTAATGAAACCATGGTTAAACCCATTTAAGTCTAGATATGAGGGGTATAATGGTTATTTTTAAATATGTGGTTTGGGGGATTAAATCAATTATGTTGATAATTATAAGTGTTCACTCTAGTGACTGATTGACATTGAGCAAGATTGAGAACACGGAGTGGTGTATCGAAATGCATGCTAGAGGACTATGGTAATTTATGAGTATAGGATCTGGTTTTTATGATCAAGGTAAGTGCTCTACACTGACTTTTGTACAATATGTTACATGTCATGCAAAAGTAATATACATCATAGATTTTTGTATAGACTTTTCAACATGTTTTAATTATTCACCTTTAATTTATATATATTAGCCATGATATCATGATTCAAGGCTGATATATGCTTATGGTGTATCGATTATTTTGCTATAATGTGATTATGGCATTGATATGTGATGGGATGGTAAGATGCTGGGCATGTGGGTTAGTCACTATGATGTTATAGAGGTGGTATCTAGGGCAGGGCAGGTAGCTATGGAAGCTTGATGTGAAACTAGTTATGGTCTAAAGTTATGACCTGACTTGGTTTATGGCAATTAGTATTTATGCTATTGATATATAACACTGGTTCCGATAGACTTAGCAGGAATCTAGTCTAGCCTAGACATATGGCATCAGGGTAAGAGTGATGGCCGCGAAAAACAATGTATAACTAGTCTGAATTGACTAGATTTATGATGTATGGCACTAGTATAGGAATCAACCTGAATATGTAGGGATCACCATGTTAGGTTGTTAGACACGGATTACTGGTATGAAGTTTGTCAGTATGTATCTTCAGTGTACCGATATATTGATATGGTTGTGTGCTTGATGTTGATGAGGCTATGTGCCTATTATTGATGAGGTTGTGTGCCTAATGTTATTGCATCCAGTAATGTAGTCTAATACCGTAAAAAAAATAAAAAATGATAAAAAAGATTTATTTTATATTGATACTTAGTTGTATGCATAGCATTTACAACAATATTTATCTTGACATATGTGTTATTATATTGTCATCCATTTTCATAGCATATTCATATTAGTATGCATAAAATTCCTACTGAGCGTCTATCACTTTACCTTTTTCAGAGGAGGATGATCGCATGGCAGATCCTGACATGGGGGTGGGCGCTGAGAGTGAGACATAGATATTTTTAGGGTTTATTATGGTGATGGATCAGTAATTTCTTTTGTATTTGAGGATGATTATATAGAACTCTTTATGTTTCTGCATAGTTGATGTATGTTTCATAGTTGATATTCTAAGGTACCACTGTTACTTTTTTATATGGAAATAGTTGATGATATTATGTGATTATAAGTATTAGTAGGCCTTGCATGCTCTTAGGGTTTACTCTAAGGGTATGCAGCCGTGTCGTGTTCGTTCCTTGGGTCGGATGTTGGTTTAGAGGCATGACATTTCTTAAAAGTTCTAGAATATCAATAAGATAAAGAGACAAAATGCATTGCAAGAATAAGCAAAGCAGCTCATTTATAAATGTTATGTCTAAACCAATACACCAGTTGATGTCTAAGATATAGACAGAGAGAATAAGATGCTTAACCTTACCCACTTTAGATGTCTCTTATGCAAACTTCAGCTTTTTATGACAGCTACATAGATTAAATAGTGATATGCTCTAATGGCTTAGGTGATAGCTCCTGCCAATGATCATGTGAATGACTTACCATCATTACGACTCATGCTCCAAGGTATCTTCAAAAAGGCATCAACATTGAGTCCTTGGTAAGCACATTGAGAGAGTCTAGAAGATCTCATCTACCTCAAGGTGTGACCTGTCTGCAGTAAGGAAGACATGGACCTAATTTTTACATTGATTAAATATGGATCTGCTTGAAAAGCTTAGTTGACAGCTTCTGCCAATGATCATGCACATGACTTGATGTGCATGACTTGACATCATATGTGCTTCAAGGTTATCTTCAAAGAGGCATGACTTATCCACAACCGTCGTACATATCCACCAATGCATTTCTAAGGCATGAATTTGAATTCCTTGCTGTGTCGAGCCAAGCCAAAGTAGTGCAAGCGTTGGCACAGATTGCATAAGAGAAGTCATCAGGCCTTGCTCCCCTTCAAACTTTTGCCTTTTAGAGCCCCAAAGCTTCTCCAGCTCGTTGGCAATAAAGGCAGCCATAGCATTATTTGGGACAGCTGATGGCTCAGCTCCAGCTGTTGAGAAGCAACTACATCAGATAGCTGGTAGTGAACAAGACTAATAATACTATCTTTTTCTTATTATTATTATTAGGGTGAGGATCTATAATATTGCCATGCAAACTGTTCTGCATGGCAAATTTCATAATATTTTTTTTCTCTGCTTGGGCATGCATTAATTTGCCTATCATGCTTCAAACCACTAACTAAACTAAACTAAACACATGATAGAGCCATATAGCCGCTAGAAGTTGCCCTAAAGATTATGCAAAATCTAACTTTATTATTATTATTTATTAATTATAAGTACATTAAAATTCTGTTAAACATGGTTTATGTTGCAAAGAATATAAATTAATTAGAATGTCAAAAAAATTCAGCCATAATTTAATTATCATCCAACAAGAATATCTAGAATTTAATCATTTTATTTCGTGAGACATGAGTGTTAGATGATCTGATCTGTCTTTAGCTACTTATACTTTTTTTTGTAATCCAGCCATAGAAATTGTGACTAAGCACCCTAGTTCTAAGGAAAAAAAATACAAAGAAATATAATAAGCCTTAGCGCAATAAAAATCTCCCATCCATACATGCAAGCATGCAATGATATCATGAACACGGATGAGGATATTCTAGAATAATCATTGAAGTGCAACTAAATGTAGTGATGTCATCACCTTCATTTGATTCATAGCAGTGAAGCCATTACTTTCATCTAAATCATTGCTGATCCATTCGAATCTCCTATACTAAGCACCCCTATATTCTATTTCTCAAGATCCATGCCGACTCTCGTAGGTTATTTTGGTAGTATAATCATAAAAATCATAGATGATATGTCCGTGTGGGTTATATGATAATGATCTATGAAACTTTTATCATGTGAGTTGTTTTGTTATGATTATCCATTCTTTAATAGGTCAACAAATATTTAAAAATTTCAAAAAATTGTTATTAATAATAAAACATTAAGAGTAACTTTTCCTTCAAATTATAAAATGCAAATGCACAAGTTAGTAGAATGATAGGTGTCAGATGTCCATACTCTAGGACTGATATGGGATCGCTGAGTTGGATGATGATTTTAGAAGCAAAGGTGATTTAGGATCACCGCTGCGTAGGATCATTAGATTGCAACCAAACGCAGTGATTCTATTACCTTCATTTGAATCATTAGTGATCTTAAGTGGATCATCTTATGCTAAATGTCCCCTATATTTTATTTCTCTTGATTCATGCCCACTCTCAGGAGTTATATTGAGAAAATCATGTGGGTTATATACTAATGATCCATGAAACCTATATCATATGAGTTATATGCTAATAATCCATAATATTCATATGCATGTGGCGATGCTATTAAATTTCATCATGATTGTTCATTCTTTAGTCAACAGATACTTGAACATCCTTAGAAATTTGCTGTTGACAATGAAACATTAATCCTTTTTTTTCATGTTTTTCTATTTTTTTAGTACAAAAAGAAAACATGCAAAAAAAAAGTATGTTTGACAGCCTTATTTTTACTTGCAAAGAATAGAAATAAGGTATAGCCCATCAAAGCAAAAAAATATTTTAAGAATTTCTTTATAAATGCTACCTCATCATATAATCATTTTATTACTTTTCATTATTGTGGTAACAAAAGATTCATCCTTTACTCATGCCCAATTAAAAGGAATATATTTATGGGTATGAAGAAGATATGATTACTAAAAAGAACCTAAGTTTCAAAGAGTCTTTGTACTAACCCCATTGGATCCAAAAAGATTTGGGTACCAAAAATATACACTTGACTTCTTTTTGTAGGTAGGTTTTAAGATCAAGGCAAAATTGAATTGAAGAATACATAATCTTTGGAGATATTAACAATGCTGATTACATTGGTATTATTTTTGCCATTTACATATACAAATGGTA
Organism: Metroxylon sagu; assembly: GCA_017589505.3. Lineage (NCBI taxonomy): Eukaryota > Viridiplantae > Streptophyta > Magnoliopsida > Arecales > Arecaceae > Metroxylon > Metroxylon sagu. The sequence continues at coordinate 2,912,810 of JACVBY030000657.1, forward strand.
GGTAAAAATTTCTTTAATTTGATTAATTATCATATGTTTATGCTTATAATTGATACATTTTTTTTACACATGTTTCATTGTTAGCACATGCTTAAATTTGATGATAATTATATGTTTTATAATTGATGATATATGACATATACTTAAATTTATTAATGGATATATGTTTTGATGACTTAGACTATATTGGTTTAATATTCAAAATCTTAATGTAAAAATTAACATGCTCAAGTTACATGCATGTTTTAAAGATATACCTCTAATATACTAGATTACATATTTCCTTTGAGAATATATGGTGCTTGGTTATTGTTATGTATACATACTCTAATGATTTTTGATTCTATCTTCTCATTTAAAACATGAGATACTTAATTTTGATTGTGACTACATGTTTTGATGATTTTTGATTATACTTAGGAATGAAAAAAATCTAAAATTATTCTAGCTTCCCATGTATACCTTGATTTACTTGATTCAAATATTTTGTCATTACTATGCTTTGTACATGATCTTAATTCATTGCTATAAACATGTATGTAAATGCAAATGATTTATCATTACTTTCGGCATGTTTCACAATGACAAAATATCTATATATGTATCATGACTTTATACTTGTTTTGATATATACTTCAATATATATATATATATATATATGAAATGATTCTATCTTTTGATGCATGTAATGAGTCCTTGCATTATATATAATTTCTATATTATCTTCTCTAAATTATGTATGTACTTTGCTTTTCATGATGTCTAAAAGGAAAGGTGAAAATGTTGCATTGATAGTAGAACTTAGAGTCATATATTAATGAAATCTCAATATGTTAAATTATGTTAGAGCTTTATGAACTAGTCTGTTAATAAAGGTTATATCTAGACATTGATTCTATATTTTGAAAAAATTATTCAAAACAAATTTTTGAATGATATTATCTCTACGAAAAAGGCTTAACATCATGAAGTCATCTTTGCATTACTCTCCTTATCTTATAATACTTATATCTTGATTTTTATAAAAGATAATAAGCAAAAGCTATATTGATTGGCTTCATGTTTTTAAAATGATCTAAACTTAGATTTTTGGATGATATTAACTATACCTTAAATGCTTATGATTAACTGCAATCCATATATTTTTCTTCTTACCTCATGATACATATATCATATTTTTTTTTAATACGAAAAGAGAGAAGATATATTAATTAACATTTGATAGAATATACAAAAAAAAAAAATTATTAGCTCATTGTTGAATATTTAATTTTTTGTGGCACATCAATTTTTCAAAGAAAGCTTCTAAATCTAAGTATAAATTTTTACCTTGAATTACGATGCTTTATAATTACTCTACTTTGATAGCACCCCCAAATTTTTGAGATCGATCCCTTATAAATATCACCTTCCTTGTCTTAAAATGTTTTATATCTTTTTAATAATGCAAAAAGGAGTGTTGTATAAATATTTTTGGGATTGATGTTCATAAGATCGCTCCTAGTGCAATGACTTGACCTTGCATTACCCAATTTTATAAAACTCAATAGTCATCAAAAATTTATGAGTCAAGTCTCAGCTAGTTTTCTTTCCCTCACAAACATTGGATGGGTTAAAAAATTGCCCAAGAATCTTGTGCCAGTGTAGGATATGCTTCCTGTTACATCCATCATGTCTTCTTGATCTTTGGTGATATTTGGTCTGTTTCTACTTTCAATTTAGGCCTATAGACAGGGAGTTTGATATTTAAAAAGCCAAGATCATTAGACCATATAATCAACAGACTTCGGCCTGCATTAATATATATATATATATATGCACAAGAAAAAGGGGATAAAAAACAGTGCAAACCTAACCATGTCGGCAGCTAGCTACATTGAAATATGAGAAGGAGCAAATTACCATTCGTAAGTCCCCAGCTGATGATGGGATTTGGCCCTCCAACATGAGAACGAGCAAAGAATCACAGCTATCAAATCCACCTATGGAGCTCAAAAAAGAGTGTGGTGAGAGAGTATAGGCTTCCACTAAATCCCATCATTGTAGTCTGTGTTACGAGCCAAAGAGGCCACTCATGCTGATTCGTAATCAAAATAACACTTCTTTTACGGCTTCACTGTTGAGGTCAGTATACAAAAGCTAGACTGTATCTAGGGAATCCGACAAAGTTTGCAGTATCTCCATATAGATCTTTGTCTACCAGCACATGATCCAAGTTCTCCCATTATATTGTACGATATCATCAACATGCCAGCTTATGTTCCATCCTTGAAACTTTGTTGGCTTGACAAGCCAGCAACAGGTCTGATAACAACAGCTGCTGCTGAACAATCAAAGCCACGGTTGTCCTTTCCTGTGCTGTTCTTATTCTCTAAATCTTTAATATGACCAAAATTCCCAGAAATCAATTTCAGTCCAAAATCTGTTTTGCTTAATACATTCCCCTAGAGATCACAAAAAATAGCACCATACAAATTATCTTGTCAGAGATGTGATTAATAAAGAATGAGAGGCCTCACAAGGACTAGTTCAGCATCCCCCTCTTTTTCCCTCTTGAGAAGACCAACCTGTTCCTCCTAATAACTTCAACTTTGATCTTCCTGATGCCATCTGAGGTATGTAACTTATTCGGAGAGCAATAATACTGAAAATCTCTATTGATAAATTTAGAGTTTGATTGCAGCTTTGGACACTATACCCTCTTTATGCAACATTCTGTTCCATTAATAAAGAAAAGGATGGATCAGTAAAGGTGGGTTATTTGGCGAGAGATTCTTCCAATAAAATGTTCTCAACCTATGGTAGAGAGCTCCTTTAACAGGAAATTCTTTAGGTTGAACTTCTTATCGCTTGGATGCCAAGTTTCTTCAGTTCAAAGGTGACATCAAAGCGTCGGCAGCAGCTGAAATCCAATGGTGGTTGGATATGCTAATGAACCTGGTACCCAGCAATTATATGGCAGTTGGTTGGTAGTAGTTTTGAGGAACTTAAAACTTTTTCCAAGAAATCATCTATTTGATGAGTGGTGCACTTGCCTTCTAATTAATATAGCCATCAGAAGAAGGGTGTTCTATGAAAGAACCTCATAGACTCACATATTACTTACAGTCTGAATTATGAACCTTAAATCATGCCATGTATAACAATCCAACTCAAAGCAATCAGATCAGACCAGATTGGAGATAAAATCGGCTAAAAATTCATTACTACAAATACAATTTATTTATTAAACGAATCAAAAATTCAAACATGATGAAAGTTAGACAGGTTAAACAAGGTCTAAAGAAAGGATGAGACCCACACAAAAAATGACCCCATTATCTTTATTATCATTACACTTGAGAAATTTTCCTTCATTATTATTATTATTATTATATTGGCTAAAGCATCCTTCAAGCAAAAGAGAAAACAGTGCCAACAAATTCCATTCCATTTCATTCCATTGTGGACAAATTTGAAAATTTGATGCTCCATTAATTGTACCAAGGTACTGCAGGCAATTGAGATGATCCAAAGTCCAACCACATGTTATTCAAAATTCAGTTTGCTTTGGAAATAATAGCTGAGCTTGGGACCCATCTTGCCGACCAACCCCTTCAAGCTACGTCGGTGGGACCCCACAAGCAACCAGAGATTCCATCAAACAGATATTTGCTTCTGAAAAGAAAAGGATCGAACCACAACCACACCAAAACCCAGCAAGCAGCGAATCATTTTAACAAACACTTTGTCCCTAACAAAACTTGTAGCAATCTCACGCTACGAATAGTACGATATATATTCCAACAAAAGCCATATTAATCTCTCTCTCTCTCTCTCTCTCTCTCTCTCTCGCTACTTCCCATTAAAGAGGAAGAATAAGAAAACTGGGAAAAAGAAAAGCTACAGACGATGACATCAAGAACTCCGGCGATCAACGGCGGGATCCGACGGACGGACGGACGAACGGACGGATGGATGTCATCTGTGCGCCGTGACGAGCGTCTCGATAAACCTCAGCCCGTCGAATTTCGGGGCGAATTTCTCCTCCCCTCCCCTTCTCGATCCCGCCTCCTTTCCCGAGGCGCGCGATCCCTGCAATCCGTTCGAAGGAAATCCCCAAAGAAAAAGAAAATAAAAATTAGACGACGAAAAATGACCGGAATCTAGGGTTAGGGTTTCGGAGGATCGAGGAGAGTACCTCGTTGGGGGAGAAGGAAGGTTCGGCTCGTCGGTGAGGGCTGGCAGCGAACACGGCGGAAGAGGCGGCGGCGATAGACGCGACGAGGATCCCGGCTTTCTTCATCTCCTCCAACGGCGGCGAAGACGACGACGAACTCCGGGATCTCGACAAACCCACAACCTCCTCTTTAACCTACGCTCCAATTCCGCGCCTCCCCCTCTTCTTATATCCCCTCTCTATTTGATTAAATTGGATTTGATTGGGTTTGAATTCCGAGTGGCTTCGAGCCACGACTTCGCTGTCGACGACTCAGCCTTGTCAACCGCGTGCCAATGGAAAGCATCCAATGACGTTGAGACACGTGCGCATGGCTCGCCCCTCAACCTGTGCCCGAGCTCGACGCCGCGAAGGCCCAAAAAAAGATAAAATTTCCATGCACTAACGCCTGAACACCCGGTTGTACACCCTTTCCTTGTCTCGTGGACCCCAGTTCCCAAACGGTGTGGTCCCGCCAGCTAGAGCGTTAGGGTTATTTAAAAACTTGAGTCCTTGAACCACTCAGCCAACGACTTTATTTATTTAGTCAAGGTGAAAATTTACTTTTGGTCCTCAAATTATCACTCAAAACTTAATTTTATACTTAAATTTTTTATCCTTATAATTTAGTGCTTTATACTTTAAAAATATTACATAAAGCCACATTGACACGTTAACTATTTACAGATCATCAAAAAAAAAAAAAAAATTTATAATAATTAAATGTTTAGGAGGAACAAAATAAATTTTAAGTAAAAGTTGGAGGCCCAGGGCATATTTTAGTCTTTGATGAGCGATTCTTTTGGGTGGAATTTTCTTCTGTTGAAGGCACTTACCAGCTTTCCACGGGTGGTGGTGCGTCGAGAAGGGACCAGGCCAAAGTCCTCTCGTCCACCGGATCGGGTGGTGGGGGTTTAAAGAACCCAGTTTTTTATTATTATTATTATTTTTTTTTTGGGGTTTAATTGGTTGATTCGTGCTATCTTTGGCCTGGTATTTGGGTGGCGTGAGGAACGTTGATGGGTGGTAGCTTCCAAAGAATACATTAAAGAGGGGAAGACTTAATAGCGAGCATGGTTCTAGAAATTGGACTTGCGAGGTGGTGGAGATAAGAATGGCATCGATGCGCTGGTTGGATGGTCGCCGTCAATGAATTTTTTTTTTTTTTTTGACAAGGATGGTGGCATCTCATTGGTTTATTGAGTTTTAAGTAACTAGATGTTGGCATGAAGCTAAGTGGGAGGTAAAAAATTAATTTATAATTATTATTCATTATTAGTTTTGCTATTTATTATTTATACTTTTTGATAAATATATTTTCAAGAAAAAAAAAAAAAAGAGTAATTATATGCTTGCCAAAATGATAAACATGGGTGGAATTTTAGGAGTCGGAAAAGTCATCTCATCTATTAAAAAATTAATAATAATACTCTTTCTCTATAAAAAAAAATTATTTTTATCCCATCAAAACTTTCATTCCATAAAGAATAATAAATTATATATATATATATATATTTAATAAAAATTATAAAAATAATTTTATAGATACGAGAATATATTAGGATATACATTGCTTCTATATGGGATTAATATACTTATTTTTATTTCTGCTTTATTTTTATTAGTAGGGATAAAAAAAAATTTATTTCTATTTTTATCTCAAAAAAAAAAATCTTCATCATGAATAGAGTGTGGTAATATAGATTTTTACTTTACGCATTGAAATTGTTCTTCCAAACTTAAATCTCGAAAGTTAAATGGTTAAAATCATCATATTTATGAATCACATCGTGATCATAATTTTTTAAAATTTTTAGTAAGATGGACGTGAAGGAGTGTTAATTATTGATGCTCCCATCGCCAAGAAAAATAATCTCCTCATTCTAGCAATGAGAGTTATCTTTCTCCCAAGTACAAGTTCAAGATTATATATATATATATATAAATTTTTGATGACCTACGAGAGTATTGTTGCCACGAAGTTAGGAACGCAGTTAGAAGCGGACGAACAGCGAAGGAAAAGAAAGAAAAATATTTATTACTCCACAACCAAGCTCCCACGGCGCGGCCCCCACTTTTATTTCAGCGAGAGCTTGGCCCCCACTTTTATTTCAGCGAGCGGTGCGGAGTCGAGCATTCCAAGAAAGTTATGCACCAATGGGGAATAGAATCGCAGCGCAAAAAGGTTGCCCAGCGTTCACGGGTCGGCGCTTGGCTTCGCCGGGGTGAGGAAAAAAACAATAAGAATAAAAGTTGGATGCCGCACCGTCCTCATCTTTTTGGTGACCTTAGCGTGTCTCATCCCGCAGCTCAATTGCTTGTCCCATCTAAGCAGTTCAATTGCTTTGTCTTTGCTTGGTGGCCATCAGTGAGAGCATGTGGAGATCTCACCAATGATTTTTTTTTTTATCAATATATATATATATATATTATTATTATTATATTTAAACTACAAGTGGATCGAAATCAGCCTTTTTGCTTTTAGAAGTTGTTGACAGAGTAATTGGATCGTTTCATGCTAAAGGATTCGGCTTGGATTTAAGTTAATAGATGGTAATGACGTTTAAGCCAAGTTACATTAAACCTTTAATGAAAAATTAGGTGGAGCCCCTTGTCATCACGGTATGTTCCTAATGCTGCGAGATAAGATTCAATACCCCCACTGTATATATCAAACAAATTCCCCTCGCACCTCCATCGATAGAACTTTTAAAATCATAGTATGTCATGATCTGGTCAATTAAAAGAGGCTCTTATATGACGGCTGATTATTGAAAAGAAAATAAAAACAAAAAAAATAAAGCGTAGCCTGTCCAGAGACCTATTAGCCTGCAAGCCCAAGTGAAGCTAAGATTTTGGCTCAGGTTTTTCTAATACAATCATCAAGACATCATCAACAAGACACTCTGTGATACCAAAAAGTAATCCCATATTATATAACAAAAAATGAAAGCGCTTATAACTCAAGTTTTTCAGCTACTAATTAACTTTCATTCAAATTTTTAGGACCACATTATTTTGATCCGTTAACAGAATAATTGGATCAGCAAATAAACTTCGAGCATTACAAATATAATATCTAAAATAGTTTCACATCAAATGGATCTAACCTGCTAACAGGCTAATTGGACCAGCAAATATGCTTGAAATGTTACAAATGGTATCAGGGCTGACCCTTGCAGCACCAACCATCCATCTTAGGATAGATTCTAATTAGCATATGGCATGCAATGAGAACATCGCATTATAAGAAGAATATTATAATATTCTAAAATAATTTCATATCGGATGGGAAAGAAAAGTTTGAATAACTTAATTAACTTCCACTAGAGTTTTAAACTACATGATTTTGGTTCGTTAACAGATTATTTGGACCAACAGGTTGGGACATTACATGTTGATATCATTTACATATAATAGATTGAAAACTTATTTTCTTCAAAATCCTAAAAGCAAGATTTTAACTTAGATGTTTCTCTTATAACAAGAGAGTTCATTTTCACTAATTTCTGTAGGGGAAAAAAAAATGTATAGTTTCCATTCACCATTTTTTTTGCTACAATGGTTTGCAATTGCTTAAATATTCACATCATATAATTGTTTTTAAACAGAATTTAGGAGGAGGAAAAGGACATCAACTATGATCAGAGACCAACTGAATATTCTTACAAAATTCCCATATTGCTCATCTTCCTGCGTTACATGATCCATAATGAAATTTAAGACCAGAGCACAAATCAAGCATCCACTAATATTCGTACAATAATCCTCCATAATTAGTTCGTTTGAGCTTTATTTGCATTACAGAAGATGAGCGACAGCATCAACATCAACTTTATCATTACAGGAAAGCAATAACTTCATTGGTGGAGTAGAGAAATAGAGGTCTGAGAGCATATCAAAGGGCCAGTGCAGCATTTATTTCTTATCTTCAGTTGGTAAAGACTGTCCAAATTGATAGCTAGAAATAAAAATGCACTGCTGTAGAAATCCTTTATAGATTGCAATATTAAAGGTTCAGAGGAGTGTAAAGGCTTTCCAAATTGATAGCTAGTAAAGATGCACTGTTGTAGAGATGCTTTATGGATTGCAGTATTAAAGGTTGAGAGGAGTACTTATATCCCCACATGGAGAAGAAACCAAGGTTTCTAAAGCCTAATAACAAGGCATATGCTTTGTCTCTTAAATTGACTTTTAGAGGGAAAGTTTGAAGGGAAAAAATATAAAATACACTCTTGGATTTGGTTAAAATTCTAGGTGCTGAATTATTTTTGTGACTTTTGAGATTTAACTACAGATAACTGTTCCATTTGAAAGGGTGTGTTTGCTCTATAAAAGGAGTGTTCTGCTACAATTCTACAGCACACTACTCTAAAATCAGTTCCTTCTTACTCTTCTTTTCTTTGCCGCTATTTTATTTCAAATACACAATTTCAGAGAGAGTTCTGTTGAGAAATTTTCAGAATTATTGTCTGCAGATTTTGAATGGCTTTGTGGTCTCCTAAGTTGATTTGCCATAACCTTACAGTAAAACTTTTTATGAGTGGGGACAAATATCACCTTAATGAAAGTGGCCAACATGCCTCAAGGCCACATAATTTTCTTGATTCACTGCTACTGCCTCACATAAAATAAACAGAAAGATGAATAGAGCAGTTCTTCCTCAGGAATTAGATCTCCAAGGTGATCCATTGGATGTCAAAGAGTGCAAGAGAGAGTTGTCTGGATTATCTTCACCATTTACACACTTTGAGCATGGATCAAATGGGAGGTGTGGAGGTCACAATGGCTAAGAGGATAAGCCATGTGAATAAGATGTTCAATACCCTGTCTCCATAGTGACCTCAGAGTGTGCCAATGAATTGATCCAGTCTCACCTATCCTCTACCATTTGGCCATTTTCCCAGAGGATTTCTCACCATTATAGGGGCAGAAAATTGGATGCCAATTCAATAAACAGATGCTAACAATCTGCTGGTTAAATTAAATTCAAAGTAAAATAATTAAAAACATTAAGTTACCAAAGAGGCTGCTGATACTGTGTTTATTGTACTTCAAGGAACAAGGAAAAAAAAAAAAAAAAAAGGAGAAGAATCTCCTGGTCTGAACAAATGGTTCACATTGAAGTAAGTGTACATACCTTATCCAGTGGCTAATTCAGAGTAGTCCCATGGTTTTGCCAAGCAGTAGAAGTGGATGCACCCATATATAAAACCAAATGGACACATAAAATGGTGAATTCTGGACGAGCAATGGAATATGCCAAGCTTGCTGGAACTCGAGTCCTGCAACCCAACCTATTTCTGAACCATTTTAGCTTATCAGAGCTCTATTACTTTCTGCAAATTTTAAGTTCCTTGGCATTCCAACATAAATATTGGTCTCTATAATAATAGTAGCTTGATAAAAATATTTGTCTGCTCTAATGAAGATATGGTTCTAGCTTAAAAAGTTAGGCTTTAAAATAATTTGCACATTAATATAGTAAAAAAATATTCATTCGTTTGTAGAGAATTTTGCAGAGAGCAACACTTAAATTACCACACTATGAGCTTCCATTGGTATCACCAATTCAACAGAGATGGATCAGAGGAAAGCTGAACGAGTCCTTCATCTTTGGGTCTACTTGGGCAAATTTAGGCAAGACAAGTTTGTCCTGCAACCAAAATGGCTAGTCAGCCAGTACAGAGACAAAACTTTTTGGCTGTAACTTCAAAAGATTGGTTGATAGTTAGAATCTTCCACTTATTTTCTATTATACATTATCCAATATAACTCAAGCACATAGAAATTAGTTAGAATTTGGTTTGTTCCAATGTGCCCTCATGTCTTCTTTTTATTTTTGTCTGTCTTGCTGAGTCAGAAATATGTGTCATAGATAAAAGGGTTAACAACAATAACTTCTGACACTGGAATCATGGTCATCTCAAAAGCACAAATAATGAGTGAAACAAGCATGATCTCAAATGGAAAAACTAATATAAGAACAAAAGAGTAACTCAGCTTATCCACTATGAAAGAATAAAGGAACAGATTATATCTTCATTTTCTTTTGGTGTTGTTATTTTTCCATATGATAGATGCACTGACTTAAGACTGCTGTGATATGTTCAAAATCCATCAAGTCTTGGCACATGAACAAAACTTTGTAAATGTTCTCGTAAAACAACTGAGATGGAGCTGTAAATCCATCAAACCAAAATCAAAAATACAAACAAGACTAAATCGCTGAACATAACAATTGGATTATTTCAGGCTGTTACAAATCTGATAATTGATGCATCAATGTGATTATGAGACCATCACATGACAAACATGAACAATATGCATTATCCCCATGCCAAGATCCCTTACAAGCAACTCTTTTTTGGCCTGACCCCCTTTCTTCTTCATCCCTTTTCCTATATGATCATCCTCAAGCTTCAAACTCCCATATTGAGGAAGTTTTCCACCAAGCTAGATGCTGTTTCGTTTACAAGCATTTACTATCTAATTTAAATGTTATAAATGGTCCCCTGTGCTTATTTAATGTATCATCTCTAACTCTACAGTGCATCCATTTGAGTATTTAATACTGCACTCCAGCCAACCATGAAACATTGACCAGGGTGAAAACATGTGGATTTGAGTAATGAACTGCAAGAATACAAAGATGATAAGAAAATTGAAATGCCACGTTCTTCTGCCTTTAAATTTATCTCTCCTTTTGAAACAATCAAGAAGTTGGGCTGAAACCCTGACGAGAACAAGGAAAAATGTACTTGGAAAGAAGCAGCTCCAAGTATCTTCAATTAAAGAAATTTTGGCAAGCATATCTTTAACCCAGAGGCAAGTTAAGTCCAAACTGAAGTGAGTTGACAATTCACAAGTATCAAGGTTCTATGACCTATGGTCATGAAACCACCCCTAATCTTAACAAGCATTGAAAATAATACCATACCTCAGTTTAAGTCATCTATTCGCTCATCAAGCCTTCTATCTTTTATTTTAGAAAAAAAAAAAAAAAAAAAAATCCTCTAAAGTTCACTTTAGCAAGTCTCAATTGTAACAGTGACAGTTGAAGCAGCTAAGATCCACATCTATTCTACATATTCTAGAATTTGCATCAATTGCATGCTTACTACTCCGAGACATTCCAAGTGATCTCTGAGAACTTTGATCATTCCTATCTAGATGTACCATCTTGTCAACTCATTGTAGAAACTTAATTCCTTGAGGATCCTAGGCCTTGAGCCTGACAGATCAAACCAATCTACAAAAAAATCCTAAAAAATTCTAATAAAATTCTAATTATTAGAAATTAAATAAATTGAGGACAAATTATCAAAAATAATAAAATTAATTTCTGATTATTAATTAGATAGATGATTGAAGTTTGAAAAATTGATGAGCATAATGAATATAAAGTTGATGACATGGAGTATATATTTTCTTGACCAGATGGAGACTTACAGTAAGCAACAAAAGGATCCAGATATTAGGTGGTGTTCTGAAAAAATAGAGAAGGATAGCACTGGTGGAAATAAATGGCTGAAAAATAAAGGAGGGGTCATCCGAGTTAAGCAGCACTTGATAGGTGGCTTAAGTGATATCAAGAAATGTTCAAAAGAGCCTGCAAAAGGTTTGAACAGGGAACATTTATAGAAGGAAAGAGAAGCGAAGATAGCATCTAAAGTTCAAAGGGAAGTGCTTGATTGTCAAACATCTCAGTCATATGTTTGCATAGGCTCAGATATTAATAATCATAATTCCAATCTAGATGACATGAAGGCAACTCACATGCAATAGATTATCCAGGCCTCTACAAGATCATTGATCGTATTTTGAGGCCATGAGGCATGGGGCACAGTTTGAGCACTCTTAATTTGCGAAGGGCGGTGGCTGGATCAATCTATGAGAATGGGAACCTCTTCTACCAAATTTTTGTTTATTGCACTTTGTGAAGAAATCCAAGAAGAGCTTGAAATGCCCTGCCATCTATGATTTGGATCCTGGAATATATTTAGATCCTTGAGCCAAAGATGATATGATCTGATGTAAAAGTAACAATTTTTACGAAATACAGTTTGGGTTGCTTGCAAAATAGAAAGACTTACGTAAATATTTTTCTAACCAAAGCAACTTAAAATCGATGACTTTGTTTAAAAAAAGCAGATAAGGAGAGCGATTGCCAACTAGTTCTACTACACTCACATTTCCAACATAGGCAGCAAAAAATACGTTTTTTTGATCGATGGTTACTATAGTGCAAAAAGGCCAATTAAATATTGAGCCACCTACACCCAATAATATACGAGTACCATATTTAACAACAGTAAGTTAAGAATGTCAAAGCTTGGATTAATAGCTATAAAAGAGATTGGGAGACTTATAAAGTGACATTGATGTGTGATGGTTGATTTGAACCTATAAGGAAGAGCATCATCAACTTCCTAGTATATTGTGATAGGGTAACCATTTTTTATATTTAGTCTATGCTTCAAATAAAAGCATTTTCATAACCAAGTATTATGCTATCATCACTGATGTTATTTTATAATTCAAGTTTTAAATTTTATAGGATAAAGACATTCTAATTTTTTTATAAAATAAGACATTCCGTATCCCACTTCATCCCAATCTACATTCTAATTAAGCATCTCAATACTTGCTTGGAGCAACGCTTTTTTTTATTTTTTTATGAAGCTTTACTATTTTGTTTAATTTTTAAATATATTTAAACTTTAAAATTATATTGTTAATAATAAATTGGATTTATTTAAAGCTAACACTATATAATATTATGTCCTTATAGGTTACTAGAGATCCTTGAGCCGAAGATGGTATGATCTAATGTAAAAGTGATAATTTTTACAAAATACAGTTTGGGTTGCATGCAAAATGGAAATAGAGTTATGTGAATGTTTTCTAATAAATTTTTATTTCAATGCTCCACAAAATAGATTGGTCTAAGATAAGCATATCAAATTTACTATTAATCCTATGTGGAATATTTATAGTGCTCATATATATCTAGGCCTTTTTCATAATCAAGTCATTGAATATAATGGCAACTGAAATAAACCTATCCTTATTATCTGGATTGTGTCTAGTACCATTCAAGATAATCCTGGTAGTACATCAAGTAAAAGATTGGCCATCCTTATTCAGGATAATGAGAGGAAGCGTTATACCATGATTCTGCAACATATCCATATAAAAGTAAATATTATATAAAAGTGTAATCTTCAAAAAATGACGATTAGAAGCATATATTTGAGTCATATATAGAAGGGAAAGGAACATAATATGCACTAACTATTTGATGTGTCAATAGATTTTTTACTCTAGTTGATAATGACCTCACTTACTCTGATTCCAACCTACTCCTTTGAATTTCTTGATCCACTATGCCATAATATCAGTTATTCTTGATGTTGATATTCCTCAATAATCCTTAATACTTGAAAATGATATAAAATATCAACAACCTATATGTCACGTCCTGCAACAATTCTGGCCCCCTCCTCTTATAAGTTAGCTCTTCACCTTGATATCTAGATTTGGGTCTAGCTCAATGGCCCTGATCCCGTGTAGCATGGGTAAACTCCGCCTCTCTAGTAGATGAACCGATCCTATGTGCTTGACCACCATCTCAACATTAGGCACCATGATCATTAAATCCATCCCCACTCAAGCTATCCTTATTGTCATTACCATTATCACTTGATCTAGGCAATCTAAAATTTAATGGATTGAGTGTCTCATTATCATCTCGAATGTAGGGCCGCTTATTAAGTTCACAACTACTTTCATTTCTAATTTAACATCCTCATCATCTCTATTGGTGCATGGGGTCTTACCATCAAATTCAAGCACCATCAAAAACTATGAAAGATTAGATCAACTTGAGCCAAAACTTAACCATTATGGCATATTGAAGCCTGAACTAAACATTTCTACAGATCATTTCCACTCTAACCCTTGCCAACTAGTTGGAGATTTTGCATCTTTCTTGCATCCTTGTAAAAGTATCACTTCACAAGAGCTAGCTTGACGGCTAAGAGAAGAATTGTAATGCACCACATGTCTCTGGTGTTCCATTTCTAATTTTTCAATGAAACCATTATAAAATAAGTAAACTAAACATATAAATATTAGGGGGGGAGGGGAAAAGCTCATATAGACAATGCTAGAAATAACTGACGAGAGATGGACTACAGAGGTCAAAATAAGAGGGAGTGAAAATGATGGACTCAGACTTAAAATGGAATCAAGAACTACCCTTTTGAAGTTGGTCTTATGAATCTTTTTGCATTCATTTTGATTAAGGACAAGTGAAGGCACGGTGTCAGACTCTATTTAATGCTTGATCTCTCTTCTTCTTCCTCTCTTTTTTTTTTTTTTTTTTTTTTTTTGACCTTTTCTCGACCTTTCGTTTCTCACGTGAATGCACTTCGTTTCCAATGGTCGACGAATCAGACGGTTTAGATAGGACGGTGCAGATTTTGGACTTACAATTGCTTGCGTCGTGTCATCCTTCGCAATTGACTTCCATTGCCACGGCCCCTCGCAATTCAAGTCTATCTATTGACCTATTTATAAATAAATTTAAAATATTATTATAAATAATATTATAATCGATATAAAAGTTAGTAAAAAAAAAAAAAATAATGATAGTAGAGCTTTGCCATCAAGTCATCTTTGCAACATCAATGATTTACAGCATCAATGATTCGATCTGAGATAAATTCTAACTAACTTGTAATGTACAATAAAAACGTTGTATTATAAGAAGAAAGATAATAATACCTTAAAATAGTTTTATATTAAATAAATAAATAAATAAATAATTTATAACTCAAATTTACATACTATCAACTAATTTATAATCAAATGGGCCTTTAATTTTTTTCTTACGAATTCGGAGAGAGTAAATTCTTAGCTTTTTATGCATTGATGCCACAATGTCAAACCCATTTAAAGCCTTCTCCTCCAAGCGCGCCTCTCTCTCTCTCTCTCTCTCTCTCTCTCTCATTTAAAGCCCCTCATTATTTTGTAACTTAAGATGTATTATTTATATTATCAAAGCTCCTTCCTTAAACCAAAAAAAGAATCATTAGTCCTTTGGTTAAGTTAAAATAATTTTTCATTCTTCTCTTAAGTATGCTAAGGTTCGAAAACATCTTGTTTGTGCTAATATTGCCATTAGAAGTGGAAGTGGATGGGCCAGGATGGACTATACTCTAGTCCAGGTCTAAGCTTGGATCGAATCATATTGGCTCATATCAATTTATTTAAGTTAAATACTAGGTTGATAAAGCTAATTTTCAGTATTTATATGTTTGCATAAAAATAATCAACATTTAAAATAATTACACGTAATTACTCAAAAAAATTTGCTAGCTATTATCGCACAATTGATAAAAAAATTAATAGAAAATTTAAAAGATCCACTACATTTTAAGTTTTTGGAACTAGAATCAAATCAGATGTAGTTTGATTAACAGCTAATACTTTGGGCCTTCTTCAGGTTTAGGCTTCACGTTAGATCTGAGCCTAGTCAAATAGCAATTTAACCTTGGTCCAAAATTATTTAGGCTAAAACTTTAAGCCTAAATCTGATCCGAATTAGCTTAGGCTAGCCTGGCCCATAATGGGGCTAGCCCAATGGGCCATGCATCTAAACCGAGCCCACTTCCAAGCTAATTCTCATTTATCATTACCATTCCTTAGGTCTCCTTGCTTCAACTCGAAATTATGGGCAACAGCTAAAAATCAGCATAAGAATAAGACCTATAAATTTTTAATTATACCACATAGACATGTTTTAAATCCCTATATTCAAGAATCTTGACCAAGCTGGCATTCATGCCATGCCATGCCATGTAGGATGAGTTGCCATCCAAATCTCATTTCATGTTTAGAAGTATACTCTCTCTCTCTCTCTCTCTATATATATATATATATATATATCTTCTCTATATATCTTCTCTTTTGGACGCATTTTGATGGGATATAAGGCCTCTCTTTCCCCCTCTTTCTCACACACACATGTCAGCAAATATGTGAAGCAAATTGTGCTTTGCAAAAGATAAAAAAAAGTTAGGTAAGCATCGTTGTCAGATCATTGCTTAAGTTCTCTATCTCCAACCACTTCGTCGGTCGGAGCTCCGATATTCTATCTTTTATTTTAGCCCATATTTCCTTTTTTTTGTTTTCTCTTTTTTTTTTGTTTTGTTTTGTTTTGTTTTCTTTTTTTTAATTGTAATTTGTTTCTTTTTAATCTTAACTCTTAGCCTATATTTTCTCTTTTCTTTTTCTTTTCTTTTTTTTTTTTAAGGCTATTAATATCTCAGCTCCTAGCATGGTTTCCATTTTACACTATTAAAATTTTTTAATCTTAACTCATATTCTCTTTTTTCTTTTTTTTTCTTTTTTTAATCTATTAAATTTTTTTAATCTCAACTCTTAGCTCATATTCATTCTTTTTCTTTTCTTTTTTTTTCTTTTTCCTTTTTAAACTTTTTTTTAAATATCAGCTTATATTCCTTTTTCTCTTTTTTTTTCTTTTTTTTTCAATGGAAAAAGAAATCAGCTCTTTTTTTTTTCTTTTCTTTTTTTTCCAGTAAGAAAAAAAGCAATGATAGATCCTTGAAATCAATTTTTTTAGCTTATATTCCCCCTTTTCCTTATTTTTCTTTTTCTTTTTCTTTTATGCAACAATTTTTTTTAAATCTTAGCTTCCAGCTCATATTCCCTCTTTTCTTTTTTTTTCTTTTCCTTTTTTAAGTTATCTTTTTTTTTAATCTCAGATCATGCTCTCTCTCTCTCTCTCTTTTCTTTTTTCTTTCTTTTTTGGGCAAAAAAACCAAAGCTAGCTCCTCTTTTTTTTTTTTAATAAGAAAGAAGGCAATGGTAGATCTTTGAAATTATTTTTTTTTGCTTTTCAAATAAGGAATCAATGGTAGATACTTATGAAAGCTATTATTTTTTTTAATCTTAACTCATATTTCCTCTTTTCTTTTTTCCTCCTCAGTGGGAAAGGAAAAATCAATTTTTTTGCTATTTTGCAAAAAAGAAATAATAGTAGATACTTATGAAAGTTATTAATTTTTTTAATCTCATCTCAAATTCCCTCCTTTTTTTTTTTTTTTTTTTTTTTTTAGAGTAGGAAAGGAAGCTAGCTCTTTACTTTTTCTTTAATTTTATTTTTTTTACTAAGAAATGAGGCGATGAGAGGTCTTGAAATTAATTTTTTTTACCTTACAAATAGGAAATAATTGTAAATACTTATGAAAGTAAAATGATTTATTATATATGGCTTTTATTTTATAACAAGCCATAAGTTTTCCTTTTTTTATCTCAACTCATGTTGGGGTCCTTTTATTTTTAATATACATGGTGATTTTTTTTTTTTCCTTTTGAATTGTATTATGGATCAATTAGCATATTCTATATCGGTTATTAGGTCAATTTGCTAAGCAGGTGAAAAACATCTATCATATATCTTCTTGATTTTAATATCACAAAAGAAAGGCAATTGTTACGGTTTATCTACCAAACAAATAGAGAAATTTTAATTATTAAACAAATTTGTCAATCTATCCAACAAGGTAGCCTTTTTCCCTCAAATCATATACATATTGAAACTGGAATGGGTGGAAGCTCAGCTGGAAATTAGGGTGATGGTAGAATTGAATTCAGGAATTTTGTATATAAAAAAAAGAAACTTTATTAACTCACCTATTAATAGCCTTAAAATTATAATTCTACTCTTTTCCTTAACTACTTCAAGAGGACCACCATATCTATTATTAACTAACTAAGCAATGTCAGGTAGGTTTAAAATCCACCAAACTCAGGCCTCAATTGTATAGATTAATTTCTAAAGGTCATAGCTTTCGTATACTGCTATATATTTTGAATGCCATGATGATTGATCTAAGAAGTGCTACAATTGAGAAAGAAATCTAAGGCATCATGAAGAAACTAAAGTACCAATAGATGACAAACTCTTAAAGTATTAATGATTGATTTGATTCAAACACAAATTGAATTTGTATAATGCCCCTTTCGCTCCACCCCTCAAATAAAAAGAATAAAAAAAAAAAAACACATTTGATGGACTTACGTTCTTTTAGCTAACAAAATCCTCTTACATATCGAGAGAGAGGAGGGAGGATGGTATAATAATTTAAAACGACTGCACATTAATTAACATCATGAAAGGAAAAGGAACAAAAAAAAAAAAAAAAACTGATAAATTTCTTGCCCCAAAACAATTATTTATTAATCAATTAAAAATTTATATTATTTTAATCTTTCATCTCAATCATGATAAATTTTTAGTTGATAAGATAGCAACCATCTGTCAAAGCATATTTTGAATCAGATATGTACATCTAATGTGCCAATTGCTAGCGATCATTGATACCATACAAATTCAATTACAAATAATCTTTTTATTTAGAAAATTAATTATAATTTTGGGTTTTAAAAGTTACTTGAGAAAGCTTTCTAAAATTAATTTCAAAGGAAAAAGTTATTAAAAACAAGATAAGGAAATAAATTTTGAAAGAATTAGATTGCAATCTTTTAACTTCTTCATGGAATCCAATCACTAGATGGAGATTGTGATTGAGGAGAGGATGTCATATGGTGGTCATAGAGATTCCTCCTTACCTCTTGTGCTCCCACTTTATCATGTATGATGATGCTTCCACCAATTAATTCTACGGCCAATTTATACGACTTTATGATGTTTCTTAGAGGCCTAAGCGGACCTTTACGGCTCAAGGCCAGCAGTCCAAGGCCTAATCTGGAGTAAGCTGTGAACCTAGGCTTTGGTGGGCTCTATTTGAATATTTGTACTTCAATCATTCTTCTATCTTGGCTTCCATTCACCAATAAGTTGGCTTGAGTCAGTAATCAGAATTATGTGACTTTGCTGTGAGCTTTCAAGCCATGGAATCCCTCTCTTTAGTAGCGTAGGTAGAAGAAGCCAACTCCTTTCATGTCTCTTACCTGTAATATTTATCTGTATCAATCCCAATCCAAATAATAGAGAGCTCCAAGTGTTTATTGACCATGTCTTTGCTAGTCAACAAACTAATCAAAAGTTCACCAATTATCAAATGCTTCTTGATTAATTTCATTGCTTGAGAACAATATGAGGAACCATTCAACCAAGGAAAAGATCATGGATATTCCAAAGTTATTCCAATAAATAAGAACAGCAAAATCCGTTCAAACTGTTCAATTCATAATATACCGTACCGAATCAATATAGAATCGGATTAATTTGTTGGTTCGATACAAGAATCAGTTCATCAACTCATCTTACTTCGTATTGATCCAAATCAAGTGAGATCATTTTAAAAAAAAAATATTAAAATGCTATCTCAGTATAAAGTACATTCCATGTCATGCCACACTTCATCCTATTGAAACATGGCACCTAATACCAAAATTATAGACACTAAAAATATAATGATTGTAGACAGTAAAAATATAATGAAATATTGGGACCCATTCATAACTAAACGAGCAATTGTGATGTATTGGCTTCCACCTTCCGACCCAGAATTAATGCCAAGGGCTGAGTTCTTTGTCTTTCTCTGGAGTTTCATATAAGGGCGAGAGATGGGTCTTGTCATTTATGATCCTGTCCACTGCAACTTGCCATCATGGACATTTCACAGTAGCGAGGATCCACTGGCTGAATGATGCCTGTCTCTTCTCATTTCATCATCGTAGATTTATAAATATACCTTCTTTTTCTCGAAAAATTGCTAGTTTGAGAGAGGCATAGCCAGAATATATCTCTTTTCATCTAATCATTTCACTTGAGGGACCGGTCTATAGATGCCAAAACGTTTGGTCTGGGCCCGGTCTCTCTCTGCTTGGTGCCAGACCTGGTGGCCAGGGGCTGGTCCTGTACTCTCCTGAGCTTGTATGACTTTAAGCTAGGCTTTTGTTCTTTCTTTGGGACGAGGAGGCCCAGAAGCATTAAAATTAGAATTAAAATCAAAATATTCTTAGGAAAAAAGATAGAGATTTTGAATAAAAGCTTTGTCACATCTGAAAGGAATTTTGAGATGAAAAATTAAATTTTAAAAAATATTGTTTTATGTAAAAGAAGGTTAAGGTGAAAAAAATAGGCAACGTTTCTCTTGTAACAGTCCATTATCAGGAGAAATAACAGCAAGTAAACAAATGCTGCCTTTTTTTACTTGTTTATCTCAACAATATAATGGAGGTGGTTTGAAATTATTACAACAGTAATAACATAATTATTTAGAACCAAGGGAGAGGAGGAGGGGAGGAAAAGAGGAGAAGAAATATGAAGTATATTTGCCAAAAAGCAGCACCCTTACAAGAAAGTAGACCTATATATTTGACTGAAGAGTGCATTCATAGACTGGACAGAACACAAAGTGATGCCATGCTTAGAGGAGTTGAAGAGCTTGGAGGGTAGAGTGGCAGATTGTGTAGACTTGAAGGAGGCTGAAGGGATGAAGCAAGTGAGACACAAATACATCTTTCCTATAATGAAATCCAATTATAATTATGTATAGAGATCTACTTTATTATTATAATTGTTTATCTTATTGTAATAGATATTTGATTTTATAAAGTAAAAGTTAATTATATTAGAATAAATGCAATACTCATAGTTATTGAACATGAACTCGAGAACAATTAGCCAAGAGGTTAGGTCAGTCAGACTAGATTTATTAAAAAAATTAAAATTAAGAAATAAATATGATGTAACAAAATATGTGTAAGAAATAAAAGTGAATATTTTTAATAATAGTTCATTTTATAAGTAAAGGGATTACTTATATGGTATCTAAGATTCCATATTGCCAAGAAAAATTAGACCTAAAAAGTTTAATTACTTTACTTCAAAGAATATAAAAACTTAGAATAAGTATGATTGCAATATTCATTTATATGCTTTTTACATGTACTTTTGTTATCTAAGAGGATAAGATGTATTTTATTATACTAATATTACATGTTAATAATTCGTTTTAGATGTTAAGATGGCTCTTCTGTGTTCAATTAATAAGGAAGGACAAGATTGTTAAGCTTTAGTGACAACATCCATTATGTTGTTATTTTACCAATGAAGGTGCAAGTGATGGCCCCATCACAAACAAAATCTCATCATTAAAATTTTTAGTGGCAAGATTTTGATTTTTAGTAATTACTTTTATTTTCACGGAAATATTATACTTTGTAGTGGTGTTACGAGTTGGCTCGAACATCAAATTAATCTTGATTAATTCTTAATTTTTAAATTTAGAACTAAATTAATCGATATTCTAAACAAATCAGACTAAGCCAATCAAAATCAAGTTGGTTTTAGTCCATTCACAGATCATTCAATTTTCATAAAAGGTATGATGGTTTAGTGATTGAAAAATCTACCAAGGACTAGTAGTTGACAACATAATCAATAAATTCTTATTGTTCAATAAAAAGATAAAAAAATAATAACTATATACTTTGGAGATAGCATGTTAACATGACAATAAATTATCCAAGATTTCTTTGCTTTGAAGATCCAAGCCCCTTTCTCTAAAAGAGCCCCCTCAAACTGGTGATGAATGTCCTCTTGACAGCTTTCCACCTTGTCCTAATCAACATAATTTGTCTTGTTCCAATGTATATTAGCATGACTTCTTGTTCTAAGTTTTTGGACTCCCATTACTGCGTACCCAACTTCCAAATCATATAACTCTATGAACACTAATTATTCACATCTTATTCTTTTTTTTTTTTTTTCCTTTAATTCCCAACCATACAAATTTAATGACTGTTATTTTAAACTATGATTTAGTGTGTCAGGTCAAGTAAAAGACTGCAGCCAAATTGAAGATTGGCTTGTGTCTGGCTTGGCCATTCTACTTTCCTCATGGTATGGCTAAGCCTAGGCTTGCCTGGTTCCCTCCCAAGAAAAATTTCAAGGCCCAGGATGTCGGCAAGAAAAATCTCTCTCTCTCTCTCTCTATCTCTATCTCTATCTATTCTATCTATCTATCTCTATCACTAAATGCTCTATCACTAAATGCGGGATCAGACATTCTGGCAGCTGGAGCAGGAGGAGTTGGATGGCAACAAGTGGCAGGATGGCCAAAGTTGGCACCAGAGAAGTTCAAGAATGTGAACAAAACCAAGGCCAAAAGCTGGGTACAGGGCCAGTGTATTTGTAGCTGGCTGTGAAGATGACAGGAGAGGGATGGAAGTTGGCACTGAGATGGTAGCTGGCGTGCAGCAGTGGAACGAGAGGTCTATAGGCCTGGACAAGCACTGAATTTTCTGGAAATTTTGGTCATGGTTGCCTCAGGCTTAATTCTTGCAGGATTGGTCGTCCTACATATTTATTTATCCATTATATTTTTCAAAAATTAAACTGAGTTAGCCTCAGCTCAAGCCTGGTCGACGTCATCTCATGCCTGACCTGAATCCAGTTCAGGTGCTAAACGTTTAAGCCCAATGCTCCATGTAGCTAGAAGTTGGCAAGGTGTGCCTGGATTGGTCTGCTTGTCTTTTGTTTTTGTCACAAAGGTCCACTTTAGTTGCGTTCTATTTTCTGACAAGAAAATATATAGTTTTGATGATATATGAAGCTTGCGTTGATGGTCAGGAGAATGCAGTCAGAGAAACACTTGCAACCCACTGAACTTTGATGACCAGTGATGGTCATGGTAAGGCTTAAATGGTGCAGCAATCATGTGTCCTGACAAAAGAAAAAGATTGACCTTGAAAAGCAAAAGTAGAGATCCTCTTTTATTTTTTGATCCCAGCTACTTCCTTGTCAAGCTTAAATGAGGTGACACAAGACAAGCACTGCCAGAACTGTGAAAATTATGTCACTTCGTGTGCTTTTTGAGTGGAAGAAGAATGTGCTTGACCTTTGAGAGTGCTGATGGCCGGGGGGCAAGATCCAAGAGCGCTAGTGGAAAGGAAAAGTATGGTAACCTTGGCACAAAGGTTTGGTGAAATTGAGGCCTTGTGAGGAGGACCCACCAACCAAAGCAATGATCTAACTCATCCTCCCTAGATGCTTTTCGTACCTGGAAAGCAAAGGTTAAAAAAAGTTCCCTCATGAGATGAAACGAGGACTGCTGCCCACACGAATAGAGCCATTGCAGGCCTTAATAATTGGGAAGGGTCATGTGGCAATCATCTCCCACCCAGCCCTAGAAATAGATGGGGTGATGAAAGTTGATAACCGAAACCGGAGTCCACTTCATGACCTGCAACACCACCCTGGTTTCACGAGGAGAGAGGGGTTCCCTTTGGGTTGTCTTGGACTCGAGAGTCCAAGACACAAATGATTACGTTTTAAAAGAAGAAACCAAGTCTAAGAAGCATTCCACATATATTTATTGACTTCTACTAAGCAGTTGTGACGGTACCTCTGTAGCTTTAATTCTCACACGTAGCGATATATTATTGTGCCCATCTCTCTAAAGAGGAAGACAGCTCTTCCATTATTCCATTATTCCTCTGACCATCTCATTTCTTTTCTCTTGAAGATATCGTATCCTATCTAAAAACTATTGCATATTGCTTTGCATCTTCCAGCGAAGGAATAGAACAGCTGGCAGATGGAATTCTCTCCTCTAACAGTGGATGGCATGGTGGATGGAGGTGGAGGAACCTTCCTTTAATTTTTCTGTTCTTAACCCGGGCGGCGCAAGTTGGGTGGTGGGCACTGTAACGTGGTACACAGCTCATAAACTAGGAAATTACAGTATAGTGATGGCGGGATGGTGGAGTAAGCGGCAAGTTTGCTTGCCATGTGTTTGACGTGCATTGATCTCCCTTGGACCGCAAGATGACATAAGAATTTTTTAGCTTTTCACGCTTGGCTCATTGTCCTTGGGGTGACTTTTCAACTTCTCCTTGGATGACTTTTCAACATGCATGATTGGGTGACATGCTTGATGTCATTAGCTATGGAATATATTGACATATGTAATTATTACAAAAGCTTGAAATTGCATTCATATAACTTACTGATATAGTGCATATTCTTATTATTATAATATACTTGTTATTGCAATATACTATGTTATATTATTTATGTCATTGTTATATACTAATTAGTGAGCTTTTTAATTTTTCCAAAGTACTCATAAGTTAAACTAAGCTTAATTTTAAATTTTTGATAAAACCTTTAAGAACTCAATAATCCATAACATTTAAGTATAATTTATATCAATAAAAATGAATAAAAAAATAAAAAATCATATGTATTTGAATTTTGTGACCTATTCATATGCATCATAATGGTAGAGTTATGCACAAATGTTTGTTTGAATATTATTTTTTTCTCTCACTTTTAGTTTTTTTTTCTTTTTTCCTTGACTATTATTTTCTTTTAATACCGAAATTCATATGATTGACCTTTGTTGATCATATGTCGTTCAATGTTTGATTATTTATGAATAATTTTGGGTAAATTATATATATAACCCTTGTACTTTGGGGATCATTTCACTTTTATTTCTATACTATTAAAATTTTTTAAGATGTTCTTATACTTTATTTTTTGTTTCAATTTGATCCCTACCGTTAACAGGTGCTAATGGTACAATTTGTTGGGCTGATGTGGCAAGTTAATATGGTAGGATTGGATGCTGTGTTGGATGGTAGGACACACATGGTAATTAAGTCAGCAATTAGGACAAGTTAAAGCCCTATTCAATTTATTTTTTTCTCAATCCCATCCCAACGCTACTATCCTCTGGCCAGCAAGCAGGTCTTGCCTTCTCCTTCGACTAACAACCCCCGCCTTCTTTTCTAGCTAGCAACCCTCTCTAGTTAGTATGAGCCCCTACTCTCTAGCCATCGCTTGACTTCATCTCTTTCTCCTATCTCCAATAGTAAAATCTAAAAGAGAAATAGCATTGGATGAAGGTGCCTATTTGGTCAATCCATTAATACTATCTCACCTATCTTTCTCTTTAAAAGTCCGAAACTCAAACCCCGATATGATCTATACCATTTTCATTTTCTCCTCTCCATCCTTCGTCACTCTTTGGTAGCCCTTAGGAACAACAGATGCTCATTGCAGAGGACAATTGTCCATTAGCCTTTCTTCATCACTCCCCTCAATCTGAGGCTTAGAAGGAGGCTTGCCTCACCTTTAGGACTCCCCTCAAAGTCCCCCAAGTGGAGGGCCCTAGTCGTCCAAGCAGGAGGCAAAGACCAAGGTCTCCCTAGTGTGGATTGGTACTAGAGGGAGGTAAGCATCGTTGTTTATATTTTTATTTGATTCAAATGCTTGATTGAGCTGGATATTAGGAATTTCTTCCTTAAAAATTAGATTTTTTTTATTTCTTTTGTTCTGATTTTGCTTCGCTTAGACTTAGTAAGGTTTTCCATATCATAAATTAGAAGTTTTTTTTCTTATTTACTTGGATCTTGGGTATCTATGTTAAAAAAAAAAAAAAGGAAAAGAAAAGAAAAGAAGAAAAAAGATAAAGTATACATCTAATCTCCTTCCCACCACATCAGCTTGCCATATCAGCTAAGCAAATTACGCTATCAGCCCCTATTAACAATAGGAATTAAACTAAAATAAAAAATAAAGTATAAAGATATCTTAAAAATTTTGATAATAAAGGAAAGAAAGTGAAACGACCCTCTAGTACGAGAGCTAGATGCGTACTTTATCGAATAATTTTTTAAATTCTTTTGGTTAAGGTTTTTAAAGTTTTTCTTCTTGTGTTTGCCATCTAGCAAAACATGGGTTCAGTTGAAACATTCAATGGCTTAAACTCTTAATGTTCAAACTAATTCTTCATTTTAATCCTATATCGAAAGTGTAAATGTAAGTAATTATGCATTTATTAGTTCTCCAACTTCTAAATTCTAGTTGGGTTCGTAGTTTTTGATCAAAAACCATACTGCATGTTAGTCGAACTAGCCAATCAGTCATGCAAAATGCATATGTGTTTTCCAATCTTGTCCAAAAGGATTATCAAACTCGTTACAATCTAGTTTAGCTATTTTGGGAAGGTCTAAATAGGCTTTAGTAATAGGATCTGCTCATATTCATTATAAACTAGTTTGGCTATTTTGGATAGATCTAAATAAGTTTAGGTATCATGATTTACCACATTTAGAACATGGTCTTGAAATGTAACTTTTAGAATCTATAATGTAAGGCTTAAACTATTTAGACTTAATACCAACCGGTGTTGGGTCTACTTGACCACCCCAGATCCACCAAAAAAAAAAAAGGGAAAGGGGTAGGACCTAACCAATTTGACTCTAATCCACTCATCACTAATTCTTGCAAAGTCAACTCAATACCAACCTTATTGATTCAACTTGGGCAAAGTCGAGTTAGAGATGTGAGTATAATCCTGATAGATGAAGGAAAAAGATCATCTGACCATGAATGGGATTCTAAGGAGAGAAGTTTTTCTTTCTATTTAAACTCTCCTCTTCCCTAACTCCTCAAATTAGCTAGGTTCCTTATTCAAATCACCGATAATCCAATCCTTTTCTTCTTCTTCAATCACTTTTCTCTCACACACATGCATACCCTAATCACTATTGGTCTCTACCATTCAAAAGATGTCAAGAACCCTTAGTTCCTCTTCATCAACTTTGGTCTTTTATCCCTCCACTCTAGTCCATCCCTCCACTACTTTCTGGGTTGGCTGTGATCTCCTCTCGTTGTCCCTATTGTTATCTGGTTTAGCTACTAATATAGAGCCAAGCTAATTAACCTAGGAGCACTGTCACTTGTTGTTGAGACCCTCCATCCTCATAAGTCTCTCCCTCTCCGTTATTATACCACGTAAGCCCTTGTCCTTTTGAACTGCCTGTTTCATTGCTGTAGATATCGACTAATTTTGTCTTGACCTTGCCTCACTAGTCATCCACTGTTGTTGCATGACTAGTAGGACTTTGACATAGCCAAAGACCTTCCTCTCTCTCTTTCTCTTTAACATAGCATGACTGATGACTAGCTAAAGGTCCCCTCTAGTTTGTTCTCTCATCTCTCTCTCTCTCTATGCTCTCTCCTCTCTTTTCTCTCTTTATCTCTCTCCTGCATCTCTTTCTTTCCTCTACCATATTTTCTCTCTTTCTCTCTCTCAAAATATTTCACTTTCTTCTTTTCTCACTATAAGTGGGCCATGGTGAACTCTAACAGAAGGTTCCCTTTATTTTCTTTTCAGTATACTAGTTGAGAGCCCTCAACCTTGCTGGTGACTATTTATTATATTGATATTCACATTGGCCTTCATAGGGTCTTACTAGATGTGACACCTTAAGCCTACCTGCTGGCCTAATTAACTTTATTAGCGAACCGAAATCATGTGACCCAAAAACTTAAGTGCAAGTTAATGGGTAGCAAGTGGACTTGAGTTATGCACATAACACTTTTTTTTTCATCCAATGTAGGACTAAATTTGGGGTATCATAATCTTCCCTCCTTATAATGCAACATCCTCATCACATGCCATAAGCTAACCAAAATTTACCTCGAGTCGATTCATTGGTGTTGTAAGGGTGGCTCCATGCCATAGCGGGACTCTATCACCGTCCTATGGGTAGCCCTTTCCTTATGCCTACCAACTTTCGCACACTCGGATCAGCTCTGACATCATTTGTAATGCTCCAAACCCACCTGCTGGCCTAATTAATTCCGTTAGTGGATTAAAACCACATGACCTAAAAACTTGAGTGGAAGTTAATGAGTAGCGAGTGGATTTGAGTTATAAGAATATAGCGCTTTCTTTCCCATCCAATATAATACTAAATTTGAGGTATCACACTGGATCTCCACCATAATCAATCCTTATGCTACTTTTGCTTAGAGTTATCTTTAATCCTTTGACTTGAACAATTATTTTCTTAATTTGACTAGCTTAGGCAGCCGAACATAGTTATTCAATTGACATTTTTCATTTCTTATATTTCCATCTTTAACCTATTTATCCTATAAATCACTCTAATTATTGATTTTGGATTCATAGTTTTACTATTTAAGTTATTTTTCTCTCTTTTCTCTTACAATTAAAGGTTGATGGTGTTGATTCTTGTGATCAAGGCCTTCAACTTCAATGGAACACTATAATGAGGGTCAAGTCTCATGTTTAGGGTTGAAAGTAATTTTATTAGATATATGAGGCTTTGTTGACCTCTTCTTGGTAAGTATATCTATTTTTAATGTTTTGCCATGCATGCCTCATGTTTGGTTCAAAATTCAAATTGCTTTGATTATTATATACATAAAAAAAACATAAAAATTTAAAGTTAAAATTGTGAAATTATTATGCATATTTTTATATATTTAATGATATGCTTACCTTGCATAAATAAAATGAATATTAAAATTATGGATCATGCATGAAATATTTTACTTGAATATAATAATGAATTTATGGTGTATCCAAAAATGTGTTGATTTGAGTGGACATGATTAACTGATATAAAATGAGTTTTCAAATATTATGCATAAAACTTATGGATTTTTGAACTGTTTGT
Organism: Metroxylon sagu; assembly: GCA_017589505.3. Taxonomy (NCBI): domain Eukaryota; kingdom Viridiplantae; phylum Streptophyta; class Magnoliopsida; order Arecales; family Arecaceae; genus Metroxylon; species Metroxylon sagu. The sequence goes on from JACVBY030000657.1 coordinate 2,941,515, forward strand.
AAAACTTATGATAAAGTGGCACACTTAAAAATACATCTCCGTAAATCAAGAACTATAAAATCGCCCTTTCATTTTGCTATGATAGAAGGATTGCAACATTCAACCTTTTTTTAATACTGTTTTGAAGATTTATAAAAAGCAACGATCAATAAAATTTTCCTAAGCCTCCTTTCTTATCACCTATTCTTCTTGAAAAATAGTCTTTAATTACTAGATAACATCATTACATTTAAAAATATAATTTTTGATGAAAATAGTCAAATTAAATAATTAGACTTAATCTATTCTTATAAATAAATAGAAATAAATTTTACATAATGAAAGAGATCAATTATAAAAGGGTGATCCAAGTGATAAAAAAAACTCTATCTTAGTTCCACCATATGTTTTTTCCTCATTTATTTTGAAGCAATCAAAAAAATAATTTTGATAATAGATGTAGTACCAAAATTCCATGCATAAATACATTACTAAATGTATAATCTAATTTTTTTAATGATTCAACAATTTTATTTTACCAAGTTCAATACTAACTAAATTAGTCAACATAAATGGATGTCCTTTCATTGTCTTTGTAAGGGTAATCTATAGGTTTATAGGTAATCTTACTATTGGATGCTTATCTAATCGGTCAAGATCTACCTAAATTTTTTTATGCGCTCAACTTCCTACCCTAGCTACTTGTCTGACTATCATTATCATTATGCAATTTTCGGATATTGAATGAATCTCCCTATACTCTTAATTTTAAGGTCATTTATTGGAGATTTATTGATATGAATGTGAGGGTCTACTAACTACATTTAATTGAATTAATGGATGTTGGCTCAAGGATAAGAATGACCTCGCTATAGAGGATTAAAAAGTCTACATTATCATGAAGAAACTCAAGTTGGTGAGGGGTGTGGATCAAGGAAGATAGGGTTAACGAGCATAGAAATTGATTTTATTGTACTTGCATTTTAGAAAAACATGATTGCATATTTAATGCCTCAACTTCTTTGAATTTGACATAACAACTCTAGGAGAATTTACATTTTTGAAGGTTTTCATAGAGACACTGATGATTCTTTAACTTTTATGGAGAGAAACAAATACAAATGTGAACTTGGAGTCAAATTATTGAGGTCCAATCAACATCTAAAAGTTCTCTAGCTTATTTCTTATAGTTGGAAATGACAAATGGTTTAGTCTTGTTTGATATTATTAGTCTGTACATAATCTTTGGAGGCATGCTTGAAGTGTGGTTGGAGCCTTCACATTGGACTTTCCAAGTTTTAGTTAAGTTAATAAAATCACTTTATATGCCATCTATTGTTTTTGTTGGACACAAGATAGACTAGCCCAAATAACTTCAGCATCTTCAAAAAGGACTTTGACCTTTAATTGTATATCTAAAAATTTATTTAATTCGTGTTTCACTATCTCCTTTATGAATAGAAATAGATTGTTTCCTACTTTATGTGCATACCATTAGAAATAGCAATGTGTTAAACCGGTTGCTCCACTTTCTTTTTCTTTGTTACTTAGAGATAAAGCCCTGGCATTCTCAATCTTCTATCATTTTTGACTATTTTGTTTGTGCCAAGTCAATTTAGCCTTTAACTCCAATCGCCATCATATCTCTTCCACCTTCTTTTTCTTCATCACTTCAAGTTGTGACTTTGGCATTCTCAACCTCTTATCATTTTTAATACTTTAAATTGACTTGAATGTTGATTTTGTTTGTGCCAAATCAATAAAGCCTCTAACTCCATTTGCCATCATCTCTTTTTCATTTTCTTTGTCTTCATTACTTCGAAATATGACCTTGGTGTTCTCAACCTCCCATCAATTTTTGAAACTCTAAATTGACTTGATTGTTGATTTTGTTTATATAATAACAGCAAGTTCTTAATCCCAAGACTAATTGAAAACTGCTACACATAAGTCCTCTTTCTTTGACCAAGTCAATTTAGCCTCAAACTCCATTTTGCCATCATCTCTCTTCCACATTAAAGTAGGGCTTTTGTGCATTCTAATGATGAATTATTGGCATTGATTTCCTACTAAAACAAGCCTAACTCTAGGTGAAGCAGAACTTGTGCAAGTAAAACATGGTTCAAGTAGATATGATTAAGTTATGAGATTCTCTTAATATCAAATCTACCATAAACCAACTTATTGGAATCCATAACTAACATTGAGAATAATTTAGCCAAAAGCTTTCGGCATCTCATGGACAATGACCTTATAACACACCCAATATTTGTTGACTTAGAGAAACATCTCCAACACTATAGAAATAGGTTTAGCCATTCCAGAAACCTCCAATCTCATTACATCAAGCTTATCCTTGCAACCACTTCCTAAATGCAGCAAGTTCAATGCTTAAGCATATGTCATGAAGTCCCTTAATCATGGAGCTATATGATTTGTTTATCTTGGCTTAAGCAGTAGCAATCAATAAAAATCATCACTTCAAAGTGCATTTATTATTCATGCCCTCCAACAATATACAGTTAGGTTTGGCAATCCGACAAATCTCCAACCTAAACACTAAGCAAATTCAATGCTTAAGCATACGTCAGAAGTCACCAACTACAAAGCTTTATGATTTGTTTATCTTGGCATAAGTAGTGGCAATCAATATATAATTCTTTTTATTACATAAAAATAAAAATTATCACCTCAGAGTGTATTTATTATTCGAGCCCAAACTGAGACGCTAGAACGCCAAGACACTAGAGGGCACAAAGGAGTAGGCTGTCAATGAGCTGCCATGTACCTGAAGCCCTAAATTAGCCCTTGCCGGACTCTGTCTCACCTCTTTTGCCAACATCGTATCCAGACCCAGGAAGCGGCCGTTCTGGCCGAACATCAAAAACCGGACACGTGGCAGCCTCCAAGGACGTGCTCAGGGTTATGGTGTTTGCTGGTTGAAGACTGGTGCCGGAGATCAGGTTGATAATGGCATTATGGTTATTTTAAGTAGATAACGAGGGCAAATTGGTCATTTTTGGGAAAATCGGTGTAGATTTCCTTTCCCGCTGCTTTTCCTCCCGAACTCGACTTCCCCTCTGCCGACGGCGGTCGACTTTTGTCGTCTCTCCAGAAGCGATTCTCTACGCCGCCCACCCAAAATAACAAATTGGATTATGACGCCATATGGCACGACGCGACTGGCGGATCTTCGAGCTGCGGGTCAACCGATTCCATACACGTCATCGATAGAGGGACTGGTAGTATTGCTGGGCCGCCAAAGCGGTTCACGTCAAATCGCGATTTTATCTTCTGCGGATGCCACGTGGCCCGGAGAAACGTGGTGCTCGCGCGGGTCCACCACCTTGCCTTGTGCCGCCGCGTGCAGCGGCGCCGGTACACGAGAGTAAAGACCAGCCTTCGAGTGGGCCCCGCCGGCGGCGGGGAACAGGGAGGGTGAGAGGGATCCGGTTCGCCACCGACGTGGGAACGCGGTCCCGGCGGTCAAGGGGGGTAGCCGTAAATTACTACCGTTTTAATAGCTGAGGAAAAGATAGATCGCCGGCTTGTCAGAAAAAAATAAAATGACCGGAAAATCCAGTGTCGGTGCCGTTTTCTTCTGCCAGACCGTCAGAGATTGGATGGGATCAACGTTGACATAATGTGGATATAATCTATGTTTTTAATCTACAAACTTTATCCAACCGGTTGCAATCACTGGTATTCTTGCATGTGTATACAAGGCTTTTGCTACCAATAATATCATAAAAAGAAGTAAAAGGTTACAAGAAGATGGTAGACTTTCAGCGTTGAGATTAAAGTTCAGTTTCAAAAAAATCATATGAAATTACGTTAGATCAGATGAATCCATGCATATAAACTTCTATACTTAGAAAGATAAGGGATAGGTATATTAAACCTAGTTGTAATCTTCATATTATTTTATACTTGTTATACAAGATTACCTGTGGGACCTTGTTGTCGAGTTAATGGCATGCATGGTGGATGCAAATTGCATGGCCAGTTAGCTACCAGCCTTTATGACCAATAAATTAGATGTAAGGAGATGATGATTATAGTGACTTTGAGAGTTAACCATGTAGAGGAGTTGCCCATACAGCTCTTCTTCTATGGCTTTCAATAACGTATGCCCTCAAACTTTGCAGTGATCATCTATGGTCATAAAATTTATTTTATTTCTGACCTACTACTTTATTCTGATAATATTATATCATTTTACTATTTATTAAAGGCTGAATGATATGTGTTGACAGATTGTGCATCATCTCGTTTATACATCAGTTGCAAGGTTGCACTATGTAAAAAGGACATGGATTATTGATGATTGAATATATAGCAATTCATTTGTATATCAGTTAAGGTTGAGAAGTTGACTACTGGTCCTTCGTTTTTTTTTGGCTGCAATTTAGGCTATTTGAATATTAGTTGATGTTGAGTATTTGATTGATGGTTATATATTAATTGTTATATACTAATAAGCTACAATTTGTTGGTTATTGTTTGTTATCATTAGTAGTTACTCTTTCTCGCTTGCTGCTTTATATAGTCTTTCATAAAATTATAATACATAAATTATTATATAGATGATAAAAATGGTGAAAAAGCTATGAATGAGTTGTAACTTCTTTTTTTTCAAGTTTATGAAGGATTTTTATTTTGTCGGTCATTGTTTGTCTTTGGTAGCTATTTATAGATATTTTTATAAGATTGCTAGGGTAGTTCTTTTAGTGGTGGATTGTATTATTTGGATATGAATCTATTTTTATTTTTTATTCACATGTTACCATCATAGCTGTGCGATATATAGTTTTGATAATTATTGATAAATTCTTTGTAATGTTATTGTCAAGTTTTTTTTTTTCGTGATAGATTCATGATTTGATACGTTGTTCAATACCTTCTTCACAAGTTTATATTATCACTACATACTTGAAACTTGGAGAGCCACCTACCAGGCAACCATTCCATCATTATACATCTAGAGATAATGAATGGTTGGTAGGAGAAACTATATTTTAATTCCTTTCTATCACTATCAAAGATGCAAGCCCTTATGGTCTTAGTCTATGTAAACCATATGATCTCCCTAAATATCTACTAAGTGAGGATTAATGAAATATCTACTAAGTGAGGATTACTGCTAATATATGATTTGTGCACAAGATAAGAATGTTAAGAATGACCTTAGATGACCTTAGACTTTATACTTGTTGTTTTTGCACAATAAATTTTACTGTTATGCATGGGTCTTGGATGTCAAAAATAAGAAAATGAGCTATGTATTATACATAAGATATTTTGAAGGTACAAGCTTGACGTCATTATAATGTATTACTTTCTTAATAATGTCTAAAATTTTATATATGTGTTTGGTCTATCATCATTTTCTAAATTTCAGTTTGGGCATGAAACATTGATCATAATAAAAAGTTTGCTATTAACCCCATGGATGTTAACTTAAAAAAATTGTAAGATAATAAAAAATGATTAGTGATAAATTAGTAATAGTTTATTTGATTGTACATAACTAAATATTTTACAAATGAAAAAATAATAATATCTATTTGACCAATGCATTCTATATGAGAAAGGATAGCATATATTTGATGCTTCATCTTTATTTCATGATTAAAAACATTAAGTGATATTTTTAACTATCAAATAATCAATAATATAAAAAAATAAAATAAATAATGTTGAATGTAATTAATAATAAGCTTAATAAGTAAAATTGTTCTAAGTTTCTTATTCCATTATTGAGAATGATCAATGTTTGTAGTATTCATAAAAATATAAAATATTATTCAAACAATAATAAGTTATTGTTGAATGTATAGCAATCCATTTGTACATTAGTTAAGGTTGAGAAGTTGACTACTGGTCCTTTTTTTTTTTTTTTTGCCACAATTTAGGCTATTTGAATATTATTGATGTTGTGTCGTTGATTGATGGTTATATATTAATGGTTATATGCTAATAACCTATAAGATGTTGGTTATTGTTAGTCACCATTGGTAGTTACTCCTTCTTGCTTGTATATTGCTTTATATAGTCATTCATAAGATTATGGTACATAAATTATTACATAAATGATAAAAATGGTGGAAAGGCTGTAAATGAGCTATAACTTATTTTTTTCAAATTTATGGTAGATTTTTATTTTGTCGGTCATTATTTGTCTTTGGTAGCTTTTCATAGATATTTTTATGAGATTGCTAGGATAGCTCTTTTAGTGGTGGATTGTATTGTTTGGATATGGTTTGATTTTTTTTTTTTTTATTCACATGTTCCTATCATAGCTGAGTAATATATAGTTTTGATAATTATTGATAAGTTCTCTGTAATGTTATTGTCATGCTTTTTTCCGTGATAGATTACATGATTTAATGTGGTCTTCAATACCTTCTTCACAAGTTTATATCAGCACTACATGCTTGGAACTTGAAGGGCCACCTACCAGGCAACCATTCCATCATTATACATCGAGACATAATGAATGGTTGATAAGAGAAACTATATTTTAGTTCCTTTTCTATCACTATCAAAGATGCAAGCCCTTATGGTCTTAGTCTATGTAAACCATATAATCCCCCAAAATATCTACTAAGAGAGGATTACTACTAACATATGATTTGTGCACAAGATAAGGATGTCAGGAATGACTTTAGACAACCATATAGCTATTGTAAGTGAAAAGAATTAACTTTGTATTTGATGTTCTTATAAAATAAATTTTACTATTATGCATAGGTCTTGGATGTCAAAAATAAGGAAATGAGCTATGTATTGTACATACGATATTTTGAAGGTACAAGCTTGATGTCATTATAACGTATTATTTTCTTAATAATATCTAAAAATTTGTACACGTGTTTGGTCTATCATCGCTTTCCAAATTTGAGTTGGGGCATGAAACATTGATCGTATCAAAAAGTTTGCTAGTAACTCCATGGATGTTAACTTAAAAAAATTACAAGATAATAAAAAATAGTTAATGATAAATTAGTAATAGTTTATTTGATTTGTACATAACTAAATATTTTACAAATGCAAAAATAATAATATCTATTTGACCAATGTATTATATATGAGAAAGGATAGCATAAATTTGATGCTTCATATTTATTTGATGATTAGAAATATTCAGTGATATTTTTAATTAGCAAATAATAAATAATATAAAAAATAAAATAAATGATGTTGAATATAATTAATAATGAGTTTAATAAGTAAAAATTGTTTTAAGTTTCTTATTCCATTATTGAGAATGATCAATGTTTGCAGTATTGATAAAAATATAAAATATTATTTAAATAATAATAAGTTATTAAAAATAAAATAAAACTATTTTATCAGAGAATACATGATTATTTTATAATTTTTATTAGTAACATATTAAGAAAGTAATCAACTCTTAAGCATTATTACGTTATTCAACCAAAGCAGGGCCATATATTCACATTATAGATAATAAGTAATATTATTTAAATACTGATAGGATAAAAAAATAATGTGATACATTCTCATATAGGTTGATGGTGTACATGTTTAGGTTAATAATCATAATTAAACTTATAGAATATTATTTAAATACTATGGCTATAGTTGAGAATATAATGAAAATAATATTTTAATATGCAAATTCGCACTCTATGATATATATTTATATTATTAAAAAAAAAGAGATAATACATTTTACATGCTAATTAACTAAAATGGATAAGCATTTTCTAAAAAAAAAAGGTATAAATAAAAATATTTTAAATCATAACTCAAGCATTATTTATACTAACATGAGTGCCATGCAAACTTCTTAAACCAGATTGAAGTACAACGTTAGTAGTCTTCTTCTAAGATCCAAGTTTGCACTCTTCTTGTGGCATCAGCACTTCATTTCTTGAAAAATTATAAAAAAAAGAATTATTAAACGGCAAATGTGGACAAATGCTTAATCCAAGAGCGATGCCATGGTAAGATCCCACATGCGCCATCGTACCATGTGATGTGCGCAAATTAACGACAGGGGCGGACGATTGGGCCCAGAATGCTGCACAAGTTAGCTGGGATGCAAAAGAGATGGAGAGAAAAAATTAGCCGGCGAATTCGGTCCGCTGCGATTGCGGTAACACCGAATGACGGTGGGCCCACTGGGGTCGCGGCAGCGCCACCGTCTGCACCGCGGTCTGGAACGGTTACCGCATTCTCCGGCCCGGCTCCGGGTCCGGCTCGGTCGGTGGGATGGAAGCTCCCCACCTTGCGCCCCAAAATTACATGAGGTGACGCCACTAAGCCATAATTTGACCCCTCAAATCATTGATTAATCGAAAGGGACCCCATCTGAAGACCCAAATGACTTATGTTGGCCACACCCTTTGAACGGCCAAAATAAATAAATAAGTAAATACAGCAACACCCCCATAAATCCTATAATTTTTGTGTGTGAATATATAAAATTAGATTTAATTATATTTGATTAAGTCTAAATTTAGTCATCTTTTTCTCGTTCACATTCAACTTTTCCTCTCTCTCTCTCTCTCTCTCTCTCTCTCTCTATATATATATATATATATATATATATATATATATATATATATATATATTATAGATACAATGTTAAAATTATTTTATTTTTTTTATTTTTAAAACATGTAATTTATATCAAAAATTTAAAAAAAAATAAAATTTACACTTAAATATATATGAAATAAATTTTAAAAATTTTATTTTGATATATAAAATTTTTTTTTCTTATCTGTACCATGAGGCATTAGAATCTTCTACTACGTAACATGAAAATTATCCTTCAAATTTATCGTGATCAAACTATTGGATAAGGGTAAATTGGATCTCCCACTAAGTAACTTAACTGCGGTGGGAAAATTTGAGAGGGGTGTTATTGTAATTTTCCCTTAAAAAAAAATTATTCGTCAAGAAGTAACGCTCCCATTGCATCGAAGGGCCCGTTAATCCCCTTATTCTTGGGCGCATCTAGGGGTATTTTGGTCATTTTACTGTCCGGTCTGGAGCTAAGAGGAGCGCGCGGGACCCAATGGACCGGAGGTTTGTGAGACACGCATGCCCAACTCTTTTGTCTTGACGGAAAAGCCCCCGCATCGGGTTCTACCGCGACCCCCACGCGGGAATCCGCTCGCTTGTCCTCTTCCGATAGAAATTTAGAAACCGGGTCCAGAGCTCGCGGTAAAACTAAATAAATAAACGAATAAAAGCGCCCAAAAAGACAACCGCGACGCTTGGATCCCCTGAATCCGACGACTATCGCGTTGGCTAGACGCCAGCGTTTCACGAATCTCGAGGCACTCGAATTCACGTGCGGCAACACCGTGGGAAGTTAAAAAAAAAAAAAAAAAAAAAAGAAAAGGAAAAAGTGAGCGGCCGTGAGTCGTAAAGGCCTTTAATTTTATAAAAACCGTCTCGTTTCGCTTTGTACGGAGGATTTAATAGGAAAAAAAAAGAAAAAAAAAGGTGGGGGACCAGTTTAATTACACGGAAAAAAAAGGAGATGGTCCATGATGGGAGTGGACGTTGAGGTGGCGCGGAAAGCGACCGTCCGATCGATCACCGATCTCCGGGGAAACCGACCGCAGAATATCGCGGCCCCCGATCGGACGGCCCTCGTCGGTCGATTTCTTCCTCGATTGGGTCCACCGCAGGAGGCCGAGGCGGGGCGGTTGTCGGCGTATTAATGGCTCATCGCCCGACAGCGATGGATCGTCTACCGCTCCGATGGCTCCCCAAAGTCAGCCCCCTGGATGCAAGGGGAGCACCGATCAGACGGTCAGCAAGGCCGACGCCGACGCCGACGGCGTACGGCAGAGCCCTGCGGTGCCTAGAAAAAAGACAACGGGAGGAGAAAAATGGACGTAGCAACCGACTGATGGATCCGGAGATTCTATTCCAGGCGGCGTCAATCACCACCGTCCAAATAATGAGCCACTGTTGATCGAGCCAACTTTGTTGTTTTCCCCTTTTTTTTTTTTCAAAAATAATCCTCGTATTTGTTGTAAAGCGGATGATGCGTGGCAAAGGGGGTGGAGAATTTAAAAAGAAAATGGGAACAAAGCGGGCAACTTTGGATCCTATGCGACGCCTCGCTTTTTAAGCGGCCCCTAAGGCGAATTTTTTTACCCAGGAAGAGCTCGTCCTTTTGCTCTCTTTTCTTATTCTCCATCTCTCTCCACCCACCATCTCGCCCATACTCTCTCTTCCCTCGGCCCGAAGAAGGCAGTGGAGTATAGAAGAAGAAGAAGACGAAGGAGAAGCGAGAAGGAAAAGAGAAGTTAGAGGAGAGGAGGACGAGTAATTACTACGTCCTTCTCATTCCCTCGCTCTATATCTATCCCACCACCTGGAGAGGGATCGGAATTAAGGAAGAAAAAGGGGGAAAAATAGAATAAAAATGGCGATGGACTCGTTTTTCTTTTGAGAGATTTGCTAAGGCGCCTGCTGGATCTGCTCCAAATTTTTCCATTTTCTCACCTACATTCCTTTCGGTGAGCCGACTTTCTGTTCTTCACCCTTTTATCTCTGTCTCGGCCTTTTCGAATGCGAGTCCAAGGGAGTCTTCTGGCTTATTCGTTCAATCTTCTCTTCTTGTTTGTGTTTAGAGGGAGGCGATTTTCATTGTTTTTTTCGGGGAAAAAAATCATTTGGGTTTTTGGAGGATTTCACTGGGCGAAGAGCGGTGGGAATTGTTGTATTTTTTAAATATGTTTATTTGGATTTTTCGGCCGGCATTTACAAGATTTTAAGCCGATGGTTGGCTCGTTTCTGGATTCTGTCGGCGATGAAAGGATTATTTTTCTTAAAGAAAATTCAGATGGTGGATGTATCAATTTTTCGAGGAGATCATCGTTTTGGCTGATCTTTTGTTCATTTTAGGTTCATTGATGTAGCGAGGCTTCGTTGGATTGTTATCCCTAATGGATGAGATTTTTCACATTGTGGAGATCCTAAACAGTTGCTGAAAAAAATCCCTTCTTTTTTGCTTTTTTGATCTTTTATATGACCTTTTCACAATCAAACAATAAAGGCATCGATCTGATGCTTCGATAAATTTTGGAGTAATTTGTAACAACTGATACTTTTGATCTGTCTGAAGGAATAGATTGTGTGTTCATCGACATTGAGATTTCTCCTCCTCTGTTTTCTTCTTAGAATTTCCATTTCGATTTCTTGTCGTTTAAATTTTCTTCCAACTTTGCTTTCGATTTATGGTTCGGGGTTGCGGAGACTTTGGTTTACTCTTCCACCGCCAATTTTTTTCTCTGGCTTTGGAAGGTTACCGCGTCGAACAAAGTTTGGCAAATAGAAGTACGATTTCGATTTGGTAAATAATAATTCGGAGCTCTTCCTTAACGTAGGCACTGACCAGACCAGAGTGGACTTGGCCATGGATGGTTTCTGGTAACAGTCGGTAATCACTTAATGACTTACGCGACTCGTAACGCTCCGAGCTCTTAAAGATATACAACCACCTGTCACCATGTTTGCTTCTCGTCGGCACTTCTTTACTTCTAGTCTTCTTCAACTATTTTTTTGTAAATATTTTAACTTGATTGGTTTACTGATCTCTTGTTTGGGGTCATGCAAAATAGGAAATAATTCATGATGAGTGTTTAACAATGTCTATTTAGGTGCATAATTAATTTCCTCTGCTGCATTAAGTGAAATCCAAAATTCTATGGAATCTTAGTGTTTTTTTTTTTTTTTTGACCCACATGGGATGTTCATTTGCTTCTTAATTTTATATTTGAAACATGGTGACAAAAAAATTTCACAGCACTCTGTAAATCCTTTATGATTATTTTAAAACAACAATAGGGATACAAGTATAGATTTCACCTTCTTCTTTTGCCTAATGTTATAGGTTTCTTGTTTCTGTCATCAGAAGTAATAAAATTAAGGCTGCAGTTTTCTTTTTCCTCCTCATCTAGACACTCTGCAGCTCCACTCTTCTTAATTTTCTATTTTACAGTTAATGGTCAATAACTTCTCAGAACACACTATAAATCCTTTCTGCTTACTGTAAAAAACGGGGAATATAAATACAGATTTCCAGAACTGCTGTGGCTTTCATAGTTCTCTTTGATTCCATCCTTTGAGTGATGGGTTCAAAACTGGATTTTCCTTTTTTATTTTTTTTTGTTTCCACCACGTTTACACACTCTGCTGTCTGGTTGTCATCACCAATTACTTGGACTCTTTTGGCGGACATTTCTACTCTTCATTTCTGTTATGTAGCTGATGCGCTGATGATTATAAAAATTTTGACTTTTAAAGCATTTTATAGGCTACTTTAGCGGAAAATGGATCGTCGAAGTTGGCCTTGGAGGAGGAAATCATCTGAGAAAGGAACGGCTACAACAGGTTCCACTAGCACTTCTTCACCTAATCCAAGTGCCAATCAAGGAGATCAGGTTAGCTTCCTACCCCAATTTAACTTTTTTGTGCTTGGTAGTTTGTTGTGCAGGTATGAACAATTAAAAAGAAAAATGCAACAATCACAGGTTGTCAATGAAGTGAAAAGTAGAACACTTTGATAATGTTTGATTGAAGTGAAAATAAAATCATCAAGTCCGTGTAATTTAGACATGATTTATGATTATGCAAGCACTTTTCAAGAAATATAAGATTATAAACAAAGCTTTCTTGGGTAACCAATCCTAATTATGCAGTGGAATTTTTTTTAGTCTGATATTAATTTTAATTTGTTGCTTTCTGACTTGCTGTTTGATCTGGTTTTATGTATTCAAACTCAGCACTCAACATTTTGTGAATCTACCATGCAAATATCTTATTGTTCGGGTAGTCAAACTCATCTTTCAAGGCTCTGGTTCAAAATACTGATAGATCTCTTTCACTTCCTGTTGATGATGGTTTAAAGCTATTGATGGCTGCTCCGTTGTAAATGCAGATGACAGGAGGTGGATAATTTTAAAAAAGTATAACTATTTGCCATTATTTTCCCTGCCAAACTCTAGACAATGGGACAAGTGTTCCTTTCATACATCTTAACTTTGTGAAAACCCAGCAAGTTAGACCAGGTGGACAGTGGACCTTCCATCACAATGCAAGTTCATTGCACTGTGGATTTTGGGGCAACGAGAATCTTTGCCTGGAATGTATGTTAAAACGAATGTGTAGTGTTGGCTGAAAAAAGTTGAAATTCTCTTTGCTACTTAGGCCATACAGACCACACCGTACAATGCAAGCTCATACTAATGTACTTGGAGGGGCCAAAGCATGGTTACTTAGTTTTCCATGCAGACTTTAACAAAAAAATATAGTTTTGACTGAAACAGGTGGAAATTCTGTTTGCTAGCTAGATCATATGTACCATCCTTCATGATGCAAACTTATTCTGACGTAGCTTGTGAGGGTGAATCAAGGTCTCTTGCTTGAGGATGGCTTTGAATGCAGCCTAGGCCAATATTGTAGTTTTGGCTAAAATTGCTATCATTTCCATGGTTTTGGCATGAATTTATTTAAAAAATGCTGTATAGTTAATTTAAAAATTATGAAAACAAATATTCAAATCTGATTTTGAAAGCAAAATAATGACTTAGAAAACATATTAGGCGCCAATTCATATTATGATGTACTGAATGGTGATATAGTTGTGTCTTTGTACTGTTAGTATTATGTTCACACAAGGATAAATACGTAAGAATGACTATAAATATAAGAAGTGCTTAGGTATCAAATACGATCACATGAAGTCATCGTTAAACTCATATGTTGCACTAGTTAAAATAATATGCTATTACAAGTAGTTTGCTCGTGATAGTTCATGTTTGTGAGGTTAGGGTAAGATGAAGTCAAAAGTGAAACAGTGTGATAAAAAGTCAAGTAATTTACACTGATGATGAGTTGTAGATGCAGCTATGGCTTCTTAGCATATTAGAAGGTTTGCATTAGAGAATTGAGTCTGCTATGAGAATATGATGATTGAACCAAGCAAAGCAGACACAATAAGCCTTTTTAAGTGCACCGAGGGGCTTCAAATAAAAATCCCCATTAGGTTAAAGCATCATTTGCAACTCCCAAATGATAGGTAAAAGCACAGAGAATGCAGTAGGGTCTTATCATCATAGTTGAAGAGCCAGAATTTTTGTGCAAGTAAATCTTGTTAGGCTGACTACTGTAATGTAACTCTTAAAAGATCTTTTGAGGATAGACCTTGAGTTTAAGAGGCTAAAGGTTTTTTATGATGTCCACCCATGGGAAGTTTAGTGTGGGCTTTTATTCTACTCAGGTTCCTTTCAATATCAGGCGATGGACTGTAACACCATAAAAAGGATAGAAAGTCCAAAGTGCTCCACTTACTTCTTGAGTCATTTAATTACATTTATAATGCAGGAATATAAATTCTTCCTATTGAAGGTTTCAAACGAGCTTGAAACCTTCATGTTTGAAGGTGTGGTCTTCTGGATTGTGGCTAAAGCTTGAGCTAAGCTCTGTGGTATATGGATATTTATGGCTGCAGGGACGTATTAACTAGTACTATCCAAACTGTAGCCAATAGACATGTAATGTTAGGGTCCTTGATATGATCATACACAAAAAATTATGATCACCCATCTTTGCATGATAACTTGAAAATAACTATGAACATTCAGTTAGGATACTTTATATAATAAAATTATGCTAATAGAAGACTTGCACATGGCTGGATCTCATGTTGGAAAACTAGCATTTACTTGATACTTTTTCATTATCACCCAGTAAGTTCCATATAATGTGAAATCTTCTGACTCCAATTTATTCTGAGGAATATTATCAAGAATATAGGAAGCAATAGTGCCTTAAGGTCCAAGAACTTTGGTAATCAAATGTGCATGATGAGTCAGACTTAGATATGATTATAAGAGGTGGATTTTATTATACTTTTGACCACATAACTGAATTACATATTCGTGCTAGTGTGAGCTTCTACTGCTTGATGGCTAGAGGATGGCCCTGTTCTAAGCCTAGATACTCTTGCTTTGGTAACTAGCCATTTGGCTACTGACCAACCACTTGGTTCTGCTACTAATTTTGTAACTAGCGGATGTAGGTTGGTTGTGATGCCAAACTGGTGATGCTCATACCTGTTATTTGCAACTTCATAGAAAGAAACATGTGTAGGTAACATGCCCTGATGGAACATAATGTCTGAATTGTGACTTTTAGGCATGCAACTCTGATATAGGATGTGGTTTGAGCTTGGCTTATTTTCTAATTGAATAGGAGGAAATTCTGACTTTAGATTTCTAGAGCACATAGAGTTGCTTGATAGGTTTACATCTATCAAACTACCCTTTATTCACAATGACTTATGGAGGTCGTCTTCTACATTAGCAGAAGTAAGAGATCTCAATGTCATTGAGATGCTTAGTAGAGGCAATAACATATTTCACATATCTTCAATATCGGCCATGCGACAATTTAACTTGGATCAAAATTTTCACCTACGTAGCATTGATGAGGCAACAATATATTGATCTTGATCATGTGCGTGAGATCGGTCCTTTTATGTATTCATCTTAGTTGACTGCTTATAGTAGTTACTTAGCACTATATAAGTATCCAAATAGGATTCCAACTGAAAGTATGAGACAATAGGAAAGAGAGCAAATTGTGAACGAAGCAGTTCACTGTTTATTTTCTAGCCATGCTTTCTTTTCAGTAATTTGAGGGGCATCATTGTTTGATTAATTTGGATGTTATTAAAGATTTTAGCTAACTCTATGAGAGGGATTTAAGGGTGGTCAATACTCTATAAGGTCATGATTCTTTTAGGTATCACGTTTTCTGATTTAGCCACTTCTTAAATGCAAAACCCAACTCTTTGCTTCTGTAGACCTATGTCATATACCGCAGCAAAGCCCATACTTCTTGTCAACAAACCACAAGGACATTGCCATGAGCTCAAATTCTTCATTCTTTTCGGAATCAGGTCATACCTGAATGTTGAGGTCATGTTCTTCCTTGTGAATTTGTATAACAAGCTTTAAAGTACCAATAGATATGCTTTTTTTATCGACATATTTTGACCTAGAACTTGTATGTAAAAATAAAAGGTGACCAACATAACTTATCTTTCAGTTCTAGGAATTTGAGTACTTTTTATTCTGCTATAAGAGGCTGGTTGAGCAAAAAGTAGCTTGATTGTTCAAATTTATTCATTGTCAGCCAGTATTAGCTTTTGCTGCTTTATAATTTATTTCTAGTGATCTCATGTTCTGCTGTAAGTTAGGTTTGTTAGCTGATTTTCCTTTTATAAATTGATTATATGTTGTCCTTAATTATTATTGTTGTTCCTTTTACACAACACACACAGATGAGAGTTTTTTCTTCACATTAGAATATATTTTTTCTTGATTTGATTTCTTCTAAATGTGGTTGGCCTAGTTCTCTCTCAAATTACTCGACTCTGTTGGCAGGAAAGTAAAAAAACTGTAAATTATGTTCAAGTTCCCGTAGAGAAATATGCGCATCTCACTGAATTAGAGGACCAAGTGAAGGTCTTGAATGAAAAAGTATCTTCAGCGCAATCAGAGATGACCACTAAGGAAACTTTGGTAAAACAGCATGCAAAAGTTGCTGAAGAAGCAGTATCAGGTATGCTGTTGGATTTTTTGATTTAATATCAGCAATTTTTTATTAGCGAAAGATCTGAAAACTTGACTTATTATCACTTAAATATTTAGGAATATTTCTTAATTTTCAGTGAAATCATGCACTCTTTATGCTGTACAAGCTCACTAAATATGAAAGAACACAATATTATTGATTGTGGAAGATAATGATTTTTCTAGTTTTTCTGTTCTTGACTTGCTTTAGGTTGGGAAAAAGCTGAAGCAGAAGCCTCAGCACTGAAAGTGCAACTTGAGTCTGTAACGCTGTTGAAGCTTACAGCTGAAGAACGGGCATCACATCTTGATGGTGCTCTAAAGGAGTGCATGAAGCAGATACGGAATGTTAAGGAAGAAAGTGAGCAAAAATTACATGATGTAGTTTTTGCAAAAACTAAGCAATGGGAAAAGATCAAGGCTGACCTGGATGCTAAGATTATTGATTTTGAACAGGAGCTCTTAAGGTCTTCTGCTGAAAATGCTGCACTTTCAAGATCTCTTCAAGAACGCTCTGAAATGCTGATGAAGATTAGTGATGAAAAATCTCAGGCTGATGCTGAAATTGAAGTATTGAAGAACAATATACAATCATGTGAAAGAGAAATAAATTCATTAAAATATGAACTTCATGTAGTCTCCAAGGAGCTTGAAATTCGCAATGAAGAGAAGAACATGAGCATAAGATCTGCTGATGTGGCAAACAAGCAGCATTTAGAAGACGTCAAGAAAATATCGAAACTAGAGGCAGAATGTCAAAGGTTACGTGGTCTTGTTCGAAAGAAGTTGCCTGGCCCTGCTGCATTAGCTCAAATGAGGTTAGAAGTTGAAAATCTAGGCCGAGATTATGGGGATACCAGATTACGACGCTCACCTGCTAAAAACTCTAGCCCGCATCATATATCAACTCCAGTTTCTGACTTTGCCTTTGAACACATCCAGCAGTTCCAGAAAGAGAAAGAATTTCTTACAGCACGTTTGCTAGCAATGGAGGAAGAGACAAAGATGCTAAAAGAGGTCTTGTCAAAACGTAACAGTGAGCTACAGGCTTCAAGAAACATGTGTGCTAAGACAGCAAACAAGCTTCATAACTTGGAAGCACAGATGCTTGCTCCAAACCAACAAAAGAGCCCCTCAAAATCAAATAGTTATATGCCCTTCAATGGTACCTTAAGCCAACATGAAAGCAACCCACCAAGCTTGACCTCCATGTCCGAAGATGGTCTTGATGAGGAGGGAAGCTGTTCTGAGTCTTGGGCCACAGCATTAATGTTGGAGCTTTCACAGTTCAAGAAAGAGAAAAATGTTGACAAGAGTAATAAGGCAGACAATTCAAAACGTTCAGAACTTATGGATGACTTTCTAGAGATGGAGAGATTAGCATGTTTATCAGCAGAGACCAATGGGCCTGCCACTACTGCAGATGCTGTGGTTGACAAGATGAAAATTGAAAATGTTGAAGCTACTTCAATGGCTGATGCTCAAAAGAATGGGGGTGGTCAAAAACAACAGCTGGATTTGGTGCCAACGGCAAATCTGGTTTATACTAGCAAGGACCAAACAGGTGTGGAGCGTGTATCAAGAAAGTTTGATTCTCCACTGTTGAAACTGCAGTCACAAATTGCTTCTATGTTTGAATCTGGAGCCCAGGACACTGACATGGCAAAACTTTTGGAAGGTATTAGATGTATTGTGCAGGGCGGGCAAGAAGAGTTGCCTCAGAACTCTGGTTGTGTAATCAAAGAAACTTACTCCACGGATGCTACTTATGATCAAAATGAAGATATGGGTGAAACTACAGACAGTGGGATTTCTTCAAAGCAAGATCATAATTCATGTAGTGATGTCAAGCATGTTATAGATCATAGATTGAAGATTGCAATTCGTCAAATTCATGATTTTGTTGTTTCTCTTGGTAAAGGGGCTACGGAAATTCAAAGCAGGACTTCTGAAGACCATGAAATAAGTGAGAGAATTGCGCAGTTTTCTGCCTCTGTCAACAAAGTTCTATCCAATGACATAAGTTTAACTGATTTTATTCTTGCCTTGTCCCAAATTTTGTCTGAAACCAGTGAGATGAGGTTTAACATGTCAAACAATAAGGGCAATGAAGGAGAAAGCCATAATTCTGATTGTATAGACAAGGTAACTTTACTAGAAAATAAAGTGGTTCATCATGAATCAACAAAAGAGAATTTCTCAGGAGTGTATTCGCTCGTACGTCGTGCTTCCTCTGATCCTGAGATTGAAGGGCCCAGCCATAACTTTGAAACAAATGCGACATTGCGGAAGTGCTCCGTGGAGGAATTTGAATGCTTGAAATTGGAGAAGGAGAACATGGAGATGGAATTGGCTAGATGTAATGAAAAGCTGGAACAAACAAAGTGTCAGCTGGTTGAAATGGAAAAATACCTGGCAGAGCTTAAAGCACAGTTGTCTTCCAGTCAGAAATCTAACAGCTTGTCTGAGACACAATTGAAATGTATGGCTGAGTCCTATAATACACTGGAATCACGCACAAAGGAATTAGAAGCTGAAATAGTCCTGCTGCAAGCAAAAGCAGAAACTTTGGATAATGAACTTCAGGAAGAAAGGCGCAGCCATCAGGATGACTTGGCCAGATACAAAGATCTTCAGGAGCAGATTGAAAGGTTAGCATAATAAGTATCCTTCTATCTTAAATTAATTTTATTAATATCTCGTCAAGCTGGTGTTGTCTCTTCTCTCTTTTTTTTTTTTTTTTTTTACTTTCTCTTTTGGGATTATTTTTGTTGTTGTCCTGTTCAGTTGTGATTCTCTCTTATGATATCCTTGTACTTCTTATTTAATTGAAGGAATGGAAAGAGTTCTGATGCTGACATGGATATCAAGGCAAAACAGGTAAGGAGGACAAACTCCAAATACATATAGCTCTATGAATGTTTAGATAAAGTATTTTTAGATAAAAGATTTCTAAAATACTTTATCTAAAGTATTTTTAAAGATTGAAAGGTCATCTATGCTCTGGTACTTTAATTCTTGTTACAACTGTCATCTATGCTCTGGTATTTTAATTCTTGCTACAACTTGTTTCCAAGATTATTTAAATGCCTATTTTAATTCTGTTTTGACTCAATTCTGTTCAATTTATTTACAGAAGCATCTCGGTTCTGTGCAGTCCAATCTTGTAATGCTTGTTTAACAGCTTTTGGATTCTGTGCTGCTACAAACATATGATTATTTTATTTCCAAGCTTCCTTCACTGATAAATCATGCTTTGTCAGGGAAATCTAATTTCTGAGTTGAAGAACCTAAGCTGTTTAATTGATTTTTTTTAATATTTCCAACATGGGAAACCAATCCCCAAATGTTGTATTTCCCTTGGTCATGGTTAAACAGATATAGAATTTGATGCACATTCCACATCTTCATTTATATTATCAAGCTCTTCCTGTGGTATATTGAATGATTATCTGGATCTTCTTCTGGAAGTTTATACAATTCTCACATCATCAAGGAAATCTCATCTTACTGAACTGTGAACCCAGCAAAATTTTTGAGTTTTTTGAGCTGACCTTTCTACATAAAAATGAAGTTCATATCCAGATCATTCATTGTGTTGATGTGATCTTTCAGGTTGTGTTCTGCAATAAAATTCTTACTGCTTTGATAACAAAATATAAATCCACATGTATATGCATTAATTTTTGTGCTGACATAAGGGAGAATTGAATATAAAATGCAGCTTAGTTTTGTGAAACATAGAAAATGAGTTCTAATCTATGGCTATAGGGAAATACCTATATTAAAATATAAAAAGAAATATTCGATTAAAATAGCTCGTTACTTTCTTCCAGCAGTCGTAACTAATAAAGCAGCCACTCGGTTTAAATATGGGGCCTAATTAGATTTTCCCCTCCATTTAATGTCTACAACAATAATAAAACAAATGTATGCATGCCTATGTGCATGCATCCATGCATACGTATAAGTTGATTCTGCCTAGTTTCTACCAACATTGCTGTTGTCTCCATTTTTTTAACTTGAGATTGATTGCATTTGCTTATTTTGAATAGACTCCTTTAATAAATCATTTGTCAATATTACGACTTGGAGCAGCTATTATCTTCCAAGAAGCATTTGCTCCAATTCTTAGCCCATAAACTCCAAAAAAAACTAATGTAAACTCTGATACGACATAAAACGTAGTTTTCCCTTGTATTTGAGGTTTCCTTGTGTTTCAGGTGCCAAAATTCTTAATCTGTTGAATGTTGGAAGGCTGTTAGTTCTCTTGCCTCTCTTTCCATTCCTCTGAACATCATATTTGAATTGTTTCCATCCTATTTAAATTTGATCTTGACATTAAATTCATCATTTGAGCATCCAAGTTCTCATTTTCCTTTTTTAATCTTATTTTGATATTTTTAGGTTTCGATCCTCTTCATGCATTGTCTTTATGTTCTATAGCTTTGGTGAATCCTGACTCATTTTGATATCTTAGTTTCTTTTAGCACTACCATCTTCTGGACCTTCTAGAAGTTAGATTTACTCTTGCATCTTCAGCTAGCTATCTAATTGTTGGGGAATTTTCATCTCTTTCTACAAGTTCTATCATTTGCTTGACTATTGGCATTTCTTTCCATCATGATCTTTGTTGGGTTCGTTCGACACATAACAACCTAGGACCTCACATAACATGGCTAGTCGGAAGGTTATTAATTGGGGTCCTAAGCCTTGCTTAGGTAACCAAGAGCTTTGCAATGCATATCCCATATGGGACTAAACATACGGCTGTGCAAGTCATTACATACTCTCATTTTTAAGCTTAGTGTCCTTGCTTGAATGATCCAATTAGAAACACCACGATTGGCTTGTGGTCAGCTTTTCCCTTCCGCAGCACACCAAAAAAAAGGCCTGAGCTACAATGCCCATAGCAACATGAGTGATAGGCTGGGTCAGTTTAAGGGCCTGTTTGGATTAGCTATTGGCCCTAATTGTTGGCCAACGGCTATTGTTGGGGCCAACGGATATCTTATAAAACTGCTGGCCAATAGCTCATTAAAAGTGTCCCAACAGTTGATCTAAACAAGGCCTTAATAACATTTGCAATGAGCTGGAACCTCACCCAACAAGGCTAGCAAAAAGGTTATTAGTAGGTTCCTGGGCCTCAAGCACCCAACTTCCTCAAGACACTATGTGGTGCACGTCTTTAACACAACCTATGACCTTGAGTTGGCATCCTAGACTTCCGTGATGTATTCATGTTATTTTCTTTCACTGTCTTCTTTAGCCATGCCGATAATCTCTTCTAATTCAATGCTTCCTAATACTTCACTCACTGTTTTCTTTTTCTTTTTGACTTGTCTCTTAACTCAGTGTATTTTGTGATTCCATTCATTATGCATGTCCTGTCATCATTTGAAACGTTACTAGATTGTCTTTAAGTTCTCTTCTTTTTTGGTTGAATATTGGGTTTGTTGAGTCTTTTGTTCATCATTTACTGCCTTCCATGGATTCATTTGTTATCTTTGTCTTCAGATTTGGTGATCATACTCTAGTAGTCAATTCTTCTCAACTCACCTAACTGATAACTAGGGATTGCAATTTGTGTTCTCATTATACATGCACCTAGCATTTGACAAGCCTTTTCTACAAGGTTTAAATTTTCTTCTTCTTCTAAACTCATTTCTTTTGCTTGCTGTAATTAGCTCCAGCCCCATGGCTTTTCCAAACCCAATTTCTCGTATCAAAACTCTTTCCATAATATGTAGCTAGCATTCTTGCCACGTCTATCATCTATTGCTAGTTCATTTGTAGTGACTTTTGCTTATGGATCTTAAGAGGGCACTTGGTAAACTAAATGGGATTACGAAGGTGATCTTAGATTAATGGTGATCCTTGTTCCACATTGATCTTATCCCTAGTGATCTAAGATCATCATGTTTGGCATGCCATATCTTCGTAATTAAAGATTTCTGGATATCATGGTAAAGCTGCTTGGTATGTGTTATGTTAGCGGAAGCTTTGATACCAATGATTCGGTCACTGGCCTACATTCACGAACGAAGGAGAGTAGAGAATTTTACTATCAAGAAGAATAGGTGATTATAAAAACTGTTCCCCACTAAACTCTGAAATTATTGGGATCTCTTTTCTACTAAAGACTCTCAAAAATCCTTAGACCTGCATACACCCAATAGGACCTTCTCTTGAACTTTCATAATAATTTTCTGAGTTACTCAGGATGCCTCAAGATCAGGGTCTGGGTTTAAGCCAAAGCCAGAGCTACCTTGAAAGCCAAGGTTACTTGTGCTTATATAGAGGAGGGAGAATACTACAAGGATTAGGATTAGAGTTGTACACATATATGGAAACATCTCTTGCTTTACCTTCTGAATTCCAAAACTATACGGACTGGAATTGGTCTTAGTTGGATATGGAAAACCTTTTCTTCTTGAGCTTTTAAATTCCAAGACAAACTCTAATAGTATGCCATGGGAATTCAAGATTGCTGACCATGCATTACCAAAACTACTGATATATTTTGCAACTACCATGATAATTTATCATTAGTTCATATTATTTATTATCATAATATGTAGATTAAATTATAATATTATATTATGGCATAATATTATATTAATTATATAATTATAATACTATATTATAATATAATATTATAATATAATATTATATAACATTATAATATTATAATATAATATTATATATGATACCATATTACTATAATATAATATTATAATATTAAATTATATTATATTAATATGAAAATAATATCAAGTGCATTTTGGTTCCCAATTCTTAGCTCAAAATCATTGTCTAGGGTAATCTTGAATATTCGTCTTCAAAGATTAGTATGGGATTATTAGGTTGGACGGTGATTCTAAAGGCAGGATGATTTAGGATTACCGTCACATTGGATCATTAGGGTGCAACCAAATATGGTGATCCCATCACCTTTACCTAGATCCTTGGTGATCTTGGGTGGATCACCGATGATCCTGGTCATCGATAGATCAGCCTACACCAAACATCCCCTAATATGTTTGTCTGCTGCATCTTGTTGCTGGGTGAGAACTTCCAATCAACCTTGCGATTTCTTGCTTTTGCCAGCTGCCCCATTTCATTGTTAGCCATCTTTACAAGTTGTCCAACTTTTGAATATAACCTTCATTCCCTTAAATTAGAGCCTTTGCTACATGATTTTCATAGAGTTAGTACACATGTAATCCTGCATCAAGTGTTTCAATGAACAGATACATCTTGGCTTGCTGGCAAGCTTGGTTAATGCTCTTGAGTTTGAGCTCATGTATTCATCTTCAAAGCCTGGTCCTAAACTTGTATAAGTTTCAGTTAACAAAGTAAGCTAAAGTTGAGCCATAGGTACTGCACATTATCCAAGCTTGACTCAATTTTGTATGCATGAAAGGCATTTGATTAGTTACAGTATATTTTTGTGAAGTCAACCTATTGCCATTTTAGTTTTTATTATGATAGAATGTTATAGGCTGTGGAATTTAGGATATATAGAAACAGGCTTAACTGGACGAATGTCATAGTAAATCTGAGGCTGAGCAAGCTCACACCAGTAAAATGCCTAGAGAACCTAGTGGAGCTTGTGCTTAGGACAAAACCAAAAGAACTGAGCTAAGTTTATCTTAGCTTTCAGAACTTTTATCTTACACAAAGTGGGTTCAAGGCTTGCCTGACTCATTCTTGTCATAGTCAGATTGCACCTCAGAATTGGTTGTACCAGGTGGTTGTAGCCACTGGGAAACAAACTTGGTCATTTTATTTTTTATATTTTTGTGGCTGGACTTATTCTGTCTTATGAGTTCAAAGAAATGGATTTAGGAAAATGATACCAGCCTATTGTAATATGTTTCACTGGAAAACATGTTTTATGCTTGCTGTCTTATTTCCATACAAGTTCATAAATATTGGCATATGAATTTGGACATGAATATTTTTGAGGTAAACGGAGGGACATCAGTCCCAACCATTTATTTAAGAACTAGAAAGGAAATGCAAGTGACAGTACAAAGAAATACAGACAGAAAAGCAAATAACAGAGGAGAATTTGCCCATGAATATTGCATTATAGATTCATGATGATTTCTGCAGATGCCTCCTGTGTGTGGCAAGATTTGTCTGTTATGGTACATATTTGGCTTCATTTTTGGTGAAATGTTGTGATTTAGTTCTTGCTACACAAGTTTCAGTTATCAAAGGATGAAGGTTATATTGATGGTTTCACTTAAGCTTTCCAGCATAAACACTTTCCCTAGAGTCCAGGAGATTGGTCCTAGAATAATTTGCCAGTGATATCCTTGAGGATGTTGTTAATAATTACTATTTAAGGTGGTAGCGACTATTTTATTGAGTCTAAAGTACTAATGGACATTTGAATACCATAATTACAGGGGACATTCCAGTGGCAATTGATATAAACATGCTATCCTCTCTCTCTCTCTCTCTCTCTCTCTCTCTCTCTCTCTCTCATGCATGCACGTGTGTGGAGAATATTCTAGTCTGCAGCTAGCTGTTGGACTGAATCTTTAACCTTTTAAATTACAACATTAGACAACAGCTGGGAGCTTACAGCTTTAACTCTGTACTAGTAAATATATTGGAAAATACCTTATTTATCTTTGTTCTGATAAAATAATTGCCATTAACTTTGACTCATTACCATCTATTAGGCATCATCTTTTCATGTCTGGTTGTCCACTGTTCGCCCCCAGCAATCATAGTTTTCTTATTTCTGGATTACTATCTTACTTTGAAAGCCATGCATACAGTTTAGTTAAATATGTATTTCCTATTCAAGAATAATCTGGCTACATTTCATTTGATATAAAGTGTATGCTGTAATGAGACTGATATCAGCCAAGCCTGGATACCATGAACATTGTTAAATTTTCTGTCGTGTGCATGTTGTTTTTAGTAACCTTTTTGCATGATATACAGACTTTGAAAATATGAACACCCTAAGATTTTGTGCTGAAATTTGATGTATCATTACAGGAGAGGGAGATAGCAGCAGCAGCAGAGAAGCTTGCAGAGTGTCAGGAGACCATACTTCTTCTTGGCAGGCAATTGCAAGCAATGCGTCCACCAGCTGAATCTTTGAGTTCCTCTCCTAACAATAGATATCGAATTAGTGATTTCTTTTTAGAAAATGAACCAGGCCCAAGTCGCTTTAGCCCCCAACTCATGCATACCTCACCACACTTGGGTCACTCTGAGAGGGAAACCGCTGCTGCCTCCATGACATGCAGAACAGTAGGCGAGTCTCTATTGGATGGATACAGCTGCCACATGAGCCCATCTGAGACTGAAGTAAGCTCATTTCATAGATCACCCATCAGCTCGAAGCGCCAAAAGCACAGGTCATCCAGATCATCTTCCTCTTCTTCCTTGCCTAATGTCCTGCCTGAGAAACAAGGACGTGGTTTCAGCAGATTTTTCTCAAAGGGGAAGAGTGATCATTGAGGCATGCCTTGATAGCAATTCTCCACTGCATATAATTGTGTGACTAGATCTGATCAGCCATGAGTTATTAAATCTCCCTTAGAACTTGTGAAGTTTGCAGTCTTTAAAAGTAGTTTTCTGAAGCTCAATGGATTCTGCATGCAGAAGATGATGTTTGTTTGTGATAGTAGTGGTGCTCTTCAATTTTATCCACTGAAGTGTCAGGGCCTTGCGTTGAGCTTCTCAAATTACAGTTTGTCAAAGCCACATGCCATGTGTCCTTGATGATGATCAACTGATTAGGAAACGAGGACAGGAATCATAGGTCTCCCACAGTGAAGGTGTGAAGGCTGCTGTAAATTGGCATGGAGGAGCGCATTCATTTTTTTCCCCTTTTCTTGTGAAGAACAAAAGATTTGTATTAGACAGCTGTGTTTTTGGCACTGTTATTTGTTTCTGTACAGTTAACTTGCATATAAGCTGTTGCAATTGAAGATTATGGTCTCTTTGGCAGTAAATTTTGTTCATTGATTAATATTACTCAACTGAGAGTTTAAAAGCGTAACATGCAACTGGACTTGTTAAGATGGCTATTGCTGGCAAGCATTGATAAATTGTTCACCATCATTGTCAGGCTTGTCATGGCATAATCTAAGGTAGCCCATCTACATTTTTGTCACCATTTTATGTGTCTAAAGATTGTTTCAGATTCTGCATATAAAGTAGTTAGATATATGATCTGTCAGTAAAATATAGATTCTTCTCCAAGCCTTTTGCAAGCCACAGGAATCACTTGCTACTTATCCAACATGGTTCCATCATCGTTCTGTTACTCCAAAGCTACACAGTATGGCATTTCAGTAGTTGGCAATAGAACTTGAATTCTCTTTCATATTCAGTCCGTCTCAGTCTTATAATTGCTTTGCATTCTGTATTTTTTTTCACCACAATATTGGTCATGTTTGTCCAAATGGGTCTTGCGGTTATCAGATTTACTCTCTTTTCTCCATCTTCACCATATTCCT
The DNA here is from genome assembly GCA_017589505.3 of Metroxylon sagu. Taxonomy (NCBI): domain Eukaryota; kingdom Viridiplantae; phylum Streptophyta; class Magnoliopsida; order Arecales; family Arecaceae; genus Metroxylon; species Metroxylon sagu. Next base: position 2,968,627 of record JACVBY030000657.1, read on the forward strand.
CTGACAAGCAAATTCAATTGACATTCACTATCTGTTTCCTCTTGCGATCTACAGACACAGCATATCAATAAGGCTTCAGGAATGGCCATCAACTTGGATCAACATGTTGAAACTGAGATCAATCTTATATGGAAGTTAGAATCCTTTTACAATTGGCAACTAATTATTTCAGCTTTGTAGTATCAACTTCTCAGGATTAAATATAGCATCGGTAAGATAAGCCAGTTTTGATTGGATGACCAACTTGACCAGCACTCTGTTTAAAGGAGCCCAGCAAATGCCTACCACTAAATGCTTATATATTACCAAAATAATAAATCTTCAGACGCTCTCCTTCCACAACTTTAATTCAATATTGATTCTAATCACTTTGTGAGACAAGCTCTGCAGTCTATGCGGTTGGGGTAAGCTCATGTGATCTTCTTTATAGACTCTTACCACCCTGCTTACTTCATGACAATGTTCCAAATTAGCCTAAATTACAGTCATGCCCAAACAAAGAAAATTGTTAACCATTACATAAAAACTCTTAAGTTATTTGGTAAGGCATATTTTGAGGTCACCTATTTTTTTTTAAGAAACTACACTTGACCCAGGCCACAAGTACCCAATCCAAGATGGTTGATATTAAAAGCGAGATTGAATTGTGAACTGTGGGGATGCCTGTGAACTAGTGATGAGCTAGGGTGTATATCACTGCATATCAAACTCCGATAAGGCTTCAACTTGTCACAAATAGGACACTCCAGATTTAAACTGCACCATTCTTTAGACTCGATATAATTTTCCATTGAAAGATTGCCATCAGTAAGTTGTTTGATGAATGTGTTGAGGTATAGCTACAAGTATATGAAAATCTAAAAAATCTGCAAGAAAGAAGGAAAAACTAATTTGGTTTTAAGACCATAAGCTAAGTAATAGAAGAATAACCAGAGAAACTAGAAGTTATATCTTGAATTATCTCAACCAAAGACTGGACGAGGAATATATAGCTGTTTTAGTGAAGCCCTACCATGTTGAGTATCATTGATGAAATTGTAAAAAGTATCATTAAGACAATTTTAGATGTTTTGGTCTATTTTTCTTCATTTCCTCTTTTATATGTAGCCGTAACTTGAATTAGAAGTCCTACTTGTTTTTCAGGAATAAAAGAGTATTTTTATTATCATTTCTTTTATTTTTAGATTATTTATAAAGGGAATAAAAAGTACTTAGTTATAATGGAACTATGAAGTTCTAAAGGCTTTGGAAATCCAACAACTATAAAATGCAAGTCATCTCTCAGTCTTTCATCTTAAAATCCAAAAAGGTTTTTCTCTTTTTTCCGAGCTCTCTAATATTATGCTTGGTGGATTTTGAAGCAACTCTGATGGATTCTAAGAATTATTCAATATAAGTTGGCAGATTCTAGAGAGTTGTAGATGATCTACACTGACTCTGGACATCAATGAAAGCCTTCAATTGGAAAGTGTTACTGCCATTTACCCATTATCTTAGCATAATGGATTCTATGTATTCTCTAGTAGATTATGAAGGCACTCTGATGGCTTTTAGGGCTTGTTCAATGATTAATTGTAAAAAGGTACTCAAACAAAAGCTAGTTGTTGAGTCAAAAGCTGGGTCAATTCAATGATCCAACGAAGTCTTTCCTTGTCATCAGCATCCCTTGCTTTAGTAAATTAACCCATTGACTAGCAGTAAGCTATACAAAAGAGTCACCATCCTCAACCATGTTCAATGAAACGCTAAAAGGTAATAATACATAAAGCCTCATCATGGGCACTAGCAGTTCCTCCCACGTCAATGACTTTGATATTCAGCCCTACCATACTTCAATCAAAATCATTAAGAAAGCCACAGAACTCTCCTGCAAACTTGACCAACTTTTTGGTTAAAAATATGCTTTTAGTCCTCAAAATTCAAATCAAATTCATTTTGGTCCTCAAATTTATTTTGATCCTCAAACTTTCCGTTGTTATAATTTAGTTTCTCATATTTTGAAAATATTGCATTTTTGATGTCACGTGGGATCAGTTAAAATTGACAGAATATCTAATATATTATCTAGACACAAAAACATGAATTGATAGATTGAATGGCACGTCAACTATTTCATAAATTTTAACTGATCCTACATAACGGAATGTCAGGAGTGCAATATTCTTAAACTACAACAACTGAAAGTTTGAGGATCAAAGAAATGTCAGGAGTACAATATTTTTAAACTATAACAACTAAAAGTTTGAATACCAAAAGTATATTTTTGCCTAACCTTTTTTTTTTCAGTTTTTTTATTCTTATTCATTTGGGACCAGCTCCTGTTGCAACCATGTTTAAGATATAGACCGTTAGCATGGCCCTTGGCCTTGGAGGATTGACTAGAATAGCCAATTGCAACATCCGAAGCGTACTTGTTAGATCAATTAATCTGGATCGAGTTACGTGACAAATAAAATTGAGTTATAATCTTTAAACCATTTTTTTTTATTTGATGTAGGATTATTCATACATAGAGGTGTTGCAATTAAGGTATTACACCAATTGATATTGAACAACTTCAATGGACAATTGAGGCCCACCAGTCCTTGTGCTTGTGACTTGCCAATCGAGCACTGGCTTCACTCCGACAACCACCACGCAGGATCTGTGGGTGGCCACCCTGCACGGGGGACCTCATCATCCCAGCGGTGCAAGCCTCGTGTCGGAGTTGGATATTATCTTGGCCCCGGTGACTGGACTCTCCAGCTAAGCCTACATATAAGACACTGGGGTGGGGTGGGTCTAGGATGCAGATCTCTCTATCACCCCATTGTTGCCTCCCTGTGGCCGCTACTCCTCCCATTTGGGCCCTGTTAATCTCGTGCACAGTGCACAGCCACAGAGATTCACCAGGTTGTTCCCATGGGCCCTTTTAGCTAGTCCTTGTGACATCCTCCTCCAATGCCCACTGGCCAACCCCTTCATGAAATAGGAGAGATGGAATAACTTTCTTTTGCTGTGAGGAAAGTGACAATCTTAAGTAGTTTTGGACGCAAAGACTCTCGCAGATAGAGGTTTAATGTGAGCTAGTCAATAAAGTTCATTGAGAAGATTGCATCCTTATCAATCTTAATGGATGTCCTTGTCCTATAATGGAGTGCAGCAGACTACTGAAAGACTGCTCTCACCCTTAGATTTGGACCATCTAGAGGGCAGCCTATTGAAATATCACTTCTCCCATGATAGAGCAATGACAAGAAGGATAAGAGGATGATCATGATTAGGGGCGTTGCCATCATGGCTTTGAATGAAAGCTATTATAGGATTGTGACAGGAGTTGTTTTGTTTGGTTGGCCTCTCATTTAGTTAGATAATTAAAATAGAAAGCATTGTCTAGCTAGTGCACCATTATAACCACCACTTTACAAAGGAGATGATGGCCATATTTGACCATGAAATGCATGCTGAGAAATTTCATGCTGCATGAGCAATGCAAGGGACCTGATAGTGTCTTCATGGTGGTGTGACTACTTTAATTTATTCATATGCTACAGTATGAGCAGAAATATTGTACATAAAAGTTCTAATAATTCTAATAATTTGAAAGCTTCTGGCATAATATTATATAAAACCAACAGCTCCCCCTCCCCCTCTTTCTCTCTCTCCCTCCCTCTCTCTATCACTTTCAGTGGTTTTGGAAAAGTGGGATTGAGGGAAGGAGTGTTATCCACAAGGAATATTGGTATAATTGCAATGATAATGACAAAAAGGTATTAGATACTTCTAAGGAACATTTGGGGACCAATACAAGATGCCAATAAGAAAGGATAACAAACAAAGGTGCTATGATATATTGATACTATTTATTGTCATCCCATATTGGCCAGCAAGTGGTGCTCACTTTGCTAACGTAGGCAATATGATTTAGTATAAATTTTGAATTTATAAACTATACAATCATTATTAGCATAGTAGCACCTTATCGTAATACCATAACTATGGTAGATGAAGTACCCTATAATGACATAACAATTGTACAATTGCTATTAAGAATGTATGAGACTTATTATGTTAAATAAGATAAATCAATAAAAATTGTACAATTGTGACAACTATTAAAATTAAAATACATAACGAAGAATTACTTTTGTGTGTTTCAGGGGAAAGAATAAAGTTCCTAGTAGCTATATTATATAAAATAGCTTCATGGTTATAGATACCCCTAACTCTAATAGAATAAATAATCTTCCTGTTTGGTTGCTTCGATTGTAGCTCTAACTAATCAACTCGACTTTAACTATCTAACCTTAAACAACCGATTGAACCCAAATCTCACTATTTGACCTAAATTTAACCATCCCATCCGAACTAATGACATCCTATCACACACATCCATTTACTATCAAATCCAATCACCCCTCATCAAGTTAGATCGAGCTAGATCATGCTTACTTCAATATTACACCAACTAAATCAATCAACTTTTATCCAATCTTAGCTTACTTGAACCTAACTCTAGGGTTGATCATAATATATACACCTTAACACCTATTTGTCATAACTATACTCACATTACCCTTGATAACTACATCTCATATTTCATTCCTTTATCATGAATATACTCTTAAATGAATCTTTTTATATATATATAAGGGGTGTATTACAATAAATCCACCATCTTTTAAAGTCACCACCATTCTCTTCTGGGACAATATGATAAGTAGCACCATTATAGACCTCTATCTCATTATTTCTTATAACTTCCTTGTTTCCTTATTTCCACTACTCCATTTGCCATATGTCTTCTCAAATACTGTCCCTTCATGCTGCTTCTTTTACACCAAATCCTAGTTCTATTAAAAAAGATAAGATACTACCCATAAAAAGAGGGCTATTACATGATTCAAGAAATGTTTGGAGTTAATACTAGCTCTTTTGATGGTAAAATACTAGAATACCAAAAGGAAAAGGGTGGATGATAGCAATTGATAATGCTTGTTCCTAAAGCAATGCTTGAAGGAATTATCGGAGAAGGCTTGATAAATAAGGCATCCTTTCTAGTCCTAGATACATAGACTTAGGCACATAGTTCTTTTTGGATGGAGCCTAGAGTGCACCTACTGTGTACCATTAGATAGGTATATGGTGGCTGAGATCTAGAAATTTAAACTTTTAGTTTCCTTATGTATCTTAGGATGCTATGTTTAAGGGCCTTGATGGTGTGAAGTTTTTTTAAAGGGTTAGATCAAGAAGCCCTGAATCTTATCCACCCTTGTAAATGCCCAAAAAGAAAAAGGAAAAAGAAAAATCAACTAGCTCATTACTATAAAAGCAAAATAAATGAAAAATAAACTAAGTTGAGCTAAGAGAGAAACAAGCCAATACCTTATCAAGGAGCAAGATTTTTCATTGATTAAAAAGAAATTAAATACAAGCTATAGTGATTTAAATATCAAAGTAATAAATAAAGAGAAAACAGTAGAAGAAAGGCTTTTCTAGTAGTGTCTTGATCGAATTTGATATGATTTCCTTCTATTTGGAGATCTTTTAGGAGGCATTTGGTAATCCAAATAGGATTAAGAGAAAAACAAGCCAATTCCTTATTAAGGAGCAATAATTTTCATCAATTCAAAAGAAATTAAATACAAGCTATAGTGATTAAAATATCAAAGTAATAAATAAAGAGAAAACAATGGAAGAAAGGCTTTTCTAATGGTGTATTGATAGGATTTAACATGCTTTTCTTCTATTTGGAAAAGATCTTTTAGGAGGCATTTGGTAATCCAAATAGGATTAACATGATGATTTTAGATCATTAATGATTTTTATACTAAAGTGATTAGATCCTTGGTGATCTAAGATCACCATATTTGGTCTGATATATGTCAATGATTAAATATTCCTAGTGATTTAAGATCACCACGTTTGGTATATGATAAGAATATTGGATCATTGATTATGAAATACCAAAATTATCTCTTGAAATGAGCTTTGATACTAACTTGGTGTGATAACTAATTCATATTACTAATCTATTCTCTATTTTATCTGCAAGTGTAACCTATTTCTTCTGCTGAGCTTTTTTTTAGAGATGCATTGCTTGAGTTAGCTAAATTAAAGAGAATCAATCTAGCAATTCATTCAAATAGCCATGGCTTGTTACTTTGTGACAATCATGTTCATATGTCTTAGGAAACTCTTGTAGATATTGATTTATTTGTAAAACTAACTTATATAGGTGTAATAACTATCTCCCCACTTATGATACATTATGAGCATAATGAATGCTTCCATGCTTACATTACGCTCCAACTCTCAATGTTTATGCCTTACATCTCACTCTTATTTTTTCAAGTACCGAAGAAGCCATGTCCCCTATTACAAGATCGATTAGCTTAGTCAATCATATCACCCCAAATCATGCCTTGGTCTCATAAGTAGTAGGAAATCATATTAGATGATTGGTGAGATGAGACGAGGTGTCAATAACCCCAAATTTCATCCATAAATCCCCCCCTCCCCCCCCCAACCTTCTAAATTTGGATCAATCACCAAGGTTTTTTTTCCTGTCATCATTGCTTGGAAACGCCAAATGGCAGCCATTCTTTGTGTATCACCTTTTTTTTTTTTTTTCCAATAGAGGCTCGAGTCACCCACATCTGGCTCTACATCGCCCATGTTAAAGCTCTCCCTAGTGATGAGGCCACCATGCTTGGCTTGGTCATGGATTGCCGCATGCACTTTGATTTACCCTTTGATGAGGCCTATGTTGAGAGTTGTGTTCCACATGTGCTTCACCGAGGTTATGATGTTGGAGCTCTTAGGTTATGGCAGGCTTGCTCAAGCATACGAGAGGATTAGATGGGCCATCTAAGCATTCGTGAAGAAGCTACTATGGGAGTAGGAATGCTTTATGAGAGGCAATTTTATTCCAAATATTTATTATAAGATCACTATCTTATGGTGAACTTAGATATCCATCCTTAGAGGCAGATTGCAATCACTAGATAGGCCAATGATATTTAAGATGGGGGTGATTTGGGATCATCGCCATATGGGATCATTAAGGTGCAACCAAATATGATGATCCCATCACCTTCACTTACTAGAGATCGTGAATGGATCATCCAATACCAAAAGCCCTCTTAGGAGATTTTTCTAAACTTGAGCTCCTCCTTCCTTTATACCTTGTTAGATATGATAATGTGGTTGACTCTTGGGTTGAAGGAATTTAAATCTTATGGAATTTATGAAGGAGAAGAGAAAGGAGGAAGAGCTAAATCTAAGAGAAACTAAGAGATTAAAACATAGGAGGATGGAATAAAGATTAGAAGGGTCTCCTAATTCTCTTCTTCTAGGGAATATTTATAAATGGATGTAAGAATGGATTAGTGACTGAATTTAAATTTTTAAATTGAAAAATGATTGATATGATGTCAAGTAGCATCTAATCATTAGCCCAACAAAAGAGCTATAGATCAAAAAATTCAAATTTAGATGATTTAATAGCTTAGTTGCTCTCTTGTAAATTTGATGGCTAGAAATTTTTCCTCAATTAGTTTTAAAGAAAAAATTAGAGCTCAAAAATAGCAGATTTATTTGATATTCTCACTTTTTTTCATTTTTTTGAAGATTTTTGGATAATTTTTTTTGACATTCTTGGGGCAATTTTAATTGGTTGCTTATAGAGATTCAAAATTACAAAATTGTAACAAGATATAAGGGTTGTAAGGGATGAATACAATTGAAATTTGAGCTAATACAAGCTTATTTCATATGGTTTCAAAGTTATCTAAATTGGGCTCAATTTGAACCATGTTGTATTTAATTTACTTGCATGTGTAGGAAATTGATCAAACATAATTATATGTGAAATAGTCTAAAGGAATCCATAAATCACTTATTAAGATGAAGGGAGGTGGAATTAAAGTTTAATTTATAAAGAAATGGATCAGAGTTAGCAAATTGGGCTAAATCGAAGAAGTTGGGATTTTAGATAATTTAATAAAAATTAATGGGATGTTCAACTGATTGGCCAATTAGAGATAAGATTAGGTTAGAGAGTGAATAGTGAATTAAGTTTTTTGAAAAAAAAAAAAAAAAGGATACAAGAAATTAGATTGAAATATGTGAACTGGAGGTCCAAATTAGAAAAACTAAATCAATTGATATTGTTGGATATAATTAGGCTCAACTAAGGGTGCAGCTGATCCATTGAACTTGGGAAGGGGTGGGATTTTAACCAATTTTACGCTAAATTAATAGAAGTGGAAAAGGTGGGTTAGTGGAATAAAAGTCCAACAAATATGAGGAGCTCAATTTAAGTGCTAGATCATTTATTGATTTTAGGTCAAGGAATCTTTAAAGGGACACTCAACATTATATATACCATTGTGTTAAACTATTTCAATTTGGAGTTTACCTTAGGTGTGGTGAGTACTCTTGGTTTAATTATAATAACATGTTTAAAGTTTTGTTTAAAGTTTTGACTATGGAAATTTTAGGAACTTCTTGTGAGGGTTGATTGCTTAGAGAAGAGGTATGTCCATTTGGCTATGACTAAGTTACAAGTTAATTAGCAATAGTTAAATAGGATTATAATAATTGAAATGGTAAGCCTTCTTTTTGCTTTCCTCTGCTTAGCAACTATGATAGATCCTAGAATATTAATATGGCCAATTTGAAAAGGTTAGGATGGGACATTGTAGAAAGGTCTATCATGTTTAAAAATTATTCATGATAACTTTGTAGAATCACAATTTTTTTATGCAAGGTCCATTTTCAATATCTCAAGTTTCGAAATAAAGCTTTTGTTGAGTAACACAATAAATCATCCTCAAGAAGTATTCTACACCTTGTTGAGGTGGAGGTTCAATGATATTTGTTACACAACATGGAACAATTAAAGGAAAATTTTTCTTTTTGAGTAATATTTTAACTAAACCTATCTTTTAATTCAGATGGAATCAAGTGATGCTGTAGGAAGCAAGAAGTTTGTATTTAACTCTTAAATAAGTTTTATGCTCATATAATTTCTTTACAACTTGAAAAAAAGAAAAAACTTCTTTTAACTAGAAAAGAAATTTAACTTGAATTTGGGGACGTAAATCTGACTAGTATAACCATAAGTACTATAAATCAAATTTATAATCAATTAATGAGAAGAAAATTTATTTAAAAATATTTTTCTATAATTTTTTATAAGAGTTTCAAGAAACGAATCGAAGGAACTATTACATTCTCTCCACGATTATATTAGTGATGATAATTTTATGTTGTGATAATTATACTTGCTAATACTTTCCATGCATCTAAGCAAGAAGTGGAGGAAAAAAAATCAAAAGAAGAATTCCTAACCACCTCATGTGAAGTTATTTGGTATGTTGATAGCATAGATGATATATCTAACATATATTGACTAGCAGAATCATACTAAACTTTGTAGGAGCCAATGAATTTGCAGATAAAGATTTTAACAATTAAAAATTTATTTTTTTTCTTATCCCTTAAGTGACCATGTGAGCAAATGGAATACAAAGGTTTTCACCAAATTTTAATTTAAATTTTTTATGAGATACAGTATTGAATTTTAACTAGATTTCTATATTTGTACCCGAATAACTCTAGCATATTTTACTATTATAAAGTCTTATTTCTAATATGATTTTCTATCATATTTAATGCTCGTATTAGGATTTGGGCTGTAGTCTATATATTCTTCTAAATTATTATGAAAAGAAATCAAGTTTGAGATATTAACATATTTTTTTTAGCAGCAACTTCAACGAAAGATTCTTAAATTTGGATTGTTTTCATTTTACATATTTAATTAAAACTCATTTTTCACTCTTTAAGCTGAATCACATGCCAAGAAGTTTTAGGGTTTATTCTTTATTTTATATGAAAAGAAAAACTATTTCTGAAAATAGGATCTTCTGGAAACTATTTTTAGGAATAATGTCTGCCAAATTAGATCAATTTTTTTTTTTTCCCACGCCGGTTGAAGTCAAACGATTTGTAAAATTACCTGCCTAACCGATGATTTATTAGCACAGGTCAGCTTAAGAATGCTCGCCATGGTGCGCCTCCCTCTGCTAAACTCTTCCCAAACAAAGCTTGGGCCTAATTGGAAGGGATCCAAGTCCTTGAAACCACGTAGTGCCAATCCCAGTCGGGCGCAACACCACCCAGAAACGATGTCACTGAAATTTTTTTCCTTCTTTTATTAAAAAAAGTAATGTATCAGCTGAAATGATCCGCCGGATGAACGATTTCAGCAGGATCCATTTTATTTTATTTTATTTTTTTAAGGAATTGAAGAGCCTGTGCTATTATAAATCGTCCACAGGACAGATGATTTTAATGGAAACTAATATTAACATGCATTAAAATAATTTTTAAAGGATTTTTTTCAGAAATATTTTTTTTTTTTTTTTTCATATTTAATAAAGAATAACCCCGAAGTTTTATACCTATGGATCTTAGAAATGCCAAACGGTTTGGCATGCAACTAAATTCTTCCCTCCAGTTTGGGTTGGTTCTACATGTCTCCAAACAGGAGTGGTTTAAGGGTGGCCAGCACCCGGAGCTACCTTGACGAATACCAGACAGAAGTAAATATAAAATATTCTGCACAAGTCTGGAAGATAACATTATCTCTCACATCAGTAGTGTTTTTTTTTTTTTTTTTTTAATGCATGATTGCAGCAGAGCAGACCGAGTCACAACGGCAAAACCAATCCCCGGAATCACTTGGATGGTATATCGTCGAACAGTTTAGTTCCTGTCTCTTTTCAAACGTTTGAAATCTCCTCTCGGCCGCCTTTTCCGGGCGGCAGAAGACTCCATCGAGATCTCCGTCATCCGTCACCCAAGTGGTGGCCTTGCAGTAGTTTTCTGTCGCGCATGGGACCTTCTCTTCACGAACTCTACGTAAGCGAAGGGGAACGAACACATGGGTGGGGTCTCCAGTCGCCATGTTTTCTCCGCAAGTTGCTCAGCGAAACGTTTCTTCTACCAGGTTGCGCAACGTTGGGGAGGTATCCTTGGAGTGGAAGTTGGCTACATTGGCTGTAAAGCCGTGCTGGAATATCCAGGCCCATGGTTTTAGGGACGCTACTGGAGATGACTAAGACCAGCGCCTTTGATGACTTTTAACCATAGGAGACTTGATAGACACACAGACGGCAGAAATATCTAAATTTCTCGAGGGAGGTGATGGGAGAAAATGATGCAGGTGATTGCGCTCATATCCATTGCATCGTTTGCATTCTAAGTTCATTTTTGACTAAAATATATTTTTGATCCTCAAACTTTTATTCAAAACTTATTTTCAAGGTTAACAGGGTGACACGTTAGATGTTTGGATTGTAATATTTTTAAAGTCTCATGATGAACCAAATTAAAACAAGCAAAAGTTTAAGGCCCAAAGTAAGTTTTGAGTGAATTTGAGGATCAAAAGATATATTTTCACCTCGATAATAAACTAGGCAACAATAATAGTCACATACAGAATACCCTTACTCAGGGAAGAGATTTAATTTCAGTACACTTAGCCTAATTGCTAAGGATTTTATTAGCTTGATAAGCTGGTGCCTTCGTGTACTTGTGGTCCTATGTAGTCCTATTGGAGTGATGGCAAGCCTTGATTAAAGGCCAACTATAAAACTTCTCTCTTTATTTTTTATTTAATTATTTATAATTAAAATTAAAAAATAACAGAAATATTGATTTGGTTAATTTTAAACACAAAACATGGAAAGTCCATGGAACAATTATATATGCAGTAGGGTGGGATAAAAAACAACTATATTTGAAACTTTAAAGCAAATAGAGGGACAATTCATTATTTAGCTTTACTGAATCTTATATAGCAACACCAATTTGTCTTATATATTGCACATGTTATGGCATATAATACATTTCATTCAAAATATATGTAATATATTTTAGTTACATATGTAACATCAAATCTAATATGATATCAATAAAATATATATGATTTTTTTTAAAAAAAAAAAAAATCAAGTTGAGTTATTATTTGGCTTAGAATTTGAGTCATATTGAGCTGAACTCTAAATCTGACATGAGTGGATTTAGTTGAATTAACTCATTATGTTAATAAAAAAAATTAACTCATTGTTTAAGATATCAGACCAAATCAAAATGGATGAAATGTGTCTAGAACATTAGTGCACTATTTTTACACAGAGTTTTTCTCTTTTTAGGGTGCAACCTTGAGAAATCTAAGTTCAATTCTACTTATCTAATCTTTTTATGACCCATCTATCATCATGTTGACTACAAAGTCTTTATTAGCACATTGCATGAGATTTTTCAACTGCACTAATCTTTTATTAGTATGTTGCAGGGATTATTTGTAAGCAGCTTGACTTCAGTTGAAAACTAAAGGAGTTGGCTTGAATTTGGCTAGCATGAGCTAGTTTTTTGATTCATTTAAACTGACACTGCTTCCACGTACCAAGTTTGTTGTTAGCGACCACAATTATAATCTCTTTTTAGTGTACATCCCTTTCATCCACCAGGTTCTTTTTTTTAAACATAACCATAACTATAATTTTGTTTTTATCAAAAAGAAAAGCTCTGGAATTCCACTACCAGCTGGTTTAAAACAAGGGCCTATTTCTTTATGTTTCCACATAACAATTGATAGATATGCCTCGGAAAAAAAGAAGATTCCCTTGGCGATTCATATACTGTTAGCTTTTCCTGACAAATCTTAATTTTATTGCATCAGTGATCAAGTGGAGCTCCTTTCGGTTGGTTGCACTAGGTCTGGTCAAGATGGCAGGGGCTGTCACACTCCAACAAGGACACCCAAAGGACCACCTTCCTGTACCTGGCTCTCCCCACCCTTCCCTCGTTTATCTCCCACAACCCACCATCATTAAAATACTCCTACAAAGCCGTCACCGTCCTCATTACCCTGCTACAGGCCGGTCCTTTGTTTCACTTCATCCTGCCACTTGCTTCCAGCTTCTGCAATGCTAGACCAAGTAGCATGGAAGTAGACAAATACCACTCAAAACTTGGACATTAACAAGAACAGATTGAATGCTTCCAACTAGAAATAGAGATAAATTAATGAATCCTATGTTATGGTTCATTCCAATGTGCTAGCACAAGCTGGCTCCCCAACTGAAAGCTTGCCTGTATTCATGGACTATGGCTCCCCTTTCTTGTCACTTGTTCCAAATCAATTGAGAAGAAGATGAACCATCAACCATAATATGGACAGCATTTTATGCATTCAAAAGTTATTGGCAATTATTTTGATCACTCAATAAGGCTTCCTTCTGTAACTAAACATCTACGGTTAATATAGGCAGCATATCCAGAAGGTGATTGTGCTGCTGGGTTTATTGTACCTTAAGACAGGATATTATGTTCAGTTTACATCATGTTTGTTTTGAATTGGAAAAGGTGATGAAAGAAAAATTAAAGCTCTAAGATGTGGCTTGAGCACATCAACTGCACCACCATACCATTCTCTAGGTTATGGTTAGAATATAGGCTGTTATAATAGTTTTAGAGGTGCATGCCTGAAGTAATTTGATATATATAGGAGAGAAAAGAGACAAAAATACATCAAAAATTATATGAAAATAGTGATAAAAAAATATTTAAATTTTTTACATCTTATTAAAAGTATGAATCTAAATAGGATAGAATGGATAAAATAAATTTATGCAGCTGATTCTATCTAGCTTGTTATTTATAATTAGTTGCGAGGAGGTTTCATGCATCATATTTGTATAAACAATAAAAGTATTGCTATTTGGTTATGGTGTAACATTTGTACTCTTACCTTGATTTTCATTTAACATTTATATATTTATATTAGCTGAAAATTATATATTTTTTAAAATAGCTAATAGTCACTTGCACTAATATAGAAGGAGGGTATTTGCTAGGGATGGTGATGGACAGAATTTTTGCTAGTATTCGAATAAGAACGAACTAAAAAAAAGGGTTGAAATAGTAAAAAACGAGATTCAGATTGGTTTCGACTTCTGAGATTTTAAAATTCAGTTTAAATCGGATCGGATTTAGGTTTAGAAAATCAAGTATTTGAAAAATCCAGTTTTTAAAAGTTATAAAAATTATTATATTTTTAAAAGTTATAATTTATGTTACATCTTAATTCTTTTTTAAAAAAGATTATAGGTGTATCTTATTTAATTTATTTGAATTTTATTTGTATTTTTGAATTGATATAGGGATATAAATTTTTTTGTTTGTTTTTATGAATTTATTCAATTTCAGCATCAATCTAGGTAGGATAATTGGTTTTTTTCTAATCCAGTTTTCATAACCGATTTGGATACGGTGGTTCAATAGATCGATTCAATTATGGATTTAGATTTAATCTTTTTAAAAATTTAGTTTTAAAATTAATTTTCATTTTTTATTTTAAAACCAAATATAAATTTGAATAGTATAAAAAAAATAATAATAAAAATATTTGCTCTGTTGCTGTCTTTAATATTAGTAAATGATGAAATTAAGGTTGCAGTGCTTTAGATGCTTGAGGCGTTGCTGTTCTCTCTCTCTCTCTCTCATGAAATAGAGAGAACTAAAGTATTCACACCTAAAGCACCAAAAGCTTGAAAGGCCACAGGAAACGGCAGCATTAAAAGAAATATACACCATATGGTCCTCCACCTCCAGCCTGCTGTACTGAGGACCATGTTAGCTTTCATTCCTAAAAACGAGCAGTGGCGTAGATCCGCCAAATCTGCCTTGAATGCTGAGGAAAAACACCATGTGAGTTGGAATTTCAACGACGTTGAAAACTTGTGGCGTCTGCCTGGCCTCCCATAATGCTGCCTGAGAGCTTACGGCATGCCAAATCTTAGAAAAAGTGAAGCGAATCTACCTTCAACCATGGAGCATGGGTGGAAAAAGAGAGCTGCTTTATTCTCCAATCTTCCCTCTGTTATCCCCGTGAGTCTTGTCCTTCATGAGCAGTCCCTCCTCTGTTCTAAATAAAGCTTCATCATGTGCCAGAGTGACGCCTACACTAACTAGGACTGATAATGACTGCTTAGAAGTCTTCTCCATCAACTCAGGCAAACCCATGGAAATTAAATTCATATGATCCCATGTGGAAGCTCTAATTAAGGTATGTACAAGAGTTTGAATGGCTATCAAGAGGCAATGCACATGGTCTGAGAGAGTGATGGAGCAATTGAAGCAATAACAAATGGTAGCATCTAAATGCTTGCTACTGCACAAGCTAAGTTCAATGCACTTGCACACTGCCACAGAGAAGGAGTACTTGTCGTCAAGTGCCACTTCATATTGTTCATGCCACAGTTCTAATAGGGTAAGAGTGCAGCCTTAAGCGTTTGATGCCTTCTACAGGAGTCCTTTTCTTTTCACAATCCTCTTTCTAGTCTGAGGAAAATGAAAGAGGTCTATGGAGCTTGTTTTAAAATATACTGTAGTTTCTTATAGAAAATTTAGATTTCATGAATCCGAAACATAATTCGTAGTTTCAATATTATGAGTGTATGTGCATATATATATTATAAGATAAATCATACTTAAATCCATCGCAGGTTCCATAGCTCTCCTTGTTATAAAATCTAATTAGAGTTTTGTGTATTTATGGTAAGAAAAAAAGCCTTCCTCCTCTCTAAAAGCAACTAAAAGTATTACGACTCAATGAATTAATTACAATATTTATAAAATGAGAATAAGGATCTCTTCTCGTAAGAATCAACTTAATGCTCATCTTATCCATTGAAGCTAATCACGTAAACGATGATCACTAAATATAGCAGGCTTATATAAATTATTTCATCAATCTGGCATTCAATTAATCTTAGTCGACATGATGAGAAAATTCTAATACCTCCATCCATTTGTCACCTGAGGAAAATTTGTAAGCATAGGAGATCTAAACATAGACCATACTCCTCTGTGTGGGTTTATGTTGCAAGGGCAAGGCATGGGCAGAATAATAGCATAAATCCAGACATGCATACTGTTTTTGAGAAGTCCTGTCTATGCGTTCCATATGTGAACTGTAGGCATAGAATGGTAGTCAAATTGTGAGGTCTAGAGTGCAACAATGTGTGAATGTGACAACCAACTAAATCAAACCATCAAATAAAAGAGTGTGTGTAATGAATTGTGCTGCAATAATTAAAACAGTAGGATTGACTCCTGGAGCACACAAAGGACATCATGAAAGATTTTCTCAGCAAACAAAAGCAAAAGATAACGCAGCTATCTGCAAAGAATCAGATGTCAGTGATGAACAGGGTTATAACCCAGTGGTCAAGCCTTCAGAGATATACTTCTCTGTGTAATTGGAGCTATAGGTAATTTCTCTAGGTGGGTCTTCTGTCACTTTACCTTGACCTGGGTCGCCGCAAAATATAACTTTGAAATATGCCATCAAGTGTGCATTCTTTTTCCTTCTTGGTAAAAACCTGATACTTTATGGAAGAAATTTCTTGACTTCACTTGGATCAGCAGGCAAAGTACATAAAAATTGGCTTATATACAAAAGAAACAGAGCTCATCCAAACGTTTAGATTAATGCTTTCTTTACTTGGTATCACAATCTCTTGTTGTCTTGTAGAAACAAAGAGCTATAGCCTTATCCATGATTTGCCCATGCACTTCTATCAGACCAACTAGTGAAACGTAAGGATGACAATCAGGTCGGATTGGATCATAATTAGATCGGATCTGATACAGGTTAACTCAAAAAATCATCAATCTAAATCTAGCTTATTTATTAAACAGAGTAGGATTTCAAACCTCAATCTATCTTTTTTAATGAATAGATAATCTGATCTATTCCACTTAACCTGCTTAACCCGTTAACTAGTAATAAAAAAAGTCAAATATCAACCTATTTAACATGTTTAACTTATTAACTAGTAATATAAATAGATTGGATAAACATATCAACTTGGACTGATTCGAGCTAACTAGTTATTTAAATGGATTAAGAATATGAAATCTAAATCCAATCCATTCAATATACGGATTAAAGTGGATCAATTTGTTTACAATCCAAACCTATTTAACCCTTAATGACAAAATATAAAAGAGCACAAAACAAGCGGAATACTTCTTTTGAATCTAAATAAAATAGATCAGGATTTTTAACTTGTATTACAAATCTTATAGTTCACTTCAGTAGTTGGTCTCATCTAATAATTATTAGATAGAAGTTCTAGTATCTTTAATAGTTATCTCCTCATAATTAATTATAAGGACTCTTATCATTTCTTTTATAATTATTTATTTATGAGATAGAGACTCTTATTGCTTTATAATTATCTCATATATATAAACACTAAATGCCAATATAAATACCTATTATAACAATCCTAATTCAAACCTTCTTTGCATATTGGATAAGAATCGAATAAATAAGTTGGCCTGCCATCCCTAAAGAAATGGCAGGGAAACGGAACATCTATAAAAGTGATGGTTTTTGAAAGCCTGAAGCACTATATATAAAATATGCTGTGGTGACCATCACTATAAAGGTTGGAAGATGGTGACCGCATGCCGCATCACAGATCATTCACGCAATTACTTGTTGACATGGAAGGAGGATTGATGTGATCCACATAGGTTTGGGCCATTCAGGGAGCACCACATTAGATCAACTTGGAATGAAAATTTGAACAAGCGTTGTTGTCGCATAACATGACATGGTTTTAGAGAGAGCATGGGCCATGCATGGGGTCTTCAGCCAATCATACAGCGAGCACAGAGAAATGGTGGTCGTTTATCATATGGGGGTGGGTTCCTACAATGGTTGCTGCAGCCGTCCTATTGTAACAGGAGATGTTCTTTTGGGAGTAAGAGGATGGTTGGAGAGGAAGCTTCATGAGTAAATAGGAGGGAGGTGGGGCTGTCAGAAGACTCCTGTGGTTGAGAGCAAAAGAAGCATCATAGGGTGTTCTCAATAAAATTAGAGATAGGCCCAGCCACCCCCCAGCCTCAGCCAGCCTTCCTCTTGTGGTCCAACGCAAGGAAAAGAAGCAGGGCTAGTAATAAATAAAACTTGCACCAAATGAGCAAGAAGAATGCAATGACTTTGATTCTTGACCTGCCTTCGTTTCAAAGAGCTAAAGTAATCCAACACTTCGTGTGAATGTTAATAATAATAAAATAAAGCTTTCTTTTACTTCTCTTGGTATGTTTTTATCCTAATACTCTGAATTCTTGCTGTTGAAAAAGAATATTATGACTTTTTTTTTTTTTTTTTATAAATTTCTGTTTTTATTTCGATGGCCTACTGCCAGCCATTTGGATTCTCTAAGTCTGAATGCATTAAGAGCTCAAAATAACTACCCAACCGTCCTCTGTCAGTGCTCCTTTATTCAACGAAATAGCCGTACAAAGTGAACCAGAGGATCTCAGGCTCAACCCCATAAAAAAAAAAAAACCATTCCGTTGGAAACTAAATGTTGATGGTTTAAGCCACCTTACCTTCTTCTTGTTTAAAGGGCCTCTGCTACGTTGGCTCATCTCTTAAGCTTTGTTATTGGTATTATTATTTTTAAATTTCATTCAATAATCTTGCAGTATGTTCGTTGCCATGACATGCGCTGAATTCCCCAGCCATGGACTCAAAGAAATAAAAAGAAAAAGAGAAAGAATGTAAAGAAGATGGGCAAAGAGAAGAGAAGAGATGTTGATATAAACCATACTCTTTAGCTAATCAGCTCTCACAGGGCCGCAGACCGCACGCCACTCAGAGATATACAAATCCAAACCCATGGACAATCCCATGGGTTTTTAGTCAGAATCGCTACATAAAAAGGAGGAGGGAAAACAGAGAAGCCGGCAAAACGGACACAACAAGTGGAGAGAGAAGCCGGCAAAATGAAAAAAAAGAGAGGAATAGAGAGCAAGCCACACAGAGAGAGCTCCCTTCCTTCCTTCCTTCCTCTTCTTTTTCCTTCTTCAACGCAGCATGGAGGTGAGGGAGCGGAAGACGACCTCCTCGCAGGGGATGGTGAGGCCCATGTCGTGGTCGAAGCCGAACTCCTCCTCGGCTCGCCGGAGGAGGCTCTGGAACTCCGGGTGGGAGAGATAAGAGATCGGAACGATGAACCGGCTCCGGTTCTCCCCCACGTACACAGCGAAGTGGCCCTTCGGCACGTCCCCCGGCAGCCCCTCTTCCTCTCCTCCACTCCTCCCCAAGCTCGAACACCTCTTCAGTATTTGCTTCAACACAGCCGTTTGGGGGAGCTTGTTAGACTTCCTGATGGCCATTCTCCTTTCCTTCCTTCCTTCCAAGTGTTTGATAAAAACTAGGAAGAGAGTAAGAGAGAGGAAAGTTGGGGTGGTTGGATGGAGTGGGTGGTGGGCGAGTTGAGAAGGTGGGGTGAGGGGGGTATTTATAGAGGAATTGGAGTGGGTGATGGGGGTGGGGGTGGGAGAAGAGAGGAGCAAGGCCATGTGGTGGGGTGCCATGGAGGAGGGACAGGCCACGGGCGTGTTGGGGTTTGTGTGTTGTGGTGGAAAGGACATGCCCGGGTGACCCTCTAATGCCTCTGCCTGCCCTTCCCAAGGACAGACCTGGCCCCTTGCGCCCATCCACCAAGGTCTCCCTCTCTTATTGTATCATCTTGTGCAGAGGTTTGTTCCTGTGTTCGTTTATTGCGTGTGGGGCTCAAGCTTGTAATATTTGAACTCTGTTCTCCAGGCTGGCTTTAAGTTTGCCCGACTCTAAAGTGGCTCTTGGTTCAGTTTTTTCCTCGTTGCCCGGCATGCTTTCTCCCTGAGGAAGTGGTAAAAAAGTCTCTCACAAGCAATCCCAGTATGTAGTCATCTCTCTCTCTCTCTCTCTCTCTCAACATCTCTGTTTTTTATTTTTTTTAAACAAAAGTTGTTTTGAGGACTTGTTGCAGAATTTAAGTTGCCTATATTAAAAGTTACCTGTGGATCACCTTTGGACATTTGATGACTCTAGTAACTTGGTTTCTTGTGTTAATGCAAGGAAATGAAGCATTGGTTTTAAATAGGCTAAAATATACTTTTGGTCCTCAAACTTGCACTTAAAAATTATTTAAGCTCTCAAAATTTTCAATCCTTACATTTTGATTGCTTATATTTTAAAAATATTACACTTTTAATGCCTTGCTATATGAGATTAATTCATGATAGTATATTCTAAATACTAACACGCTCTAAAGTTTAAGCAACAATTCTTATATTTGTGTTAAGGTAATATGTTAGGCATTACATTAATTTTAAGATATCAATAAATTTTTTTTAGAATATAAGAGATTAAAACATAATCACTAAAAATTTGAGATTAAAATTTACTTTGAGGATCAAAAACATATCTTATCTTTCAAATATTTATACCTACGTTTTGATGTCAATTTCTCTAGTTTGGTACTTATCCTACTTAATTTTAAATCATAACCTGTAATACAAAATGCAGCTCAAGTTCTCAATCTTCCACGCTGATTGCTTTTACCTTGTCTGCTCTGCTGCGGTGTTGAACACGGTCTCCAAGCCTGTCTCCCCCTATCAATTGCTGCAACTCTCAATCGAAGCCTGACCCCTTAATCTCTGTCACTAGAGGAACTTTATACACAAAGTACAATATAAAGGATACTTGGTGTCCTTCTTACATTAATATGCAGTCCACGTATCAATGTCCATCTCGTGCACTCCCACAATCCAAGCCATCCAACATGGTGTCTTCTCCCAAGAAATCAAGCTCAAAGCGTAGCAATAAACAAGTCTCTGCCCCAGTCTCGCCCCAAAGTCTCTTTCCTGTGCAACTTTCACAGAACTCGAGCAAGCAGTTACTCTGCCATGGTCTAATATTTTATCATTTACCCAAGGGCAGGTTTCAGTTGCTCCCTTTCTTCTCTCCCATTCTATACCACTTGAATAAGAGAGAGAGAGAGAGAGAGAGAGAGAGAGAGAGAGAGAGATCACAAGCACAACAAGCAAAAACGAGAGAGAGAGAGAGAGAGAGAGAGAGAGAGAGAGAGAGAGATGAACGTACTGGACAGTACCACCCTGGTGCAGTTTGGTCGTTTTTGCTTGTTGTGCTTGTGATCTCTCTCTCTCTCTCTCTCTCTCTCTCTCTCTCTCTCTGAGCACTCAACAGAGGCCATGTGGTCTGTTCCATCCAATGCCAGGTTCTCTTGACAACTTGACCGTAGGCACTGGGGTCGCCCACCTGCCTTTTTAAGTGCTTCCATTGGTAAATCTATTGAATGCCTTGGAAATGTGATTTATTTATACGGCCACCACTGATCCTATGCTACTTTACATGCATCAAACTGAGACCGTACCTTGAGTACTTTGGCTGGGTGGCTTTGGCAATCTAACTTTCGGATCCTTGGAAGTTAAAGAGAAGGATTAGCTTATTTTATTCTCTGCAACATTCCCCATTATTAGGATGATATCCCCTCAACTTTGTTACTCTGTTCTTAAATGCTGTCTTAGGTTGTATTAGAAAAAACAAATATGTATGCATGTGGTGCCTGCCATGTTCATGTGATGCTGTCCACCTAGTATAATTTAGGTAAAAATAAAATAAAAATTAATCATTAAATTTTTATTTAAAATATATTTTAATTCTTAAATCTTTAATTATTATAGTTTAACATACAGTTTGTTCCTTCATAATTTAAAAATATTATATTTTTAACATTTTGTTAGCAAAATAAAATTAATGAACTAATTGATATATCATCTTACCAATTAGTGTTCATGTTTGCATTTAGATGAAACATTAACTATTTCATCAATATTAATATATCCCATATGATAAAACGTTAGGAACATAATATTGTTAAAATATAATGGATTTAACTATTACAACTGAAAGTTTGAGAATTAAAAATGAATTTTGAGGATCAAAAGCATATTTTAACCTTTCTTTTTTAATAAAGGTAAGTCATAAGGCTACTTTTTTGTTTTTTGTTTTTTGTTTTTTAAAGTAACATAGGACTACAAATTAGTCCTAAGATAACAATAAAAAACACATCTAGCTAAACTCAAATATTTTTCCCACTCAATATGCCAGCCAACTTTCTTCTGTGTCACCTTACCATAAGATATCAGAGCAGATAAATTCCTCAGAGTCATTTATAAAGTAAGGCATAAATACCCTTCTAAAAATTACTGCTAGAACTCACAACAACAGTATTATTTGCTTCCACCCAAATTTTTATCCCAACTTTTAATAGAAGAAACTCCAAACTATTTCTAATTAAGAGAAAGAAGCTCATTACAATGGATGTTGCAGGCCTAAAATTCTCTTAATTATAGCTGTAGAAGCTAAACAGGAATTTTTTTGGTCAAAGAACTTGAGCTAAGCAGAGCAATCTCTAGCACTAGACAAGGTATAGCCTTTAATGTCGGGAAGAATGCATTGGGTCAGAGAACTTTGGTTGATAAATTAGCCTGAAGGCTTGTAATAGGACTACCATGTAATGGGGTAAGACCATCCTCCAAGGAGCAAGCAGCCTGGAAAAACTTTTACCCCGGTGAAATTGCTAAAAAAGTGGAGCTAGAAATGACTTAAGTTTATGAAGTTCAAATTGATATTAGAAAAATGAATTTTTTAAAGATTTTTTTAGAATAAAATATAGATTACTACCTTATAATTTAAATGTTATTAAATTGTATCTATATAATTTAAAGTCTTATACTTAGCTATCATATATTTTATTTATTCCCATTAACATTTTACACGTACAATTCAAGTGACCATCAACTTTAATACCTGAGGTTTCTTGAACCCAACAATAATAGGATTTTCTTTCATCAGATTTTCCATAGCACTATATACTTTAGAAGGTTCATATCAGTTCAAATCTTGTTCTGATTCAAGAAGACCCTTTCAATTAGGTTTTCAAAAGATCTTAACTCTAATCAACATTTATCATTTTGTAACCTTCTTAGTTCAAAATTAGAATTCCCACAGTCATTTGTTAGAAACTTTGAACTTTATCATATTGCATAGGTCCAAGAACTTTGAATTGCATGCATTTAGTAATTACAAACTACAAGATCAGTAAAAGAAAAAAAAAATATCTAGCTCACGAAACATGACCATATGGTACCATTGGACATAGTTATTTAAGAGCTCAAACTTTTGCAAAGATAGGAA
This sequence comes from Metroxylon sagu, assembly GCA_017589505.3. Taxonomy (NCBI): domain Eukaryota; kingdom Viridiplantae; phylum Streptophyta; class Magnoliopsida; order Arecales; family Arecaceae; genus Metroxylon; species Metroxylon sagu. Next base: position 2,991,755 of record JACVBY030000657.1, read on the forward strand.
GAGCTATAGGAACTAGCAGCTTCAAAAAATTATCAAAATTAGTACAAAAGAAACTTTGAGATGGAACTACTTTCAGCATGTCCATTGTTAAATGAGCTTTCTAGTTTATATGAATTGGATCAATTAAAAGTTAGATGGCAATGTTATGGCTGAATTATTAAGCCTGCGTTAATGAGGCTGAGTCTTAGTCCCTTGGGGTGCCCATGGTAGTTAAGATGCTAATAGACCTATTTAAATGGTAGAGACCCTACCTTTAGGCCTGGTTTGAGTATGATCCAACCTAGGATAGATCTACTTAGAGTTAAGAGTATTGCTCAACAATTTCGATAGCATAAAACCTACCATTAGACCTGATGTTGCATTTAGAATTTGTGATATATTTCTAGAATGCTTGTTTTTCAACCCAATTGAGTTTTAGTCAAGTTTTAATGGATCTCTACAAGATTCTTTTATTCCACTTTTTTGATCATAGTGAAATGAATTGAAGCCTTTGGTTTTTTTTAACGAGAGTTCTTGGTAATGTGACTCTAGCTTACTATAGTGTGGCTCCTAAGTAGCCTATATGCATTTGAATATCCCTTTTATTTTGGTGACTTTAGAAAGCTTTGCATAGAATCTGTTCAATGCCGGTGGATATGTGAGAAGCTCAAGTGAAGGTCAATTGCAATATTGGCCAGTTCAAGGGAATTGGTAGACATTTGGTTAGTTAACTAGGTTTTAGTTTATTTCTTTGATTCAAATTATTTTAAATTAGGTTCCTTGGAACAAAAAAAAAAAAAATTTTCTTGCTTTTGCAATCATCATAAAATTTTAAAGAAAAGATAGATATACTATTTTATTTTGTACTTTTTTTTTATCATTAGAGAATCCCTAAGTCCTATCCAAGTTACAGGAAGTTTTGTTAGCCTTCCTATATTTATCCTAATATTGTGAGTACTACAAATTATCTTTTACTTATGTGTGAATTTAGCTAAACTCTTTGGCAATCCTGGTTTGATCATATTTGGTGTTCCTTGATGATTATATTTTAGTCATCACCAACTTGCATAATTTCATACAATCACTTCACTTCAAAAAGAATTGTACCCACACATCATTAGTTTCTATAATGTACTACCCCATATATGCAATGATTTTGATTAACATATTAACATATTAGGGTATTATAGATTGAGGTCCATTTAGACTCTAAGACCTTGTTGATCTTTGAGGGCTAATCAAAGAACTTATTAATTTTAATCTCTTTTGTAATATCAATTTGAATCCAAGAAAAATTCTTCTAAGAAGAATGATTGAATCTAAAATAGAATCCAATCTATTTATACATCTAAGCACAAATATGAAAGTATATTGGGTTATTTATGTAGCATACAAACTAAAACTCACTCTACAATCAAGTTGTATATACTTGATTTTTATGCCTATTGTGTACAAATATAACTCTATGCGTTGCTGCCTTTCTCAATAATTCATTACTATTAAATTATTGAATTACTTCATTCTTTTAGGTAGGGGTAGAAATGTGCTACATTTGGTTAGGTTTGGATTCCGTCTTTCTTGGTTTGGATTAAAAAACTATCAACCTATAGCCAGCTCATTTATAATTAGGCTGAAAAATGTAAATTTATAACTAATTCACTTATTTTACATAAACTAACATCAGTCCATATCTAATTTACTTATTTTACATAAGTTTTACATAAGTTAATACCCACCGATCAACCCGTTTAAGGTTTAGTTATCAATTATACCTATAGTTAAAATATAAAGTAACACATGGTATGCAAAGATGACAAATGATAAAATCAAATTTAAAATCAAATCCAAATTCAAAAATATCATCATCACCATTATGTACTTAGGAATATATGATATATGATATTTATGAATTAGTTAAGCATAAAATTAAGTAAAATGCAATCTCACATCCCAAAATTGCATTCTGCACCCCTCCCCCCCAACCCACCAACGCCAACCTTAATTCCCCCTCCATTTTTTTTTTTTTGAACTAAATCATATAGAATCTTTAGGGAATTATCAAGCATGTTAGGTTTAGAAGTTGGTTGGTTCTTGAATGGATCATCTTATATAGACTCGTTGAATATGGGTTTCAAACTTATACTCATCCATTTTTAATTAGAATAATTTCCACTTGACTTGGAATCCACCAACTTTAAAAAAGATCTGAACTTATACCCATCCATTTATAATTAGGATGATTTCCATTAGACTTGGTATCCACCCAACTTTAAAAAAGATCCCACCCAAATCCATTTATTGGTGAGGGTTTATGCAGGTTGGTAGATATGGGATAGGTTTTACCACTTTACATTTGGAACAATTATAAAGGGGTATTAGAGTAATAAAATTGCAACAATTTGTAGCAAATATTATAAGACAACCAATAATTGGTTGAAGTATATAGTGTTGGAAATATTATTTCAGTTTGAGATTGACTTAAAATGGATGGCAAGATTTGACGAATACCAAATTCAATAGTTGAAATTTTAAGTAGAAAATACCTTAGCTCATAAACAAATTAGCTCTTGCTCTAATGCCGTTAAGCTAAGGAACTTACCGAAAACATCATAGACCAGCAAAACTTTTATAGTATGAACTTTCAAATGTAACAAATGTCTTAAAAAACCTCCATAAACATTTTTAAGGTCATAAACATCATTGGACCTTAGACCCTTATCTCAATTAAAGCATCATGAGTTGCTAGTAGCTCATCCAAGGGTTCAGCATGCATAAACTAAGTTGATAGAATATAAAGTGATAAATTTTGTTATAATTTTTCGTTAGTAGACCTAATCCAACTGATCTTAGTGACCAAGTCATGAGGCCATGGTTTAATAAAGGCTTAATCGCCTGATTTGGTTAAAAAATTCAAATCATGAAATTTATTCGACACCTTACATAATAGGATAGTCCCAAACCTTCTTGTTTTTCAAAAAATAGAGCACTCAATAATCTATTCCTTATAATTCCTATACCTAATCCCCACCTTTTAGGGCGATGTCTTAACACATTTGAACTTAACCTCTATTTTGTACTATTTGGTTAACTTTCTTTATAGTTTGTTGATTGTTTTGAAGAACATCGAAGAATTTTTAGTGCTCTTTTTCTTATCTAATTTTTATTTCCTATACCATGGCTACTTTCATTGGACTCCATTATAATTTGCAACCTCTTATTAATCTCAAATTATCTTTGAGAAATAATGGTGGTCAAAACTCATATAAGAACTCACCTTAACTACAAACCCACTTGTACTTCACATTTGTTAAATGTTGTAATTTTTTCTAGAGGATATGGCAATGGTTGTGATTGATAACATGGGGTTTGTGTGGTGATGATTGAAGCATTTGTTATAAGTTTATCTATTAAAGCATATTCCATTATGGTTTAGTCAATAAAGCACCATAGATATTAGCATTTTTTTTATATCTATACATGAATGAATGTTTTAATTTTATGTATCTTTTGAAAATCACTACTTATACATGTACCCTTAATTTCACTTAGTCTTTGAAACATTGCCTTACTATTAGGTTTTCTCTTGGCAACACAACAAATAACTAATTTTATTTAAAATGCAATATTGTTGCCTTTTTGCCTTAATACTTCTAAAAATGTTATACAAAGTATATCCTTGGCAATACAAATTGAAGGTTGAAAACTTTTTGAGGGACATTAGCTAGTTATTTTACACCATAGTTACAATATTCTTTGAATTTTTGAAAATTCATGAATTAGTCTTGGTTTTTCTTTGAACCAAAATTCTTTTCATTATCTTATAAAAAATGAATCAATGTAGAACTATTTAGTCATTCTTGAATTATAGAGAATTTTTATAATTTGTTCACTAGTTTTTCATAACTAATCTCAAAAAATTTAATGTGTTGCAAAATTATGATACCATATATTTGATGGTAATGTTTTTTGCATTACTTGTTATTCTTGCTTCTCTTCTACTAATTTTTAAGTAAATAAGTTTACAATTCTTTCAAAAATAAATAAATTTATAATAAGAATTTCCATTTTTTTTAATTTTGCTATATTTTCCTATTCTTTGTTACCCATGTTCTTTCCAAACATGGACATATTTTCTGATTTTTTTCCAAATTTTGAATCATTAATTTTATTGAGTTGTTCCAAAGCTAAACCTATATTTTACAATCAAAATGGCTACTAATAGAAGTTGGCAACGAGAAATTTTAATATGAAAGGTAGTTCTATAAAAATTAAAAAAAATAAAGGGTGTATATATGCATGCATAGCCATATTTATATACAAATGAAAAAATACACTACAGGCTAGTATAACATTTATATTATAATATTGGTCAACCATAGTATAGTAATATACTATAAATATAGTATATATTATAAACTATTTAAGTTCTAATTATAGAATAATTATAAGATTTATATATTTATATTGTTAATAATATAATAACATATAAATAACATTACATTATATGAAATTATAGTAATATATTGTGTTATTTTCATATAACATGTCACACTATATTAATTAGAGGAAATGAGTATATTAACTAGAACCTATGGGGTTTTTTTTATAAATAGATAACCTTATTATACTTGCTTTATTTAAAAAACTTGAATTGTTTTATATATAAAAGTGTATTTAGGTCATATTGCAAGAGAAATACCTAGTTTTACTATTTCTAGGTTTGATTTTAACAGCAAGAGTAACTCGAAAAAGGCTTATAAAAGATCTATATATGCAAGTTCCCATTTTTGACAAATAAATTTATAGAAAGTCAATCTTGCTAGAGTATATACGCAATAATTCATCATACAACATAATTTTTAAGGATAAACATGTATTATCACAATATCTTGATACTAATATATTCTAATCTTCTATGAATTACTTAAATATTATGTGACATATTAACAACTGATGCAAGTCGAAAATGTTAGGTTTGTAGATCTAGTTACATACGATTTGGGTGAGCATATAGAAATAAATAAACTATCTTAATTAAGTTGCTAAAGTGATTGGCTAAGATCGTTTATGAGTAAGAGACAACTTATGATGCCACGCCATTTGAGTAAACCATGTAAAACCGATAATGCCTCTCTTGCATTGAAAAGGAATTGATCTTTTTTGCTTTTAGAATAAATTTAAAAGTAAGAAAATAAAAATAACCAAACAAATTCAACTAAAAGGCTTGAATCAAAATAAAGAAGCAAACAAAAATTGAAAGATGACCTAAACTGAGATGACTATTTCGATTTTAAATAATCGGTCCCCTTGATCCAGTATGAGCCATGCCTATCTTCTCTCAAGCATCCTATGTATCCATTGGCATGTATGCTTTTATACATGATCTTTTAGAGTCTCATTGACCTTCCAATTGCACAAAGATTATTATGGGTTCATATTATAAAATGGTGTAGTTATATCATCGAGAATTCTTAAAAGGAGAACTCAAAAGACTTTAATTTAATTCACTATGATTGAAAAAGGAGAGTAGGGGGGCATTTACAATATTTTAGAGCCCTTACATTGATAGAAAATAATGAGATTTCTTAGATCTTGAATAAGACTTGAATAACTTGTAAAAGAAGGCTTTTAGAAACAAAAATTAGTTGAATTAGTTGGATGACATGTCCTCCACCTTAGAAGAGTTCTAGATATAAAAATTGGTCCCATGATAACTACCCTATTGTCAAATTAGTTGGATGTCATCATAATTGTACTCATATTTAACCTAAATCGAGCTAAAAAGCAAGTTCTCTACTATTTGATTAAGTCTAATAGCATATTAAAACATCGATGGTATAAAGACATGTATGATTTTTTAACCATAACTTTATCACCCACATGGTGATGCTAAACCATAACTTTGATCTCCCTGGGCACTTGTAGGTCAACTGCTACCACATGGTGATGTTAAACCATCAATTTAAGCACCTAAGGGCTTTTTTTGTTTGCATCAATAGTATATTAAGCTCATACTAAATATTAAATAACTATTATAACAAAACACAAGAATTACATGTTCATTTTTTCTAATTTTATCTTTATACATTAGAAAAATATATTTTATAGTAACTATTATCAAAAATTGTATTATAATATAAAATCAATATTATAATATAATAATCATAATATTATAATAATATATATTCTAATTTTATATATGTTTACTTAAAATATAAATTATTTTATCGTTATAATTTTTATCCAATAAGTAATAACTATAATATTATAGTTGCCTACAATGTTAAAAAATATAATTTTTTAATCATAATTATTATAAGAACTATGCATCCATATTATGACATGATAGTATCGATATTTATATATTCTGTATTGTACTATTTGTAGTGTATGATTATATCATATCATAACAATAATATAAAATGTAGAATACTTTGCAATTACATTCATATTATTAGTGAATATGTACATAATATGTTGAAGATATGATTAATGCTATGATATTAATAGATTTATATATAAATATTAGTAATATAATATTATATATGTAAACAACGCTTAGAAACATGATGATGCATGAACTTGCTATCAGTTTTAAGGGTTTACATGGCTTAAACCATGATATTAATAGAATTACATAAATATTGATAATATATGATATTATAGTACTCGGGAATTATTGCAACAAAAATTCCTATGAAATCATTATCATAATAAAACTCGTTATCATACTTAACAAATTGCATAGAAAATTTGGTTAGGTATGAAAGGTTATTCCAGTTATTTTACAAGGAAAGCCACACTTAAAATCATAATAATGCATGAATTTATAGTTAGTTTTACGAGTTTGTTCTGTTCATTTATTAACACAATTCTGTTGCTTTATACAAACTAGACAAAATAAATCTAATAATAAAATTGCTGAATTTGTAGTACACATGACCTCTTTCTAACTATAAAAATTTATAATAGAAAGTATATTCCTTTTTAATTCAACAAATAAGTTTTTTCTTATCATAATAATTTATAATTGTCTTAATACTTCCAAGGTATAAGTATATTTATATAAAATCGCTATAGTATCACCCCTTGCCACTTAGGGTGCATGGACATTCGATTGGAATTGGCTTTCAAGTGGCAGAACAAGATATAAAGTAGAAGGTGAGCATTAGTTCTTTATATATATATATATATAGCTGGACTTGACTACATTCAATTGTAGTTAAGTTTAGGATGTAGTTACCTTCTTCATCCTTGGATCTATATGAATCTTGGAGTGACTCCATCTTTTCTATTTTTTCTATTTTTAGAATTTATGAATTGTGTGGATCAAAGGATGGAAAAGGTGATATAATCTAGGCTTAACTATATTTGAATATAATTAAATCCAACTCTCTCTCTCTCTCTCTATATATATATATATATATATATATATATATATATATATATATAAAGAAAAAATATTTAATGAAAATAGTCAGTACAATTGATGAATAATTCAACTCCTTCACCTATAACTATATTAATTTGAACTGCCACTTTGTATGTTAAATTTCTATGCACAAAATGTATCATATAACAACAACTTAAATTTATCAAAAAGATACAAGCCACCAAATCCCAAATTGCTATATTATAGTGTGACTAAAGTGCTATATTTGATCATCTATTAAATATATAGGCCATAACACATTAAAATTTTTGGAGTTAAAAAAAATGAAACCAGTCATTAGAATTAAGGACAAGGCTCCTCACATAAGGAGTGATCCAAACTTTTTTTTTTTTTTGAGAGAGAGAGAGAGAAAGAGAAGGATATTCTAGGTCTCAATACTAAGAGATGCACTAAGATTCACCATTAGTTGCCAAATGTAAGGGTATGACCTTGTTTTTTCAAGTACACAAAGCATCCCCCTCTATCTTTTTTCAAGACAACCGATGCTTTAGTCTATTATAATATATGAAGAGGGATATAGATAGAAGGCACATGAAGACAAAATACATGAACATTGCATACTACTACATATTCTAAATTTATTGATCCTTTTGCATTCCATTTTGTAATTAGTAAACAAGATCTTATGCATGTGATTGCTGTCGGGGACCAAGTTTCAGCCTAAAATATCTACATTTTAAGTATGCAAGCTCTATTTGATTCTCGGCCAGAATAGTATGCACTGGCTTCAAAAATTTGACCAACGACGACTTGAAAACTGACCTATGAACAACTCTATATAGCAAATTGTAAGGAATGGATCAATAGTTATAAG